>JAJJMC010025232.1:380801-412111 GCA_023531435.1 Papaver californicum | reverse complement strand
TGTGTTTTGAGTGATTGTCTGAAAATGTGATATTTGCGCTAACGTTATTTGCGAAGCTTCTGGTGTTTTGGTTTGTTTCGTTGTTACATGAATAATTTTTTTTCTCCAACACTTAAATCACTAACTAGATATTATGTTTGCCTTTGCCACTTCAAAGTTGATGAGTGCTTCTCAACAGTACTGCATGACATTGACTTTCTCTTATCGAAATTTGGATGCAGTAAGATTCGGACGTACATTAGTACGAAGAGTGAGTTGATTACTTAGGTCACTACAATACTTAGTGTTCTTAAAATTTGTTTGCAGGTGCTCATTCGATTGGATTATGTCATTGTGGATTTTTCATAGACCGGTTATATAATTTTGAAGGGAGGGGTCTAGCGGACCGAGATTTAGACCCTGAACTAGTAGTTCATCTGAAACAGAAGTGTCCAAGACAGCAAACGAATCAGGTTTTTAATCTAAGCCAAGATCCAACAGTGTTCATGAATCCTTCAAGCAATACAAATTTCAAATTAGACAGTGCATTTTATCGTAGTGCAATAGATGGAAAAGCGCTACTTCAGTTAGATCAAGGTTTAGCTTTCACAGACCTTACTAACAAATTAGCAGCAAAGTATGTAAATGAACCACAACTTTTTAGAAAGAAGTTCGCTAAGGCTATGATCAAATTAGGTAATATCGGCGTTCTAACTGCGGAACAAGGTGAAGTGAGATTGAACTGTAGAAAAGTAAACAAAAGAGGTTAATTATCTTGCTTGTGAAAAATTGTTTGTTTTATTTAGTTATTAGAGTTTCAGCTATTTCGATTTAGTCCATTCATATTTTTGTATTTTAAGAACAAGTGACTCATGCTTGCATTTTGCCCTATGTTATGCGTCGTTCCGAGCATGCCTCTAGTTTCAGAGGTCAACAAGCTAGCTAGTAGAGATGGATTTTAATTTGTCTTTTTTCTTATTGTTTCTCCGTTCAAGTTAATTCAGTCAAAGACAGGAAAGAACTATGATGATCTTAGAGCGGAAAGGTTGTTAATAAACGATACAAAACTCTATTCTCCAAACCAGAATAAATAGCAAATTAACAAACGGAACAAGGAATAAAGAAGAGCACTAAACAATATGATCACACCGATAAAAAAAGCACAATAAATATAAACTAACTTTTGTTGATCCTGTCCATTGATCACAGACATAAGAAAAGAAACAAGCAAGGAACTAAATCGATAAAAGAAACAACAAACAGACATTAAATAAACAAGCAACTTTAGCTGTTAACAACGGCACATTGCTTCCTTATCTCGCCGGCTGTTCCAACTTTTACTCCAACTTTACCCATTTTTTCCATGGACTTAGCAAATTCTTTGAAGAATTTTGATAGATTTCCATTAAGAAGTTCAGTGACGTAGGATAATGAAGTAGAGTCAGTAATAAGAGCTGCATCAGATGAAAATAGACCTCGTCTTTTGACTAAATTTTTAAAGTAACTTAAATCAAAAGTTCTAAAACTCCCTGGATCCATTTCAACTAATGTGGTATTATCTGTGATCGTTTTGCATTTACTAGTCTTCAAATTGGTTGCATATTCACTGTCCAAAGTAGGATCTTGGTCTCCTTTACCAGTAAAGTTGTAAAGACGGTTTGAGAATTCATTACAATGAGTGATACCAATTGTATGAGCACCTAATGATGACAACCCAAAAGAATAAAACAAGTTAAAAGTGCTGTTCAAGATATTACGTTCTAAGTAAACGTCGCTTACACAATTAAGTAATTGTACTTACCGGATAGAAGAACAAGATCTTTCACATCAAGTCCTTTGTTTGCGAAACTTGTGCGAAGTTGAGTAAAATTATTAGATGGAGCAGGGATCTGATTTGTTGCTTCGGTTCGGTTTGACACAAAGCCATCTCTTCGTCCAGTGGGAACTTTCCATGAAGGTCCCCCCTATTGTGATTAAATTCATAAATACATCATTTTAGATTCCTAGTTATATAAAAAGCTGCCGATCAAATGAAAAGGGTTGAAATGTAAAGTGGGTTTGCTAATTTGCCTAGTTTACGAAATTTTCTTACAGTGATAGCAACTGCATCTCTTGCAACCAAAGCTACAACATCTGCACAAGAAACTGTTTGGGGGCATTCAGCTTCTAGCAAGGCTTTTACTCTGTCAATGAAATTGAAACCTTGAAGGGTTAAATTAGGTGGAGCCTCTTTCTCCACTGGGTTGTTTGATGATGTTCTGTTCAATAACACAGATCCATCACATCCCTGCGTTGAAAACAAAGAAACAATCATCTTTAGAGTCGTAGTAATGCAAAGGAAAACAGAGCAAAACCGAGAAAACTATATCAACTTCGAAATGTATCCCTAACAAAAGAAGCTTACCCTGACAAAACAGTCGTGAAAATGCATTCTGATAAATGTTGCGGCCAATGTTGGAGCATGTGGAACATGTTCGTTAACATAATCTAGTACTATTTTCTCAGCTTTTGGACAACTTTGAGAGTAAAAGCCCATTTTTAATTGTGCAAATGCTGAACTTAACAATCCAAAAAGAACCAAAATTGCAAGGCTAGTTGAACTCATTGCTCCCATTTTAGTATATGAGAAGAAATGATGAAAGAGTCTTCGAGTTGGTTTGTACTGATATGGGTCTCTATTAGTTATGAAAATTTTTAGTCCTGTAATCAAAATTTGAAATGAGAATAAAGTAAACAGAAACTTCTTAAGAACAGCTAAGATGGAATGATTAAACTTTTATTCATTCTATTACTGTATGTGCAATTAGAGTTATATTAGTCTATATTATTTGGTAAGATATATCCTTTTGATGAAAAAGTATTATTTGAAATAAGCTCATATTTGTTGAATCTTTTCGCTTTTTCTTGGAGGGGCATTTTTTTTTGTAGGGTACCCACCTTTGGATTTTTCGTGTAAATGGTACTTTAAGCATAGTTAGCAATTAACCCTAGTGACTAGTGGACTCAATTTGCGAATAAAAAAGAAAAGTAATACTGGAAACAAAGCCAAATAATTGTGCGTATCTCACTGTACAATGCTTGCGTGTGTATATCACTAATCTGTTATCTTCCCGATTAATAATAGTAGAGTGTGTATATCACTCATTTGTTCACAAATAATAACACAGTGGGTCTACCTAGGATTCGAACTTCCCAGGGCTGAATCATACTAATATTAGTTTGATTCCTAAGGTAAAACACCCTTCTTTACCTTCTGAGTTCAGATGTATAGCTCTAACTAACATCATATACAAGGTGATACTAAAAAATAATAGCCCAGACACTGAAAATGCACATTAACAAGTCGGTGGACTTTGTTCAATCCGCTTTTATTCCAGACAGACTGATTATTGATAACACTGTTAGGATCGATGCTATAAATAAAACAAAACAAAACAAAAACAAGAACACACAAGATTTACTTGGTTCACCCAAATCAGGCTACGTCCAAGGAGCGGCTGTGGTTTTCACTATGATCTCATAAAACAGAGTTCCAGAGGAATACAACGATGATAATAATCATAATACAAACCCTAGATAGGGCAACTCTCTCTATATAAAGACTACTAAAAAATTTGGGCCGGGGCGCATAACCTTCTCATTGAAGATGACATTCCTGCTTCTGATAACCTTCTCATTGAAGATGCTTCTGATAATTTTCCGATTTTCTGCATCCCACAATCTATAACCAAAAGCATCATCTCCATAGCCAATAAAGAAACATTTCTTGGATTTAGGATCAAGTTTGTTTCTAGCATTGGCATCAACAAGTACATATGACAAGCAACCAAATACTTTCAAAAAAGAAAGATTTACCTCCTTACCACTCCATACCTCCTCTGGCAATTTGAAATTCAACGGAACTGATGGTCCTCTATTGATCAGATAAGCTGCAGTGTTTGTTGCATCAGCTTAAAAATCTTTTGTCAACCCAGCATGCAACCTCATGCTTCTAGCACGTTCATTTAGGGTCCGGTTCATGCGCTCAGCTACGCATTCTATTGTGGTGTCCATGGAATGGTCCTCTGCATTCTGATTCCATTTGTAGCACAATACTCTCTGAACCCACCATCAACATACTCACCCCCATTATATGATCTTAGGCACTTCAGTTTCAAACATGTCTCATTTTCTACCAAAGCCTTCCACTTCATAAATATATCAAATACATCACTTTTACTTTTTTTCAGAAAATAAACCCATACCTTTATGGTTGAGTCATCAATAATTATGATGTAGTATGATGAGCCACCAAGTGATGGAACTGGAGATGGTCCCCATAAATCAGTATGCACCAACTCTAACTTTTCTGGTTTTGGAGCTCTACCGCAATGACAAAGCTGACCTTCTTCTGCTTCCCAAGGATATAACTCTCACACATAGCAACATCAATGGTCTTCAATTCTGGTAGTTTCCCGTTCGATTGAAGTACCTTCATGCCCTTCTCACTCATATGCCCAAGTTTTTGGTGCCATAGAGTATCACTAGATTCAACAACTGCAACTGTATCTACTGCACATGTATCTACTGTTGTCATGCCAACAATAGACAAGTCTCTCGGACTTGAATACATATAAAGAGTACCCGTCTTGTAACCACGAAACACTACCATAGCTCCCTTAGTCACCTTCCATCAACCACCACCAAAATAAACACCATGCCCTTCGTTATCAAGCTGCCCCAATAGAAATCAAATTCCTCTTTAACTGTGGAACATGTCTAACCTTATGGATTCTCCATACTGATCCATTTTCCTTCTTAAGCTTGATCTCTCCAATGCCTACTACATGAAGTGGTCTATTATCAGCTAAATAGACAATCCCGGATTTACGTGCAGTATAGTTAACAAAAAGATCTCGGCTTGAAGTGGTATGCCAAGAAGCTCCTGAGTCGAGAACCCAAGAGTCCATGAGACTTTCAACAGAAAGCAGTAAGGCATCTTGCACGGTTTCTGTAACAACATTCACATTTCATTCCCCATCTTCTTAGGTTTTTTGCACCACTTCTGTATGTGGCCCATCTGGGGGCCGCAGTTCCAGCATCTAGTCGGACCCCGTGGACCTCTAAATTATCCCCTGCTTCGTCCTCTTCTTGATTTAGATCTTCCTCTATACTGATTTTTATGAGATGATATGCCTCTTGATTCGACGTTAAAGGCAACATCATTATTCGAATACTCACCAGAATTCTTCCTTCGAACTTCTTCACCCTGAATCAGATCGCAAATGTCATTATACTTTAGCTTCTCTTTGCAGGCGGAATTACTTACGACAGTTCTCACAACTTCCCAACTGTTGGGTAGAGAAGCCAAAAGGATTAGGGCACGAATTTCATCATCAAATTCGATCTCGACAGATGATAGAGCATTCACGATTTCACTGAACTTATTCAAGTGCTTTGTAACTGAAGCGCCCTCTGGCATGTACAATCTGAACAACTTCTTCATCAGATGCACCTTGTTGTTCGCCGGCGGCTTTTCATACATACTCGTTAAGGTCGCCATCAGACCAGCAGTGGTCTTTTCTTTCACAACGATGTGTGCAACTGACTTGGCTAGGGTTAATCGAACAACCCCTAGAATCTGTCGATCCAGGAGTTTCCAATCTGCCTCGGACATCCCATCTGGCTTCGTTAAATCCAATAGAGGTTGCTGCAAATTTCTCCCATAGAGATAATCTTCAATTTGCATTCCCTAGTACGCGAAATCTGACCCATCAAACTTTTCGATTGCGTTTGCAGATCCGAACCCTATCGCTGATGTCGACGCCCCTTTCTATGTCATTCGATGAGATGGATTCTTTGCTCGAGAATTAGACTTGGCAGCTACTCGAGCGACAAGAAGGGAAGAAGGCTTTGCATAACAAATGGGTGTACATAGTAAAAGAAGAGCATGATGGGAGTACATGTTACAAGGGCAGGCTTGTTGTGAAGGGTTTTCAACAAAAGGAAGGTGTAGACTACACTGATATTTTCTCTCCAGTTGTGAATCTAAATACAATCATATTGGTTTTGGGAATTATGGCTGCACAGAACTTATACCTTGAGCAGTTAGATGTGAAGACTACATTCCTTCACCGTGATCTGAAGGAAGACATTTATATGGTGCAACCACATGTCTTCGCAATACAGGGAAAGGAGAATCTGGTTTTCAAATTGAATAAAAGCTTGTATGGTTTGAAACAATCTCCAAGGCAGTGGTATATGAAGTTTGACAGTTTTATGGGTACCACAGGCTTCACTAAATGCGAATAAAATCATTGTTGTTATATAAAGAGGTCTGAAAACATTTTTATGATTTTGCTGCTATATGTAGATGATATGCTTATTGCAGGGCCTAGCAGTGAGGAAATAAATGATCTAAAGAAGAAAATATCAAAGCAGTTTACAACGAAAGATTTAGGAGCTGCAAAGCAAATTCTTGGTATGAGGATCACGAGAGATAACAATCATGGTACCTTGAAGCTGTCGCAATCAGAATATGTAAACAAGATTCTGAAGAGGTTTAACATGGAGAGTACCAAACCAGTGGGAACGCCTTTGGGTAGCCACTTTAAGTTAACCAAAGACCAGTCACCTAAGACAGCAGAAGATGAGGCTTATATGAAGAAGATTCCTTATGCATCGGCGATTGGGAGTCTTATGTATGCTATGGTTTGCACCATACCAGATATTGCACATGCAGTGGGAGCTGTGAGCAAGTATATGAGTAATCCAGGAAAGCAACATTGGGAGGCAGTCAAGTGGCTACTTCGATATTTGAAGGGTACTGCAGATACATCACTTTATTTCACAAGTTCTAGTATGAAGTTGCATGGTTATGTTGACGCTGACTTGGCTGGAGATGTTGATAGTAGAAAGGGTACTACTGGGTATGTGTATACTTTGGGTGGTACTGCTGTGAGATGTGGTTCTAATTTACAGAAGATTGTAGCCTTGTCTACTAAAGAGTTAGAATATGTTGCTGCTATTGAGGCGAGCAAGGAGATGATATGGTTATAGCGTGTTTTGGGTGAATTGGGTATGAAGAAAGGAAATTGAGTTTTGCATAGTGATAGTCAGAGTGCTGTTTTCTTAGCTAAGAATTCAGCATACCATTCCAGAACCAAGCACGTGGATATTAAATATCATTTGATTCGATCTTTGATAGAAGATGGTCAATTAACACTTGAGAAGATTGATGGAGCAAAGAATCCAGCAGACATGTTGACAAAACCAGTGACCCTTGAGAAACTGAAGCTGTGTGCAGCTTCAATGGGTCTTCGAGCTTGATGATTGGTTAAGAGAGTTGCTGCGGTGATCGGCGTGTTTTGAAGTTTGTTCAGAGTGGAGTTAGGGCGCATTGTGATGTGACCAGTCCCCAAGTGAGAGATTGTTATGTTTGTGTGGAACCTGGTAGTGCACGACCCGGTTTCGCACTTGACCCGATCCAACTGACGGCCCGTTAGGAAATTAAATGAAGCTTTTTTGAGAGGTTTGTTTCAGTAGTCTCTATATATAGAGAGTTGCCCTATCTAGGTTTTGTATCAAGATTATTATCATCGTTGTATTCCTTTGAAACTCTGTTTTGGGATCATAATGAAAATTGCAGCCTCTCCTTGGACGTAGCCTAGTTTGGGTGAACCAAATAAATCGTGTGTGTGTTTTTGTTTTTGTTTTGTTTTCTTTATAACACCGATCCTAACACAGGGAGATCAAATGCTTAATTGTGGGTGTTTTGGTATCTGGGGAGGGAGATTATTTTTAAGAAAAATAATCCCTGGAGATTAAACAAAGGAAATTGTCAAAGACATATATGGGTTTGACCGTTTGACACATAAATCTGCGGCTGCTGTGTTGACGAGGTAAACGAGAAGATAAAGACATGCACTGAGGACCGGAGGTGCATCATTGGAGACTCGGTCTCGAGTGTTAGCTTGGGTATGACTCAACTACCCCCTATATTTTACTCCGTATGTTAGTGTCTGGACTTCACTACGGTCTTTGAAAAGTGTCCGACTTTAGCTTTTTGGTCGAGGCTAGGCCCGACGGCGTTTATACAATAATATAACTGTCCAAGCCCCACACTGGACCTAGCTGCGATAAAGAAATAACTTGCGCGGTGCTTTATTTTGGGATTATTCGCCTCGAGCAGCGTCATTTAGACATGCAAAGTAAAGTTATGAGTACGATAATATGTCATTCTAAAGGTCTGAAATGCATGCGCATAGTAGCAACTATGTTCAGAATTCAGAGGTACCTATTTAGTTCATTATTACGTCGGTATGGCAATCAGTACGACAAAAACACTAAGACGGATGGAAGGGATATTAGTACCAGCTGGATATTAATTTATATTCCTTTCATACTAATTTAGTTCTTATATTAAGGATTTACATAAAAATTAAAAATAATATATAGGATAAATTTTTTTTGGCCAGTTCAGATATATCTACTTTATTTTAGACCTACCACTAAAAATTAAAATATTATCATTATGAAATAAAATTAAATTTTTTTTATCCATTTTTTTGATGACTAATATATTTAATTAACAATCCTTAATTGGGAAATACACTCATAAATTAGGGAATACTTACGATTATATAAGTATGAATTTTAACTAAGGGATTAATTTCTTAATGACAAAATATACACACTACCTTTTAATATAATAATAATAAAAATAAAACCTAGGTATTTCTTTTTTCTTCTTTAACTGTCGACTTTCCTTCTTTTCTTCTTCTCTTCTTCTATAAATACCAAAACTAAAGCACTAGACACAGACATGGATACCACTAACAACTATCTCAATTAAATATCAGATCCAAAAAACTACTCAATTAAGGTAAAGATTAAGAAATGCGTTTGCTAGTACTCGAAAACTATAGAGTTATCCAATACAGAAACACCTGGATTAAGCGTTGAATACGGACCACCAATACAAGAACACCAATACAGAAACACCTCTATTGTTTTGAATTTAAGTATTAAACTCTTGTAGGTGTTTCTATATATATATACAGAAACTCTTGAATCGAGTGAAGAAGTAATAGGTGTTTCTATATATATATATAGCAGGAGCAGGATTATGAACTCTGTAGTCTTTTTAATAACATACTTAAAGATTAAGTATCGAATACAACATTTTTATCACCACTGTCAGCATTGTATGCATGATGAAGATAATCGTCTGTGATACCAATTTTCTCTGTATATTTAATATTTTATAAAAAATCAACCAAAATAATTTAAAAAATTTAGATTTAATTTTAACAAATTAATCTATTACTAATTAATATTAAAAAACTAATTAATTAAGGGTAATTTGGCCACTATCAAAGTTATTTGGATATGGGGTTTTCCAAGTTACTTCATAATGTTTTTATTTAGTATCCCCCAATTTGTGAGGGTATTCCCCAATTGAGGGTTCAATAAATATTAATTAATCATGTTAGTTGTGAATTAATTGTTTTAGTTATGAAATTAATTATTGTTAATGATTAAAACATTAGAAAATGAGAATTTTTGAAATTTTTTTATGAACATCAAACTAGAATCGGTGGATACGATGACAAATATATGTCGATTCTGGTTTGACATTCTTTATTGATAAAAAAACACGAGGAATCGGCGTATACGGATGCTCATATCAACCGATTTTAAAATCACACTCTAGAATCGGTCAATATTGAAATTCATATCAACCAATTGTTAAGAAAAAAACTTTAAAATGATATTTTTTTTTCATAAAAATACGTCCATAATCGGTGGATAAGGTTCCCCACGTGTGCCTTTTCTAGAAAACTCAAATTCAAAAGTTATTTTGCAAATTTTGTTGTTGGTGGATATAAATGCACTTATCAGCCATGATGGGATGGAAAATAAGACATCTAATGTAACTTTTCCAAATTCAGGAATTCTTAACTCTATCATGTGAAGGATGAAAAGAAGGGTTCAACCAAAAATGAATGATATAGTTTTTAGAAACAGGCAAAAAAATCATAGAAATTTTTTGAATTTGAGTTTTTTAGAATCGAAACACGTGGGGAACCTTATCCACGTTTATGGACGTATTTTTATGAAAAAAAAAAATAGTTTTTGATTTTATTCTTTTTAACAGTCGGCACTTGTGGAGGATTGTATTTGCCGATTGTGATGAATCGGCCATAAAAATGAAGAAGTATGCCGATCCCAAATTGATGTTCTTCATGTATCCAGAAAATCAAGAACAATCGACTGTAAAAATGAAAACATATGCCGACTCTTGGTTGATGTTCTTCATGGATGGTCGATTGTTGTTGTTCTAAATTATGGATTGATTCCAAGTTAAAGATAGATTACGAAAAAAGGTGGAAAAAATACAAAGTATAATATGTAAATTAGGACAAAAAAATCCTAATATAACACTAAATTAGGACGAAGGAAGTATAAAATAAAATAATTTCGACTACTGTATTTCTATATTGATATACTCATATATCAATCGTAAAAAAACACTATTTTATAAGTCTTAATAAATTCTATACAATTGAAGGAAAAATTAATTACATGCACTGGATAGCAATTAATATACACCATTTTTGTTTTCCAATGCAAGGATTTAGTTTTCAATACAAGTAGTTTCAAATTTCATTTTTTTTTTCTATTAAACCCTCATTTATATGCAAGTGTACAATTTTTTTAGCAACAATATTAAGACTGAGTTCAATAATCAAAACACTTGTAGTTTCTCATATATTCATCTTAATACTTTTTATCTATATGTGTACTACGCTTGGGCTATCAATAGATCGGTTCCGTTTGGATACCAGAGCAACCAAAACCGCTTATTTTAATCATTATCTGTTCCAATAATTGGGGAACCGGAACTAGTTAATAAAACTACTTGGGTATCCATTGGTTCTTCATAGAACAGTCGGTTTAAAAAAAATTAATATCTCAATCCTGTTAATTTTAATCTAAATCTAATTTATTTTAATATAATTTCTTTTATTACTTTATCGTAGATTGAATGCAAAAGAAATGGAAAACGAAGCAAATTTAGAACAAATTAAATAGATCTAAAGTTTCCGAATTAAATAGAACCAAAATTAAACATACATTTTGGATATTCAGTTCTCAGTGAGTACCCATTGGATAGAACCGATAAGAGTCCGAATATTAACGGTTCCTAAAAGGTTATATCTACCGGACATTACAATTGAAAACGTGTCCAATATTATGAACTAGATTGTAAGAACTAGCAGTTCGGTTGTCGGTAATCGGATATCTATTAACATCTTATGTGACTCGCCTTGTATAACGTAACTTTTTATTAGAATATTTATTTTTGAAGTTTCTTTTAGAATCTGTTACAGTATTTCTGTGCTACTTTGCTGGAAAGGTACTGTTATTTGGCCTATACCATATGGTTAAGTAATTTTCTATCTTTTATCGAATGTAAAGGCCCAATTATTCATTTGCTTTGGTTTAAGAGAGTGATTATTTCATTTCCTTCTTTTAGGTGCATAATAATACAATAGTTACGGAAGTTTTCACGCATCTGATAATTTACCTTTCTTTCTTTTTCCTGCAAACACAGATTCCCTTTCTTTACTTGAGGAAACATCCAAGTTTCATTTTGCTAGTAAGAAGGGAGCCATTACTTCTTTGTTTCTTATGGATAGAAAATATTTGGTGCGTATTACAGCGTTTAGGCATTTCTTGGATTGAAGAGACATCCCATAATTCATTGGGCCTTGGCTGAAGGGAGAAATTATTATCATTCTAGAAGGGATATCCTGAATCTTGATTAGGTAATTGTTATCACCCATAATTGGGGAGAGTTAACATTTGAATGCACAGTCTCCTAACTTCTTCTAATGATAATTCAATTGTTTACTAATTATTTTTATTTTTATTTTCGAGAAAGAGACAAAACCACGTTACACTCATAATCTTTCATAACCCCAAGTATATGAAATTTTTCGGTGTGGAGTACAAACAGTAATTCTTCCATTTAAAGGGTTTAAGGAATCTAATAAAGCATATAAACTTTGGCCCTTTCATATGTTCCGGACGATTAGTTTGTTACAAAATACAAATAAGTTAGCTGCCCATATATTTTCGAAACAATTAACTAGAATGTAAGCAGTTTCTTTAAAGTTGATGTGGATGCAATTAGTTTCTAGAAAAAAAAAAAGAAAAAATATGATATTATTATATTTTTTGTATCTTATTTTGGCATTCCCAGTAGTAGTTTAGGAGTTGGTACCAAGTCACTCTCGAATATGATGTTATGCTCATTTATCTCAGTTGCCCATTAGAAAGCAGCCTCTACAGCGTTGTGCTCTAACTCTTCTCTGGTGTCCCATTCTCCAAAATCTCCTCTTCATTCTATAATGGTACTTGCAAAGTCTGAAGTTTTAGTCATACTCCTGCCTTAGCTTTGACTGGAAGCATTGCTATAGCTATGTTGATTTTGTATGCAGGGAAAGAATTTTCAGGTAATGGATGATGAGTGGTTATCTTCAAGTTATCTGTTGAGATAGCAACCCAGACATCATAAGTGAAGCCCAACAAAGTCCAAGTGAACCCCAACAAAGTTCAAGTCCATTTAGTAATTCCCTAAAATTATCTAGAGTATTCTTGGACCAACTATAAATAGGGGATGCTACCCCCATTTGTAAGCATCAAACAAGTGAGTACTTAAGTGAAAGTCAGTGAGGTTAGTGAGTGGGTTAGTTTCTAGTGAGGTTGTGTTGTAAAATTTGAGTGTTTGTACAAAGCTTAATGTGTAAATTAACTTGTGATAAATAAAATTAAGTCTTTCACAAGAGTAACTTTGCCCACCTTGCTTCTCAAACTCAACAATTGTTGGGAAATAAAAATGTTTTGTTACTAAAATTAATAGTTTATTACTTAAATTAATTTTGTTACTATAATTAGCTTGATGGGTGCTAGGATCACTAGTCCAAATTTGGGTGGAATTATAGCCATCCAAGGAGGAAGTTCATGCATATTACCACATATGTTCTATATAAGGAAAAGAACTAGTGGATTGGATATGGACTTGAGAAATGGACTAGTGGGCAAATGCATACATGTACGGTGCTTCGCACCGAAGCACCGCAGGCCGTGGGCTTGCGGGCTTGCGGGCTTGCGGAGCTTGCGGTGCTTGCGTGTGCTTTTGCGTGTGTTTCTGGCGTGAGCCTTGGCGCGAGCCTTGGTGCGACCCTTGGTGCGACCCTTGGTGCGACCCTTGGTGCGAGCCTTGGTGCGAGCCTTGGTGGGAGCCTTGGTGTGAGCCTTGGCTTGTGCCTGGCGTGTGCCTGGCGCGTGCTTGGCGTGTGCCTGCGAGTGCACACGTGTACCCATCAATGAGAAAACGTTTCTTTAATTTTAAATAAATATTTTACCGTTTGAATTAAATGGAAAATAAAATCATAAATAATTTTTTAATTAAAACAATCTTAACGTTTTGTTTTAATGGGGATTTAATATTTGAAATTAAATTTTCACCGTTTTAAAACTCAAAGGTTTACCTCTCCTATAAAAGAACAACATTGCTAAGGTTTTCGTTTACCCCAGTCGCAGCCACTGTCCTGACGACTTTTCCCCTTTTCTTGCTTTGATTTGCGCACTAGAATTTACTTTCTTTTTCTTTCATCTTCTGTTAAGTTCACAACGGGCCAACGAGCTTTGCTAGCTGGGTTGGTATCAGGTGATTTTATCCAGAATTCAAGTTTGTCACTGAAAGGGTATAGCAGCATCTTCCTGAAGGTGTACCTGGCAAATATTGAGTTAAGGGCAGTCTGTTGAACAGTCGACTTCACCTCTCTGTGTTTGAGTGTGTGTGCAGTTTAATTCTAACCCTCCCTTAATCATCTTCAAGTTCTCTGTGTTTGTTTTTCTCTGTTACAGGAAGTATATTATCCAACAACAATTTGGTATGAGAGCGGGACGGTCAGGGACGCCGCGAAGTTGAGATCGTATTCATGATAGTATACATTCGAGGACTGTGAGTTTGTTGGTCAGGGACCATAGAAGTTGTGATAGGGTGTCGCAAGGATCGCGATGGTGGATCTTGTTTACACAACCGGAGGAGCTTCCAAGCTCAACCACACGAATCATAAATACTGGCAGTCGTGTATTAAGTCCTCTTTGAAGGACAAGACCTCTGGGAGGTTGTCGGTGGTAGTGATACAGTACCACCAACGAAAAATATTGACGTCGGGAGGAAGTGGCATATAAAAGCTGGTAAGGTGATGTACATTCTTAAAATAACCATCGAGGATAAGTTATTGGATCACATCGAGGATGCATCTACGCTGGAGGAAGCATGGGATGCTCTTAACACGTTATTCTCAAGGAAGAATAATGCTCGCCTCCAACTGCTTGAAAGTGAGTTAATAAACTCAAAGCAAGAAGGTATGCCAATTACCCAGTACTTTATGAAAATAAAAAATTTATCTAGAGAAATCACTTTACCAAATATAGCAAATAAAATTTCAGAAGAAAAATTATTAAGGATTATAGTAAATGGATTAAGACCGGAGTACCAGTTTTATGTCACTTGCACACAAGGATGGCAGAATAAACCTTCCCTTACGGAAATAGAGAATTTATTAGTTGCCTAAGAGACCCTTCTTAAACGATTAAGCAGTATCTCTATTAGGGATGAACAGAAGACACTCTCCAATAGTAAAAGTAAGGGAATTTTAAAAAGAAAGATACGGGAGGCGAAGCTATAAAGTCTCAAAAGAAGAGCTCTCGTCTAGGGGGGGCTCAATCGAGTGAGTACTCGACATAGTCGTCTGAGTATGATAGACGACAAGAACGTACGTGTTATAATTGCAGCAAGTTAGGTCACTTGACCAAAGATTTTCGGTTTAAAAAGAAAAAACCGATGGAAGGAAATTGTTAACAGTTCATAGTTATCGATATGATAGTGAAGAAGAGACAGGAACTGAAGAAGCACTAGCTACAGTGTGTGAAAATGGAGCAGTCAACTACGAAGATGTCTAAATCGTCAATCCCGCGTGCTCTAATCACATCACTATTGACAAAGAGATGGTGTCCGACATAGGGCTGTACATACCCCACCCGATCTGTACCCGTCAATTTTGATCCGATTCGCATCCGAAACGGGTCGGATTCAGGTGATAATTTTTTTCACCCGCCTTCTGGCAGGTTAGGTGCGGGTGACATCTTCTTTCACCCGTCCCACCCGCCCAACCCGTCAGAAAATCCCTACCCCCACCTCTCTCTCTCTCATCAAAACCCATAAACAGCTGTGTGCAGCCCTACCCCCACCTCTCTCTCTCTCATCATCTTTTTTCTTCATCGAAGAGCTCTTTCTTCTTCTTCTTCTTTGTCGTTGTCATCAAATTACAGAAAACCCTAGTTTCTCCTCTTCAAATATTACAAACCTTAGAAACAACCCCTTAGTTCTTTCCCCTGTTCATTATTTTTTATACAAAAACCTTCAATAATGTCAGGAGGAGGAGTTACCTTAAGAGAACAAACACTTTCTTTAATCTCCGCTGTAAAAAACCATGGAGATTTAGCTGTTAAATTATCTTTTTTAAAACAAGCAAAAGATATTCTATTGTCTGTTGAACCTTGTTCGTTGGTTGTTGAGTTTTTTCCTTATATTGTTGAACTTCAAGGTTCTAATGAGCTTTTGGTTCGGAAAATTTTATTAGAGTAAGAGTGAAAGTTTTAATTTTTTTTTTTGGTTATTTTAAAGTTATTGATGAAAGGGGGTTTATCTTTTTGCATGTTATTGTGGAATTTTTGTGTTTGTTTTTGGGTCAATTAGATGGGTTTAGAATTAGGGTTTCATTGTTTGGGGGTTTTGAAGTGAAATTATTAGGATTAATACTGGTATATCCTGATAGTGTTTGATTACTTTGTTTTTGCATGTTGTTGTTGGAGTTTGGCTTTGATTTGTAGCCTAATTGTCACATTGTGGTGAATTAGGGTTTCACCAATTTGGGGTTTTAGGTTATGATTGGTTTAGGGCACTTACTAATAGTATTGTACTTACTGTCTAGTGCTAATCGAAGACATGCACTAAGACATTTTTCTTTGCATTGAATCTGGGCGGGTGACCCGCACCCAACCCGCCGAAATATCAGGTCAGATCCGACCCGACCCGTCCTACTACGGGTTGGGTACGGGTGGGGCCAAACCCGACCCACCCGACCCGATGTGCAGCCCTAGTCCGGCATGTGGGAGTACGAAAAAGATCGTGTGGTGGTAATTGCAGACAATTTAGAATCACTAATAAGTCAGATTGGGAAGACGACGATTGTCCCTCATCAATTCCAACTGGAGAAGGTACACCACGTGTCAGAAGATAAAGAAGAGAAGACAAAATAGGTGACCATGGACACCACAAAGGAGTATGTTGCGTACGAGAGGAAGAAAAAATGCTCTTACTGGGATGGGCATCCATGAATTGCGCTTGGAAAGAGAATCATCCTGGTTTGAGCCACTGTTATCAGGAAGATGTTATACAAGGAAGTCGTATTCTAAAACTACTAGGAATAGCAAGACTGAGAAGATGAAGAAGACAATAATAATCTATTTGCTTAAATAGATGAAGACGAAATTCTAAATTTTGAATTTTCGAGAATTCAACGAAGACTCCTTCCGAAGAGATTGGATCTGGGCCTAACCAACATTTGAGACTCCAGAGCCGATCGTTAAGGTTGTTGGCGATAATAATAAATCCAAGAAAATCCAATCCTTGTTGTCAACAAAGAGGTACAAGTGACGAAGACAAGAAAGGGAAAAATCACGTAGAAGAGTATACTGCTGCACTCGCCCGAAGACTCATGCTCAATGTTTATCATCTATTCACAGTCAATAACCACAACACCAGCGTTGGCACTTGTTAAACCTATCTATGGATAATGGTAAGGAGCATTTATCCCATTCCCAGAGGCAAAACTAAGTGGTTGTCCGTCTCTGTCGTAATTTCCAGTGGTCAGCACAAGAGATTGTACTTCCAGATTCAAAGAAATTTTAAGTAAGTGAATAAATGATACTAGGAGACCAAACACAACATAAAGATATGCAAAAATTTAAGTCAGCTCCTGCAGGCAGAACATTTGACACCCTCATAGAGAACCAAGTCCATGGAAAAAAAAGAACAAAGCAAGAGTCAGCACCAGAAAAAGGAAAAGGCACACAACTAAGATGATTGCACGAAAATAATTAGAGAATGAAGTCAATGTTGAGGTAGTAACCCAGACTTCATAAGTGAAGCCCAACAAAGTCCAAGTAAAACCCAACAAAATCCAAGTCCATTTAGTAATTCTTTAGAATTATCTAGAGTATAAGGGTTAGCTAGAAATATCTAGAATATATAAATTAAATAAATAAATTAGTATCTAGAATTATCTAGGTAGATAAGTAAGGTTGATGTATGTCTAGAATGTTCTAGACATGGTTAGGTGTTAGTCTAGAGTATTCTTGGACCGAATATAAATAGGGGATGCTACCCCCTTTGTAAGCATCAAGCAAGTGAGTGCTTAAGTAAGAGTTATTAAGGATAATGAGTGAGTTAATTTCTAGTGAAGTTGTGTTGTAGAATTTGAATGTCTGTACAAAGCTTAGTATGTAAATTAACTTGTGATCAATAAAATTAAGATTTTCACAAGTATAACTTTGCCCACATTGATTCTCAAACTCAACATTGCCATCATTAAAAGGATCATAATAAAGAGTCTTCATTCTGTTACTATAGGGACTGGCCACATGCATAAAATGGTTAATAAACTTAACAATAGTCCTAGCAATTAGGGAACTATTAGGACTTTGTTTCTTTGGACACACTACCACATCTAACCTTCTAAAAATTCCAAGTAATGATACTACACATTTCCGGCCACTCTGAAGCATGCGCACCTCTATTATTACCATCAAACCGGGAATTTAACCACTCATAAAACGTTTCACAATTATTTGAGACATAGACCATATCAAAGTTAACATACATCTAAACCTTTTTAATTAGTAAAGATACAATGAAAAAAAGGTAAGAAAGGAGTTCCTCATCTTCATTACACTGATCGCAAGAGGTTAAAATGTTAAGAATGATTGTTGCCACTATCATACTATTTGGAAGCACAGAGTGAACAACTTTTCTTGGTGTTTGGACAATTAACTAATAGCCGACGACCCTATTTTTGTTAATAAACTATAATATTTCACGCGTTCTCAGTGCTAATATTTTCGACTTCAGATACTATTTGGCTTCTCTTATATGTAACCAGTGCATTTATTATCTATATCCCAAAAAGTCTAAGTCAAAGTTTAAAACCAAACAAGCCTTAATATTTTCACCAACAATCCATTTAAATCATATTTCTTCCCCAAAATCAAAATAAACCCTAACTCTTCTTAAAATCAAAACAAAATTATAATTCAAACTAATTATAGTGTTTTTTAATATTCTTACAAATTTACCAATTATAAACCCTAATTCCTACTTTTCCCCAAAATCAAACTAAACCGAAATTTTTCTTTAATCCAGATTAAATAATAATTTTTTTAATTAATTTTAATTATTCCATTAAAATATCCTCAATAACACCAATTCAAGTGGAATTAACTAAGGTCTTTATATTTTCTTAGAACCATTTTTTTAAAACTTCATAAACATAATCTATAAAAAATTATTTACTAAGATGATGTTTTTTTTTCTCAATCATGATTACAATAAAAATGATTGAGGGTATTTATTATTCTTCAAAATTATCAATTATGACACAAATCAAATTAGGTATTAGATAATTTAAATTGGGAGGTTTTTGAAGATGTGAAGGTCGAATTGAAGAAAGTTGAAGATAATGTAATGGAAATAAATACTCCCTCTTATGTTGACTATTAAATACCATGCTCTTAAACAATTTAGTTACTGCAAGAGGCCAACATGATATTGTGGCAAATAACTATCATACAATGTTGAATCAGAAGGAAAGAATATACTAGATAAAATATGGGAATGCAAATACTAAATTCTTTTATGCTCACATCAAAATAATTAAGGCAGGTTTAAAAAAAACAAGTCAAATTATACCAACAGGTCAAAAAAAACTTTTTATTTACAATTTTCACAAAGATCATAACTATGAAACTGGGTGTTTTAATGCACAGGTTATTGTCTGATCAAGAATGTTTCTTCACTAAACACAGATATTTCCATGAACAAGTGTTGCTTGCCCCTGAACTAGTAAAAATAAATGGGTATAAAAAGAGAGGAGGCAATGTAGGATTAAAAATGGATACATCACAAACTTATGATACACTTAGTTAGGATTTTTTTATGTGAATCACTTAGAAGATTTAGTTTATTTGATAATTTTTACAAGTTGATCCTGGCTTTGCTATAAGATATCTATTATGGTAGATTGTGGACATGTGTGGTACTTTGGCATTGGCAAGGGACTCAAATAGGGAGACCTATACTCTCTCATTATGTTTGTCATTGTTGAAAATATTCTAAGTAGGAATTTAAATCAAATGGTGTTATCTCTACTAGTAATAAGATGCAACCTACATATGGTGATAAAGAAAGGTATACATCCTTCCCATTTATTTTTTTGCAGATAGTATCTTAATCTTCTTCAATTGACGGAAAGAAGTTTCGAAAATATTAAGAAATTGTTGGTAGATTTTCAAGCTTCATCAAGTCAAGCAATAAGTGCCGCAAAAAATAAATGCTTTGTTGACGGAACTTATCCGGAGAGAAAAAGTCAGATTGCTGGTCTTATGAAATGAAATTGGCACCTTTCGCTGCTAGATATTTGGGTGCAATATTGATGTCTAGTAGAGTCAAAGCTGAGCATGTTTGGTCTTTTGTGATGAACAAGCATCTCGAACAGATGCAAATACCCGATATCTAGTGATGAATTGATTATCATTCAATGACATCAAAACTTGTTTTTTTCTCTTCTTTCTAAGCATCATCGGATACTTCTTACTGTGTGTTATTGGTTGAATCAAGAGGTACAAACCTTCAATTCAATTAAGTTGTTAAAGGGCTTCACTATATCATGAAGGCATTATTTTAGATAGCCATTTGTACTCGTCAATTATTTAAGATGATCGAAATAATTATCTAAAAAAAATCTTAATCGAACCTTAAAACTTGAAGTACAACAATGCTATTTTATATTTCATCCTCTCTCTTAGACAAAATTTCCAAAACTTGAAGTACAATAATCCTATTTTATATTTCATCCTCTCTCTTAGACAAAATCTCCAACAATTCTAAAATTGATTGATTACACAAGAAAAAATAAAGCCATATATGTAGCTGTTATTATTCTAATACCTTCCACAATAAAATAAAATTATAGCCTTTGTTTTGGCTATTGGTTCACTTATAGCCTTAGCCTTAGCCTTAGCCTTAGCCTTAGGTAACATTGACTAAAACTCTAACTTAGCATATGCCGTATGGTATTCCCACGTACCAAATGCTTTTGATGTCTGGGATGAATATGATATAATGAGCTTAACGTTGGCTCATACTTGGAGTGAGCAACTGAGCATAGTCTCTAAAGAAGTCCGACAATTTTCATTAACTTTTCCCAAAGCCAATTAAAGCTCTATATACCAATATACCAATACCATGTTAATTTAGCATTTTCCGTTGTAGTTCATCTAAGAAATAGGAATGGCCAATGTTATTATATTTTTGTATCACGCCGATAGGACAATTATGAATATTGTTCGTTACAAGCTTGTCTACAAATCTGTTTCAGTATATAGTAGGATATGAATCTACAGACTTTAGCTTTATATATCTTATATACTAGTAGTAGTACATTTCTTTTTGCAAAGGTCTACAGCTTCGTAAGCTACCAATTACCTCACTTCAGAATAAGATTCACAATTCATAAGTAAAACAAAAACTAGAAGCCCATTCTTTATTTAATTAAATATACCCAATCATTTCAATGAAAGCCAGCAAAGGCAACATGACCTTTCAAACCCAACATAACAGAACACAAGAACAATAAGAATAACAACACAGATTGAAGAACCACACTTTTTCTCCAAAACCGTGATTGCTCCCAAAAATTGAAGAGCAGAAACAAAACAAACAAGCAGACCAACCAACTCAAGATGCAAACTAATTAGCAACTGAGCATATCTTTCGAATTTCACCGGTTGATCCGGTCATAACTCCGATTTGACCCATTTTTTCCATGGATGTGGCGAACTCAGTGAAGAAATTTGATAAACTGCCTTGGAGTAATTGAGTAACAAATGACTTTGAAGTAGCGTCTGTAATAAGAGCTGCATCTGAGTGAAACAGACCACGTCTTTTAACTAAAAGCTTATAGTAACTTAAATCGAAAGTCTTAAAGCTTCCTGGATCCATCTCAGCTAATGTTGTGTTATCAGTTGTTGTTCTGCATTTCCTTGCCTTCAAATTTGTTGCATATTCACTATCTAGTGAAGGATCTTGATCTCCTTTACCGGTCCAATTGTATAGACGATTTGAGAAAGAAGGATTACAGTGAGAGACACCGATCGTGTGAGCACCTAAAGATGGAGATTTTATAAGAACTTGGTTAAAATTGTTTAAAAAAAAATTCCTTACTTGGATGTCTGGATAGCAGGCAGAAGTTAAAAATAAAAACATTTTATTTTTTTTTATAAAAATATGATTTTTTTATTTCTAAAAATTATTATAAAACTATAAACTCAATCTTAATTTTTTACTTTTTTAACGTCTAAAAATTAAAAAATAATTTTTTAAATGACATCCAAAGTATCAATTTTGTTTAAAGCTATAAATAGGCAGAAATCGTTACGTGTATTTACCGGATAACAAAACAAGGTCTTTTACGCTAAGCCCTTTATTAGCGAAATCTGTTCGAAGGGTAGTAAAGTTGTTATCAGGATTAGGGATGTTTCGCAAGGCCTCAGACCTTCGTGAAACTCTTCCATCTCGTCGTCCAGTGGGAACTTTCCATGTAGGTCCTCCCTGTTATGACGGTAAAAATATATATTTAATCAATCACAAACACCTAGCAGTAAGAATTTGATTAGATATCATTAATTTTGTTAAACAGGAAACGAGATGGATCTTTTGATTTATATATTCATGAGTTTCTTACTATGGCAACAACTGAATCCCTTGCAGCTAAAGAGATAATATCTGCACAGGAAACAACACCGGGACATGCGGCTTCTACCAAGGTTTTCACTTTGTCAATGAAGTCGAAACCTCGGAGAGTCAGGTTTGGTGGAGCATCTTTTTCCGCTTGATTGCTGGTCGAGTTCAGTAATACAGATGCATCACAACCCTGGGTAAAGAACACAAATATTAGATAGTGAGACCATTGCATCTAGCTATAGCCGATTCGTGGTTTCTCATCAAGGTTACTTGCCTAGTTGTTGATATTATAATGCTAATAAATGTTAACGCTATTGTTATAAAATTATAACGAGGTTAACAGTTTCAAAGCTAAACAATTTTCATGTATCCCAAGCAAGAAAACAAAGAGTGAGTGGAACTCATAGCGTAGGGTAATTAATATAGTTTGTTTTAGAAAGAAAAAGTGGGTAGAATTAGTTATCTTTAACTATCACCAGCATTACCCTTCACAGGAACTGATGCAACATTAGTGATATATGATACTAGGGCGCCTAGGATTTCACTAGTGGGTGAAGTAAGATTTGCTTACCCTGACAAAACAGTCATGAAAATGCATTCTAAGTAAAGATGCAGCCGCAACAGGGGCACGTGGCTTCACATAGTCTTGGATAATTTTCTCAGCTCTAGGGCAACTTTGGGCATAAAAGCCCATCTTCAGTTGAGCAAATGCTGAATCTAGCAGACAAAAAACCATATAAATTACAATGGCTGAAGAACCCATTCTTTTTCCCATCTTAATTAGATGTAAGCTCGATATCTTTGTATACTGCTTTGGCCTTTGAGTTGTTTTCTGTTCTGTTGATGATGAAGACTGACTGTGATTTATATAGGGGATGCTCAATCATTCGAACCTAATACAATCCCAGTATAAAATTATATCTATATTTAACAGCTCAACTATATAAGATTTGTGTTTACTTAATCCACTCTTATAAATTCAAGTTTAGTATTTGAGAATGTGGTTTCGTTCAGCTTTTATCTTTTCAGATTATGAATAATAAGATATGGACTTGCATATTTGGTTTTGGAATCAAAGGTATGTCGAGCTTTTGTGCTCATATAAGATGTACCCACTTCTTCACCCATTCTTCTTGTTTTCTTGCGTGAGATACAGTGGCTCATGAGCTATGTTTATTCGATTTTCTGCGAAAATGTAACATGATATTGGTATACTCATGACCCTCCCGTGTGTATCTTATCAAACCTCAACCTTTCTGGGGTCTATTAAAAAGATCATATTTCCCTTCAAAATAGAATTAAATGAATATAAATAAATAACATAGAAATGAACCACACAGTGTCTGTTTGTTCATATACTCTTGTGATACCATATATACATAATTCTCGCACTGCCTTTTAAGAGTCAATGATGATATGTTTTTTCAGTCATTTTTTGGGGCCAGGACAGGTTTTATGTCTGACTCTGGTTCCTGTTTGATCTGGAGCTGTGATAAAGAATTCATGTTATAAATCGGTCATGACCAAAGAGTTGGTGGTGCTGGTTAGTTTTGTCCGTTGGAGTCTTGGCGAGACTCATAAAGAACCGTGTTTTGGGCATACACAATACTTTTGTAACATAACAGCCCTATCCTATAAATGGTTACAAGGGATGTCGTAGAGATACGTAGATTACTAAATTAATATCTTTGAATAATTAAATTTACAAAAGTACTCCTCCAACTAAATTAAAGGGAACCTAATCCTAGTTTTCTTAAAGAAGAAGAATAAAGAATTGATCGCTAAATCCTAATTGTTTACGTTCCTATCTCCTTTTACAAAGATCTGACAACCCAATATTTTTTTTTTTGTGTTTGATTGATAAATTAGGTTAGAATCGATGAAAACTATTTTTTTTTTTTTTGTAGTTTTTACAGAGTCAAATTCGATTGATAAATGTACCAAATATCCTAGTTGAACCTAACATTGTTCTTCATTTTGTAGTTGGAGAGTCCAGTTCGGCTAATAATCAAACCCAAAATCATAATTGAAATTCATTTTATGAAGAACAACACTAAGTTCGGCTTACCTGTTTTTTCTCTCGAACCAGCCGAACGTGATATTGTTCTTGGCAATGAAGAAGAGAGACAAGTTCAATTGATAACTTATCATCCAAACCTATGTAAATCCAGGTTCAACTGATAACTTGTCAGCCGAACCTATATACTTTTTTCAAAAAAGTTATCGGCCGAACCTAGGTATATGCCAAAAACAAACTTAGGTTCGGCTGACGCGTTATTAACCAAGCCTTGGTATTTTTTCAAAACAACCTTGGTTCGACTCTCTTTTAATTATTCGAACTGTTCATCTAATTAGTCAATCTAGGTTATGGAATTTTAATTTTCGACGAATTCTACCTACATTAAGCTTTTATGTTCTTTTACGGGATGCATTACACATTGAAGATTCACTTTCCTGACATTTGTCACTTAAATCACAACAATCTAAATAAATAAAGAAAATTCTTCGCTATTTCTTTCTCTTCTTCTTCGGTTAAATCCTAACTATCTCTTAAGTATTTTTATTTTCCTTTAAAAATTAAAATTAACTCTAATCATTAAATTTAACTACTAATCATTAATATTAACATTAATAAAAAAGGGCAATGATACTGTTATGTAAAAGTGATAGATACGGGATAATATTATTTTACTATTCTATGATCCTATTTTAATCGAAATTAAATAGGAGATTAAAGTTTTGTGTACGATGCTCCAAAACACGGACACGGTTGAAAAGGAAAATATGATCTTTTTATTTATTTATTTATTTATTTTTTAAGAAAATAAAAGAAAATACGACTCTAAAAAATCTAGTCCACATATATTCGTGCAGTGCAATGTTTTATATGGCGGCATTTTATGAATGAAGATCTAATACTCAAGCAACCATACCACATCAGTGAATAGAGTTTGGATCAGGTAGTTTTCATTATTGAGGAAGAACAGTTGTATTTTAATAATTTAAAGTAAGAGAAACACCTGTCAATTGCTTAAAGAAAAAAGAAAAGATTTCTAAAAGTCAGGGGAGGCACAAGAGTTAGACATAGTTGTTGACAAGACAGTTTCTGTTGGCCAATAAAATCGTAGTTAGTATGATTTATTAGGTTTCACTGTCTTACTTTCCATAGATGTCATCGTTCCGCTTACGCTTACTTTTCCAGATTAATTATTTATTTTACTTTCTGGGTTCTATTTGACAAACCTACATACAGTCAACGACACAAAATGTGAACGACTCCATTATGCATTAGACACGTTCTGTGCCTAGCAAATTTTTTTATATTAGCTGATCAAAGCTTTGTTCATATACATCTAGCTTCTCCTCGATGTACATTAGTCTGTGGAATAAATTCGAAAATTTAGATTCTTTGGTGTCTTTGGTTCCATCTCGTAATAAGTTGATAGCATAAATTCCCAACATGAACAAGGTTTTGAAAATTGAAACATAATGCAGCTTTGTATCTCACCAAATTCTAGTACAAGACACCAGTTTCTCTAGACTCTCTGACAAGGGGTCAGGGGGTGGAGCTTAAAATCTTGCTACGCCAAGGCAATTGTTTTTTTTAGGGTGAATAATTAGGTATAAATCGGTTTTAAATCCCAAAATTTTAAAATTATTAGGTTTGGAAACCAACCCAGTAGGATGGGCAAGTGCCAACTCTTGTCATGGAATAACTCCGCCCCTACTGGGGGTGGGAGGCTAATAGGATCTAGCCAGTCTCATTCGCATCAAATAGACAGTTCATCTGATTTTATCTACTTATAATCATCTGGGTGACGGCTTTGCTGAATTTTGGTTGTTGACAAAGTCAAAAAGTTGTACGTGGGCAAATAAATATATTAAAGATATTACTACGGTAAAAAATAACGGTTATCGTTCGAAATTTTTCGACGCTTTGATCATAGCTTTTAGTTATAGAAAATGTCACAAAGATAATACAAGTGGTGTAAAATGTTTTGGTTATAAAAAGTGTCACTAAGATGACACACAAGTTGTAAAATGTTTTTGTCAACATTCGATTTAATAAATTATGTTTTTTATTTTACCTCCAGTGATAGTTAGACGGTATCTTATATTATCTGAACCTATTATTAGCGTTTCTAAAACAAAATATGAACAAAATTTATACTTTAAGGTTATTTATTTTACATAATTTAAAATAAAAAATTGTGTAAAAACCCAAGTTTTCTAAGCTTACTAGTGTAATTTTAATCTGGGAGGACATTTGTTTGAAAAGGTAATTTTGTAAACTCTGGAGAGATTATTACAATTTTGAGGCAGTGAGGGTCTAATATCACTTGAACAACTCCAACCTCTATTACCTCTCGTCATCCAAAAGATCCCTTCCCCACGAGGATAAATCTCTCCTTTGTTCTCACTCTACAACGAGACTGGAATACCCATGAGTATGTACCACGCTTCCTGAAGTCATCAGGGAGTATGAGTACAATCAGAGCCTTCTACATAAAGTATTTCCTTTTTTCTGAAAAAATCACCTTATCATATTTGGGAAGAATGTTCCAAAGAGACGATGAACATCCTGATGACTACCTATATCGTAACTAGACTCCTTATTGTCACGATCCAAACGTGACTCAACCACAACTAGTGGAACTCTGCATCCACAGAACAAAACCAGTCTATCATGCTTTGCTAAGAAACTACGGTTTCAAACTTTCTCCGAACTACATGAGGCTACAGAACGATCAACCACAAGTGCACCTGTTTCTGTTGGAGATAACCAGACCACCAAGAGGTTCTTGAGACCCGTAGTAGAAGACGTCATCTCAATGAGCAGTATAATCATTAATCGTCCATAGGCATTGCCATATCAGTGAAGAAGGCAAGAGGAATGCCTAGCTCCACCCACGACTTCACATCAACAACAACAAATGAGACTCCCGCCTTTCCAGACTTCCCTTGAACAATAAAAGAGTTTTTTCCATAAAAATTCATTCATCCCTGAAGAGACAGTGAGACCGAAGAGTCACAACCTTGATTATATCCTCTACATCTCAAAGGAACACCACAAGGATATCTTCACCTCCCTCAACTACGTCATATCTGATAGGCGCCTGCAACTCCCATACAAGGATGAGACATATCCAAAACCTAATCAAAATAACACAACTCCGTTAATTAAATAGAAATGTGACTGGGGACTGCTCACCGCAGCCCATCCCCTACAAAAATCGAAGATTCAGAAGATATCTCAACATGCGCTTGTGGACACATAATCCCCGAGGACGCACACGTCTCCATATCATCAAGAAGGTACCTCGCATCTCATCCTCTTCGTCCTCGACGTTTCTATCATGTCCATGTGGTATTCCGAACATCCCATTTCCAAATCCAGAGGAATACAATATACTTATGAGTATAAGGACCAAGATAAGGTATGACTTCATTTTTTTCAATGTTCACGAGGTAGGAAAACAAGGACCAGGATAAGGTACGGCTTCATTTTTTTAATGTTCACGAGGTAGGAAAATATCCATGTTGCGGCTAAACATCCCAGACGCCAACGATGGTTTCAACTTTAATTCTAGTACTTGTTCCAGCCCAAGCACGACAACAACAACAAAGGGCTCAACCTTCCTGACTTCTCTTGCCTGATCGAACTAAAAAGGAGAGGACACCAAGTACACCACCAGTTTTTTCTTTTATAGGAGAATGAACCTGTGTATTAGTTTTCAACAATCAAAAGAATAGCTTTTAATGCGGAAAATTAAAAAGCACACACACAAGAATTTTGTTAATGAGGACAACTGCAATGGATTAAAAACCTCGGGACCTAGTCCAGTTTGAACACCGCACCGTATTAAACCGCAACAGACACTAGTGTACTATCAGACTTCGGAATGGAATGTAGTTGAGACTGAATTCACCCTCCAAGGAACTCATCTTCATTCGTTATCCTTACATCTTTGAACCCAACGTAGTTTTATGTACTTGATTCCCTTAACTGAGGTCCGTTACAGTTAAGAGTTGCTTCAGCCTAAATGGAGACTTTTGATACTTATCCTCCTCTAACATAAAGCCTATTGATTTCCTTTTGGATATGTTTCAAGGTTTATAAATTTTTTTTAAGTAGAACAAATCTAGCAAACCTAACGGATCCATCACACTTATACTCTTATCAAAGAGGATCCTAGATCACTACCACCTCACAAGAACAATTCAAAAAATTCAATAAAGAATTTAGATATCTATCTTATGGAATCACAAAGTTTGAGACGAAGAAAACTTTGTGATTTCTATCTATCTCGTTCCTGATTTATAGTTCGTCAACTACAATGATCAGTAGAACAATATCGGATACAAGAACTATCAGGTAAAATATAGTTTGACCGGGCTTCACGAATCCTTAAGTGAAATATTCAAATTCGTAACCTAATACATTCTCGTAAAGAAACCTAGGTTATAGAGGAAGACTCTAGATTTGCATCTAGGACACCACAGTGCAAGAGACTAGGAAATCCAGCTGCAAGAGCCGCTCTAATTATAGATTTTTTAGGCTATAAGTAGTTATGAATTCAAAGGTTTCTTAGAATCCAATCTAGCACACTTTCCAAGTTTAGATGAAATTACAAGTTAAGAATTCATTAAACATGTGAAAAGGTTGCCTTGAAATTACACAGAAAAATATACACTATAATCCCAGTGGTCGGTTGTCAGCCAAGCAAAATTAATTCAAGTTCTTACTTCACTAATATAGATTAGAGTATAGTAATAAGAACAAGTTCGTTCCCACAGAGAGGCAGGTGATTGTTAATTACTTTCGATTACTTATGTAAATATGGGGTTTTTGGTTGTGATTATAACTAAATTATACTAAAACAAATAGATTAAAACGAATATCAGAGAGAAAGAACATTGGTTGGAGAGTTCATCTTCTATCTTCCAACATGTTATCAACTAAATCATACTAACCATCATGCACTCTCAATATCAATAACCCTAAAGCATCTTATCGCAGGTTTACTCCGGCAAAACTCATATTATCATCAAAGGCGCAAGAGCCACTCATTGAATCCTTTTCAACGAATAACTTGGCGCAAGATCTACTAAAGTTTAACCCAATGAAATCCATGGTATTTGTGAGTTGAGTTTATTCTAAGCAATCCGGCGCAAGAGCCACACGGATTTAACCTAGGTCACGCTTCTACACATAATTGCATGGTAACATCCCGTCATTAACAACTATGTTATGCTACTTGTAACAAGGATTTTTCGACAATTCCGGATCTCAAACCCTAGTTTAGCTATAGATGTCAATGCATGCTCATCTAATTCGCGACTTAAACAAACAAGCAATCGATCGTAAAAGGCGTTGTAAATGGTAGAACATAAGTGATATTGAAGAGATTATGAACATATGAGAATGAATACTTCAATTAATAAACGTGTTTTCCAACATAGGACTACATCTCTAACCAATAAGAAAGGTTAAGTTCATAAGGTATTTCTAAAAATCCATGGAAAATAATCAAGAAAGCAAGTAAAGCAAACCCCTAGAAATCGTGATGTTCAATCGCAACTCCAAGCCCTAGATTCTTGTTCTCCTTGTGATTTCAAGTGTAAAAGGTATCTTCTTAGGGTTATGGAAGTCTTCTTATATAGTCTTCATCATATCTAGGTGTTAGAGTCCTAATGGGACTATGATACCTTGATTTAGAATTCAAAAACGTGTCCTAGAAGTGGCTCCCATCGAGTCATAATCACCAGGAAATTCATGATATGACTTTCCTGTGTCCAAAACTTGTCATAATCGGTAGACAACTTGCCATAATCGGTAGATAACTTGCCATAATCAGTAGACTCAATTTCCGTGTTATCCACCAATTTTTGAAGTTCAAAAACGAAGTTTTTCTGTACCCGAAACTGCCTATAATCGGTAGATAAATTTCCCTGTTTTCTCCCGATTATTTTGCTGAGTGTTTCACTATTTTGTTTCGGATGTTTTGCTCATAACTTCCTCATACGGACTCCGAATGACCTCATTCTTTTCGCGTTGGCTTCGTCTTCTCGTTCTATTCAATATGGTATTAAGAACTCCTGGATTTGAATGAGTTAAATTTGGTCTTTGTCCCTTCTCCATCGGAAGAACTTAACTTCCTTGTTCATTTCGTGTCGTAATGAACTCCTTTCTTCTTCTTTGGTTCAATACACTTCAAAACTCCTAAGAACCTCATAAAAAAGAAAATCAAATCATAATGATATGGAAACTAACAAGAAAACAATGAATTAAAGTATCCAAATAATGCAAATAATGAACCTATCAAATTCCCCCACACTTTCCTTTTTTCTAGTCCTCGAGCAAACTATAGATCTAAACTAACCTAAAATACAACAACTCCATTTCGTTGAGGATACGATTACACTTAGCATGTGTAACAAGCCTTTAAGCCCCTAGGTGTCCCTAGTGGACGAGTTATAGTCTCGTGAGGGTTTACAAGAGGTATACCCACAAATCCTAAGTTCTAACTTTCAAATATTCCAGAGCACTTGCATTCAAAGAGCTACGAAGACATAAATTTTCTGCATACTAACAATAAGAAGTTAGAAGTATAAAGAACATTATTTCATGCTTAACCCTTGAGTTAGGAGAAAACCACCATATGAAAGAATCCAGGTTCGAGAGCCACCGAATGTTTCTGCCTCACCAACAAGATTTTATGAATTTGACACTCAAAAGACGCACTTTATGGTTCTCACATATGTGCAGGAAAGAGTGAAGATAGAAATCTTGCACACATTGAATGGTAGGAAGGAAAGGTAACCTTCCGAATCTTATGAAGATGTTATCCCATAGAACGTGGGACGAAAAAGAACCCCTTTTTGTTTTTCTAGTGACCTCTAATGAAGGAAATCAACCACTATGCGAGGATGATAATGTTTACTTACCTTCTCACCCGATCGACAATCAGCACCACTCTCATAACATTCAATAGAAACGTCTTCGGTCTTCAGCTGTTGATGATGAACTCTTGAACTTCGTAGAACCTTGACAATTTGTAACTTTTTTCCTCAATTTCTTGTTGCTTGAAACTTCTCTATAAATTTCTTCTTCCCCACGGCCTTATTGAATGAATACAAAAAAAAACATACACTAAAGCAATGATAATCATTTTTTTTTTTTTTTTTT
>JAJJMC010025232.1:363739-380701 GCA_023531435.1 Papaver californicum | reverse complement strand
AATGATAATCATTTTTTTTTTTTTTTTTCTTATATATATATATATATCTTTTTTTTAGAACTTCAAAATAAAATACAAACTGAAAAATAAAATAAAATGAACAATGAAACTACTATGGTCGTGGGAAAAGGACGTTACCACTTGATTCTTCACAACTCGTATTGTCTCGATATCATAAACTTCAATAACTCTCATCTTTTGATTTATTTCGATCTTGTACATAAGTCTTCAACATTTATATAAAATTCTGCTCATTGTATAGTTGCTTTACTTGAATATGAAATTTGTTCTTTCTTGAACGATTGATTGTAAACCTTGACTGTCTTCAACTTTCCTTCAAATTTTTGATGTTCCGCTTGTTGACGATGATATTTTTATATGAACCTGTTGTTGTCGAGAGAATGGTGCCAACTGCAAATAAAACTACAAGATAGAGTTAGCAATTATGATGCCACCCTCATGATTGATAGAAATAGCACTCAAGAGATCAAACAGTAGTGCTGAAATTGGTGCGAGGTTAGGTAGCTCATCATTCTACTCGAAATTTACGCAGATGAAACACTCTAAACGTATAGTTGAAGGTTTGGTGCCTCACTCATGGGTATTGAATGATCAAAAACTCTAATATTAAACTCTTTACCGGCATTTTAAGTCCATTTTTGTCAGCTCTAGCCTCTCAACAACTAAGCACTCTGAATATAGTTCTCTAATACTTCTAAATTCAGTTGTTTCTGTTAGAACTCTGTATGTAAACGTAGCTAGATTTATACTAAGTGACTCTAAAATCTCTAAAAGTTGAAGGTTTGCATGCAAATATGTACAAAAGTTTTAAGATTCTACCTACAAAAGCAAATATTAAATATGCTTAATTACTCCCCCACACTTAAACTTTACATTGTCCTCAATGTAAATTGATTCCTCTAGTGTAAAATCAAGATGGGAAATCCTAACATAATATGAAAAACTAATAAAAATCAAAAGATAAAGATAGAAATACAAAACCAATGGGTTGCCTCCCATTTAGCGCTTAGTTAACATCTTCAGCCCGACTTGGCATTCCTTGCTACTCCCCCAGAGGGAATGCATCTACTAAATTGATCTCAACCATCTCAGGTTCAACTGGTTCATAATATGGCTTCAAACAACGCCCATTCACTTTAAGCTCCTTCCCTATTAACAAGCTACGAATTTCCACTGCACCATGAGTAAAAGCGTTAGACACAACAAAGGGTCCTATCCAACAAGACTTCAATTTTCCAGGAAATAAATGAAGGAGAGAACTAAACAAGAGAACTTTCTGTCCAACAATAAACAGTTTTCTAGAAATCCTACTATCATGAAAAACCTTTATTTTCTCCTTGTAGATTCGTGAACTTTTATATGCATCATTATGAATCTCTTCTAGTTCACTCAATTGAAGCTTCCTTTGTTTACCAACCCTATCCATCTCCATGTTGCATTGTTGAATAGCCCAAAAAGCCTTATGCTCGATTTCAACAGAAAGATGACAAGGTTTATCGTATACAAATATGGGAACATCCCAATAGGAGTCTTGCATGTTGTTCGGTATGCCCATAATGCATCATTGAGACTAAACTCCAATCCTTCCTTGATGGATTCACTGTTTTCTCTAGGATGGACTTCACCTCTCGATTAGAGATTTCTGCTTGCCCGTTTGTATGTGGATGATATGCTGTAGCAATCTTGTGAGATATGTTATACTTTTTCAAAAAACTCTATAAGAACTTGTTTCAAAAGTGTGATCCCCCATCGCTGATTATGGCTCTTGGAGTTCCAAACCTTCCAAAAATATGTCCTTAACAAAATATGTAAACACTTTGGAATCATTAGTAGAGGTGGCTTTGGCTTCCACCCATTTCGAGACATAATCAACAGCGAGTAAGATGTAAAATTTACCAAAAGAATTAATAAAAGGACCAATAAAATCAATGCCCCATATATCAAAAATTTCAACGAAGAGAATAAACTTCTGTGGCATTTGATTTCGAGCACCTAGATTGCCCGTTCTTTGACATCTATCATAAGTTGTACAAAATACATACACATCTTTAAATAAAGTAGGCCGATAAAACCTGCTTTCAAGTACCTTCAAAGCAGTTCTCTTTGCCCAAAAGTGTCCTCCACAAGCGTATGAATGGAAGAAAGACAAGATAGAGTTGTATTCAGATTCGGGTACGCACCTTCACATAATTTGGTCTGAACAATGTTTCCACAGGTATGGATCATCCCATATATATTGATTCGCTATATTTTTAAGTTTTTCCCTCTCAGCACGAAACAAATTTATTGGGATTTGTTTAGATATTAAATAATTCACAATATCCGCATACCATGGTTCTGAAACTGCAATTAAGAAGAGTTGCTCATCTGGAAAGCTTTCACATAACGGGATAGCTTCTTCGTTTACAGTAAGACGACTCAAGTGATCCGCAACGGTATTTTCAATTTCTTCCTTGTCTTTAATTTCGAGATTAAACTCTTGTAGAGTAGTATCCATCGAATGAGCCTTGGTTTCGCCTCCTTCTTTGTAAGTAAGTACCTAAGTGCCGCATGATCAGAAAACACAACAACTTTCATACCAAGTAAATAAAAACGAAATTTCTCCAATGCAAAAATAATTGCTAACAACTCCTTTTCCGTGGTCGTATAGTTTTGTTGGGCCTGATTCAATGTTCTGGAAGCATAATAAATGGCATGAGGTAGTTTCCCAGTATGCTGGCCTAAAACTGCACCGATCGCATAGCCACTGGCATCTCACATTAGCTCAAATAGCTTTCTCCAATCCGGTGGTTTAATGATAGGGGTTGTTATCAAAAGTTCTTTCAAACGATTGAATACCGCCAAACACTTCTCATCAAAGTTAAAAACCACGTCCTTTTGTAATAAATGGCATAATGGTGATGCAACCTTGGAAAAATCTTTGATAAACCGACGATAAAACCCTGCATGACCAAGAAAAGCACGAATCTCCCTCACCGTAGTGGAGGGGTAAGAGCACGAATAAGATCGATTTTAGCTTTATCAACTTCCAAGCCTTTAGAATATATAATATGGCCTAAAACAATGCCATGAGTTACCATAAAATGGCACTTCTCCCAATTTAGCACAAGATTAGTTTCACCACATCGTTTAAGAATCAATGTAAGGTTATCCAAGCACAAGTCAAATGAATCACCATACACACTGAAATCATCCATAAAAACTTCGATAGTGTTTTCAACTAATCTGAAAAGATACTTCCCATACACCTTTGAAATGTAGCGGGTGCGTTACACAAACCAAAAGGCATCCTTCTGTATGCAAATATTCCAAAAGGACAAGTAAAAGTGGTCTTATCTTGATCCTCAGGTGCATTAGCAATCTGATTGTAACCTGAATAACCATCAAGAAAACAGTAATACGAGTGTCCTGAAAATCTTTCCAACATTTGATTCATAAAAGGTAAAGGAAAGTGATCCTTTCTAGTGGTTGCATTAAGCTTTCGATAATCAATATAAACTCTCCAACCGGTTTGTACTCGAGTTGGGACAAGTTCATTGTCTTTATTATGCACTACTGTAACGCCTGACTTCTTTGGTACAACTTGTACCGGGCTCACCCACTTGCTATCATAAATGGGGTAGATAACTCCCACATCTAATAACTTAAGTATCTTTATCTTTACTACTTCCATCATTGGAGGACTCAAACGACGTTGAGCTTCATTTGTAGGCTTTGTTCCCTCTTCAAGTAGTATTTTATGCATACACGTAGAAGGGCTTATTCCCTTGATATCAACAATTGTCCATCCTATAGCTGTTTTATACTCCTTCAACACCCGGAGAAGTCTTTGTTCCTGCAATTCATTTAGTTCTTTAGAAACTATTACCGCCAACTCCTCATTATCACCCAAATACATGTATTTTAGGTGATCATGAAGAAGCTTAAGTTCTAGTTTAGGAGCCTGCAAGACAGATGGCAACAATTTTTTATTAGTGCATGGTAAAGAGATAAATGAAATATCATGAGTTGGTGGGCATTGTTGCAACGAATTGAGTTCACCAATAGCTTTCTCAAATTCATCCCCTAATTTAAGCTCGGTTCTTGGATCCGTAAGATATTTAAAACCCACACTCCTCGTGATAATACTCTCCAATGGATCAATACTCCCCAAATTAAACATCTGTTGAGCTAAAGAGTCAATAACATCAATGGAGAAACAAGAATGAACATCACTAGGATATCATATCGCCGTATAAATGTTGAAAAGTATTATTTCTCCATCAAATTCCATTATCAGTGTCCCACTATAGACGTCAATTTTTGTTCTCGCCGTTCGCATGAATGGACGTCCCAATAGCAACGATATAGACGAATCAGTTGATCTATCTGTCATCTCCAGTACGCAGAAATCTGCTGGAAAGACTAGTTGATTAACCCGCACAAGCACATCTTCAACAATACCTCTAGGGTATACATTAGAACGGTCAGCTAATTGTAAAACAATTCCAGTTTCTTTCAAAGATCCTAAATTAAGAGATTCATATATAGATTCAGGCATAACATTTATTGATGCTCCTAAATCAAGCATAGCCTTATTAAACGTTGTGTTACCAATAACAATAGGAATATCAAAACTACCGGTATCTTTACATTTGAGTGGGAGTTTCTTTTGCAAGATATCCGAAGCATTCTCCCCCACTCTGATTACCTCATTACTGGTTAATCTTTGTTTATTAGTACACAAGTCCTACAGAATCCTCTGGTTGTAAAGTTTGTGTATCACTTCTCAATTTCACGGCGTTGACATTTTCTCTTGGATTGATAGGTTGAGAAGGTAGTTTCCCACTATTCTGTGCCTCTAGATGGTTCAGTCTACCGGCCATCGTGCTCATCTGAGTTTGTAGCTCTTCTATCGCACTATCAGTTGTCTTCTTATTTTTCTACATCAACGTCGTCATATTCTTCATCATAGAGAGCATCTTCGATTATTCTGAGTTTTGAGCTTGTTGTGGAGGTTGTACTTGCTGTTGGAACCCATTTGGATGATTGAAAACCTGCCCTGGAGCTGCAGCTCGCTTGTTCGCATAACTAAAATTTGGATGATATCTCCACCCTGGATTATAAGTGTTGGAATAAGGATCATACCATTGTCTCTGCTGATTTGGGAATACTGCATTCACCTGTTCGGCTTCTTGTTCATAAGAGGGGATGATTACTACTGCCATTTGTTGCATCATCTTCTCCATATTACCAATTCTATGCTCTAAATACGGTGAAGAAGTAACCTCATTAACCTTCCTGACGAGTGGTTCTGACCCACAACTTGAGAATTGTTGAGAATTTGTTGCCATGTTCTCAATTAACTCTCTAGCTTGAGATACTGTTTTTTTCACTAGTGCACCACCACCTGCAACGTCGAGAAGATTTCTGTCACTTGCTTGAAGACCCTCGTAGAAGTACTGGATGATCAATAAATCACTGAATGATGATGTGGGAAGCTAGCCAACAATCTCTTGTAACGTTTCCAGCATTCATACAATGTCTCTCCTGCCATCTTCTTAATGCCATAAATCTCTTTACGAATCTGAGTCGCCTTTGATGCAGGAAAATATCTCTCTAAAAAGAGTTTCTTCAGACCATTCCAAGTTGTGACACTACCATAAGGTAAATAGTATAACCATTCCTTAGTAGTATCCATCATGGAGAATGGAAAAGCTCGTAACATGACTCCATCAACATCAGTCTCTGCTGGTAGCATGGCCATGAATATGTTATGGAAATCCATCAAATATTTATTTGGATCTTCATTAGTCATTCCATGAAACTTTGGGAGTTCTCGAATCAACCCTGGCTTGATCTCGAATGTAGATGTCGTCTGGATACACCACTGATGCGTACCTAACTTGTGAGAAACTAAGTCTTTGAGTGTACGATTTGTATCACCCATTGTTTCTTGTTCTTCCTCTATGTCTGAATCTGCGAATTCACTTGAAGATATACTGGGAGAAAGTGGAGTGTTCACTGCTCGAACGAAATCTTTTAGTAAAGTGCCTGATCGAAGTCATATACCAATGGGACTTGGTCTACCCTCTCTAAGCATTCCCGAAATAAATAGTACCTGAATTTTTTTTCTTGAAACTAAGTTAAAAACTAGAAATAAGAAAACAAAAACAAAATAATAATCCGCTATGCCTCCCCGGCAACGATGCCAAAATTTGGTCGGTTGTCAGCCAAGCTAAATTAATTCAAGTTTTTACTTCACTAATATAGATTAGATTATAATAATAAGAACAAATTCGTTCCCACAGAGAAGCAGGTGATTATTAATTACTTTCGATTACTTATGTAAACATGGGGGTTTTGGTTGTGATTATAACTAACTTATACTAAAACAAATAGATTAAAACGAATATCAGAGAGAAAGAACATTGGTTAGAGAGTTCATCTTCTATCTTCCAACATGTTATCAACTAAATCATACTCAACCTTCATGCACTCTCAATATCAATAAACCTAAAGCATCCTATTGCAGGTTTACTCCGGCAAAACTCATATTATCATCAAAGGCGCAAGAGCCACTCTTTGAATCCTTTTCAACGAATAACTTCGCGCAAGAGCCACTAAAGTTTAACCTAATGAAAGCCATGGTCTTTGTGAGTTGAGGTTATTCTAAGCAATCCGGCGCAAGAGCCACACGGATTTAACCTAGGTCACACTTCTACACATAATTGCATGGTAACATCCCGTCATTAACAACTATGTTATGCTACCTGTAACAAGGATTTTTCGAAAATTCCGGATCTCAAACCCTTGTTTAGCTATAGATGTCAATGCATGCTCATCTAATTCGCGACTTAAATAAACAAGCAATCGATCGTACAAGGCATTGCAAACGGTAGAACATAAGCGATATGGAAGAGATTATCAACATATGAGAATGGATACTTAAATTAATAAACATGTTTTCTAACATAGGACTACATCTCTAACCAATAAGAAAGGTTTGGTTCATCATGGATTTCTCAAAATCCATGGAAAATAATCAAGAAAGAGTAAAGCAAACCCTAGAAATCGTGATGTTCAATCGCAACTCCAAGCCCTAGCTTCTTGTTCTCCTTGTGTTTTCAAGTGTAAAAGGTATCTCCTTAGGGTTATGGAAGTCTTCTTATATAGTCTTCATCATATCTAGGTGTTAGATTCCTAATGGGACCATGATACATTGATTAGAAGTAAAAAACGTTTCTTAGAAGTGGCTCCCATCGAGTCATAATCGGTAGTCACGACACCCTCATTTTCTACCGATTGTAAGAGCTCAAAATATGACTTTCCTGTGTCCAAAACTTGTCATAATCGGTAGACAACTTGTCATAATCGGTAGACTCAATTTCCGTGTTATCTACCGATTTTTGGAGCTCAAAAACGAAGTTTTTCTGTACCGAAACTGCCTATAATCGGTCGATAAATTTCCCTGTTTTCTCCCGATTATTTTGCTGAGTGTTTCACTATTTTGTTTCGGATGTTTTTCTCATAACTTCCTCATACGGACTCCGAATGACCTCATTCTTTTCGCGTTGGATTCGTCTTCCCGTTATCTTCAATATGGTATTAAGAACTCCTGAATTTGAATGAGTTGAATTTGGTTTTTGGCCCTTCTCCATTGGAAGAACTTAACTTCCTTGTTCTTTTTATATCTTAATGAACTCCTTTCTTTTTCTTTGGTTGAATACACTTCAAACTCCTAAGAACCTTATGAACAAACAAAATCAAATCATAATGATATGAAAACTAACAAGAAATCAATAAATTCGAATATCCAAATAATGTAAATAATGCACCTATCATCCAGTAGTAGTGGAACTATGCACAATAATAGCTCACAAAGGCCAAGTAACGCCGTGAACGTCCAAGCAATAATAGTGTTCAAGAACACATAAGACTAAGCAATAATCCACAAACTCAAGTATAAAATGTGAATACGTTGTCTTAGAAGTGTTTATGAGAGGTATAACAAAAGTGTAAGGATGCCTTAACAATTATTGTACAAAAGTACAAGGGCTCCTTAGCAAATAGTGTCCCTTTTGATTTCTCAAAAGGCATACAGAAACATGTCCAAAGTGACATGGCATGTATACCGGGTTTACATACCCTTGGGAAGTTCGTGAACTTTCGCCTTTGTCAAAAGACAATGTATACATTCTTTAAGCAGTTCGTGTACTTTTGCCTTTATAAAAAGTTAGCAAAACTATTTCAAAATTGACATGGTATATATACTAGGTATACATACCCTTGGCAGTTCGTGTACTTTGCCTTTGTAAACTAAATCTTACAGAATACTATGTCTAAAAAGATATGGTATATATACTAGGTATACATACCCCAACGAGTTCATGTATTTTTTTTTATCTCATATTCAAATTTAGAAACATTCCCAATAACCATAGGTATACATAATAGGTATGCAAACCCAAAACAGTACATGAACTATTTTTCTAGGGCAACCAAAGATCAAATTAAAATAGAATAGTTTATGAACAATAAACTGTTCTAGAATAAGATTGTTAAAGATATATGAACTTCTATTATTCGAATTACATTTTAAGAATTTATAAATAGTAAATTGTAAAAATCTCTATAGATATTTTAAGTGTTAGTTTAGGAATTTTAGCAATGTAATCAATATTAAATTTCAATTTATCTCGGACACTAATGTAATTTTGTATCAGAGAGATTATCGTTGAAATATCAGTTCCAAATTTTATACTCATAATATTATATCATACATTGCACATGTTAAATTATCTATAAATATAATCAAATACCATCAATTTTAAAGATATAAACAATTATTCCTTCATAATATAAAAAGAAAAATTGAATCTAAGGTAGAAACTTTGTTTTCAATGTCATTTCCCTTCATAGTTAATACCCAAAACTCACTTAAGTTGCTTGGATTCGATTATTACAAATGAAAATAGGCAGTATATGGACCGAATACTTAATGTCTTGCTTACTCTAGACTATTCTTAGATGACCGACTAAGGAAGAAGAATCCTAAAGACCACATCTCTAGATAATTATGGACTTTTTTAAACTTATTTATGTGGTTAAATAACATGGGTTATTATGATAATTTTAATTTTAATAACAAAACCCTTACTAATCTAATTTTTTTTTCATCGACTTACCAGTTCTCTCCGCTTCTTCTTCTTGTCTTCCTATCTTCCTCTTTCACTCTTTTCGTTACCAGATTTTTCATTAGATGAATCATGAATAAGTTTGAATATCATATCTAATGATATCCTAATACTGTACTAACCTTCCAACTGATGAACGAAATGATTACAAAAATGAAATTTCGGCCGAGATTGACCGAGTTTCAACGATTTCAGCGAGATTTTCGGAAGGTTCATTGTGTCTCGCTTTATAGCCGATTCCGAGAAATTCGTCGAGATCTCATCCGAGACGGCAAAATCGAGTACACTGGATGATACCTTTCATGAGGTCATTAATAATGCCTATGATACCAATATTAGAGTTTCATATGCTTTTCAATTCACAGGGATATTAAGAAATGTTAAGTTTTCTATGAAGCACTGGAACTCTGCTTATTTGGCAACATTAACCAAAAAGCTAAAGATCTGGGTGATAAACTTCATATTATGAATAACCAACCTACTACCATCTAGAAAACTGAGTCTATTAGAAAAGTTGAGACAGATCTTTAGCATTAGCAAAAAGTTCAAGAGGACATTTATGCCCAAAAGAGCCTATAAACCCACCAGAGGACTGAGACAAGGGTATCTTATGTATCATTATCTCTTCATCCTTTGTATACAGGTATTCTCCAGATATCTTATGTATGCTGAACATGTTCATCTAATTTATGGTTTTAAAGTCACCAGATGCCCTTAGCATATCCCATATACTTTTTGATGATGACTGCCTTATCTTCACAAAGGCTAGTCACTCAGAGGCAAGTAATCTTATGTCTTTAATCAAGGACTTTGGGAATATCTCTGATCAAGTTATTAACTTCCTGAAATCAATGTGCTTTTTTATTAAGAATGCTTATCGTGATCTTTGTGTGACTCTGATAAGATTTTTGAATGTGAATGGCTTTAAATGATAGGTATTTAGGTATTCCACTTTTTATTAATAGATCTAAGAATAATCGTTTATATCATCTTGTTGACAACTTTGACAAAAAGGTTGTCAATTGGAGGGGAAAACATCTTACTCAAGATGAGAGATCTGTAATAGTCCATCATGTTCTCCAATCTTCTCCCATATATCACATTAATACTTCTCTCATGCTAGATAGTCTTTAATGGGATTTTATTTATACTGCAAGAGCACGACTATCGATGAGACAGTATGCAAGCACGGTTCATTCCACATGGATTTTGAAATTACAATATCTAACTTTAAATTAATTTAAGTGCTAATAAAAAAATTTATTTTTGATTATATTCTAAAATTCTAAAACACATAAATAAAACTAAATTGATTTACAAGTGAAAGAAATCCTAGGATGTTGAGATTCCATCACAATTATGCTTACCAGATGTTTGCAACCATTATCTATAATTTTCTCAAAACTATACTCAAGACGACTGCAGACAATTATTTGCGTCTTGGAGAATAAATCATTTTAATTTAATTATTTATTCTTAAAGGATTAATAATTATCTTTCACTATAAAATTTTATTCTCTAGAAAGAATATTTAAAACGATTAAATAAGCATCGTAGGACACATGAAGAAATTATTATCATGATTAATCAAGAAATAAGACCAAGATAAATAGTTATAGAAAATAATTAAAACATGCTCGCAAACACAATATGACTTCCTCTCTAATACTAGATGAGGATTTTAGCTAGTCATAGCAAAAAGAATAGAAGAAGAAATTATTTTACTTATAATTTTATTAGAAGTTCCAAGAAAGAACTGATCAACATTGTCTGAAAACAAAAAGAACTGACGAATTAATGACAGGTTATTTCAGTAGTTGAATAAAGGACTGTTATCTTGTATTGTAGATACTCAAACTGTCGCTGGTATTATTCAGGAAACCGTTGTTGAAGCTGTTGGATACAAATGTATACACAACGGTTTTCTGCGACTGTTTCCAAGTGACCTTTTCTTCTTCTTCTTCCTTACTTCGCTAAGAACCCTAACTTTTACATAATTTTTTTCTGATTGATTTCTCTCGATCTAGGCTTGCAGCCAACCCCACCTTCATTGTTCCTCATCAACTCCTGAATCCCATCTCTCCTTCACTTTCCGAGTCATATAGGATGATCTCTATTGCCACCTTTATATTACACCAAAATATCTTCTCCAAATCTTCTCAATTAACTTCACAAAATCAAGAGAAATATTCTCGACAATTCTTGATCTGATTTTTTTCCTCTCAATCCTGATATTTTATGTGATCATTTTCCTTCGAGAATTATATGCTTGATGTTGTTTCCTTTTTTTTCTTCTTTGTTGCTTGTGTTGTCCGAACAAGATTAGGAAAGAATCTCCAAAGTTTACCGAGATAACTTTTTTTCCACGTGAATGCAAATATTTCTCTGAGATTTTTTTTGGTTATTTTCACGTGATTTGGTTGGTCTTAATCAAGTCTCCCACACTTATTAAACTCTTCTGTATGAGGAAAGAAAATCTTCTTGTCTTAAAACTCTAAAATATGTCAATAATCCCGATCCAAAACTTCACAGCTAAGAAAAACTAAATTCCCGCCAATTTTCTTGTTTGAATTTGAAAAGAAAGAGGTGCCTTTATCCAAGAGTTGGGTGCCTTTAACAATTTTCTTGTGTGCCTTTAACACTTTTCTAGGGTACTTTTAACACTTTCAAGCCATCTTTTCCACAATTGTTTATTCTTCCAAAATTGCCTAAAAAACATACAAAATAGAAATATTAGTACATAATTGAGAAATAACAATATAAATATGAGCTCAAATAAGACACATAGATATGTCTATCAGTCTTATTTACGAAATGGAGCAAAACCAAAGAGATTTCTGGTGGGAGAAAAAGCAATCATGATGGGGTTTATTTAAAACAATGGACCAAAACTTGCACTCATAAAAATCAAGGTTGTTTGGGTTTTAGAAATCTAAAGATATTCAATATAGCTCTTCTCACTAAAGCTTCTTGGAAACTTTTTCGTGCTCCTAATGAATTATGGGTCACCATACTTAGATGTAAATACTTTAAGAACCTTCACTCTTTGCCCTACAAAAAAAAAATAAAATAATTAAGATTGCTGATTTTTGTGGACAAGTATTTGTAATGGTCTAGATGTTCTTTAGGATAATGGTGTCTGGGAAGTTAGATATGGTGAAAACGTTTTTGCATTTAGGGAAAATTGTGTCCATAATGCATCCCACCCCCTTTGCATACACCATCCTAACCCTAACTATATTGTTACATCTTTATAAATCAAGATATTAAGAACTGGAATAGAGAGCTCCCAGACTCCTACTTTATTTCTGAAAATGTTGCCAAAATTATGAACATGAGGATCCTGATGTTTGGCAAGGACAGATTAATATGGCCTCATGCCAAAAATGGCTCATTTACTGTCAAGTTCTGTTATAGGTTACTGAAAAACCCAGCCAATAGTTTCTCTCAAAGCCAAACTGATGATCTTATGTACAAGTCTATCTGGAGTCTGGTTGTTCTTCATAAAGTTCAGCTTTTCTTATAGAATAGAAAATATCCTCCATACCAAAACTAAACTTGCATTCTTTCATTCTAATCAAAATGCATCCTGTAGCATGTGTGTTAATGGTCATCATGAAACTTCTAAATACATCATTCTTCATTGTCCTTTTGCAATGGATGTCTGGTCTTCCATGCCATGGGGTCATTATGTTATACAAGATATCAACACATAAATTACTATGATAAAGATTGGATAAGGAAATGCATCACTAGTAATATCTCTACAAATCAGAAATGTGTTATCTTTACTAGTGCTTGGTGCATCTTAAGGGATAGATGCTTCAAAAAAATTCATGATTGAACCATACTTTTACTGCTAGACTTGCAATGAAACTAGTTAACGATCTAAATTCAGTCTCTACCTATGCTAGTAACCATAATAATTCTGTTCAACATGTGCTACATCTTCCAACAACTTATGACGTACGTCATGATTGTACTGTGATCTATTGTGATGCAAGCTTTGATAAAAACACTAATCAATATGGTATTGGGATTTTAATGGCAGACATTACAGGAAGGTATGCAAGAAGCAAGCTCATCGCAGGGGTAGCAAGGGATGCAGAAGAAGCTGAAAAGTATGGCAGTGCTAGACGCCATACAATGGGGAATTAAAAAACTGAGAAGCATCAGTATCTTGGGTGATGCCCGGAATATCTCTTATTTGCAGAATAAAACAACCAAATTAGTTGGTTTAGCAGCTCTATTCTTGATGACTGCTCGATTTTACTGAACAATTTCCAGTTTTCTAGAGTTAACTTTATAAGTATGAAATTTTAATTGTATTGATGATGTCGACGCAACTACGTATTATAGAAGAAATATTGTTAATGACGAATGGTGGGATGAATGTCCTTCCTCCATCAACCTTTTTTTATAGGAAAATTTGTTCAATCAAACATCACAGTTACATGGACCAACTTCATTACATAGATTTGTCGCATCAAGAATGGAAAATTCATGTGAGCAACAAGAGTAAAAGAACATTACAGATAAGCTTAAATGATCTTTATATCTAATCAGACTAACAATTTTGGTTTTACAACAATGAAAAAACTTAATGGGATCACCCATTTCCACTATTTCCTTGTAAAGTTTAGATGGTATTGGTTGGAAAGACTAACAAGTCGGGTTAGTTAAGATCATAGAATGATTCATCCATTTTTCAGGGGTTTGGTTTCGCTGGTGTGGCCGTGAACTAATTTCATCTTCCTCACCTATTTGCGGACCATTGCTGGTCAAGTAACAAAGTAACCGGGAAGAATCAGAAAATGGTAAAACCATTAAAGATAGGATCTTGTTGTTTTTTAGGTCGATTGTTGTTGTTGATTTTGAAGTTCTTTCTGAAATTGTTGAAGTTGTATCTGTGATTGTTGTTGCTGCTGTAGTTGGAGTTCTTGTAATTTCTGCTTCTGCCATCTTTGAGACTAGTGATTTTGAGGTTGTTCCTGCTGTAAGAGATATTGATGAAGAAACTGTTGAAACCGAAAAAGATCTGTCCAAAAAGCAAAAATTGTTGCATAGTTGATGCAGAGAGATCTAGATGATTTCCTTTGAAAACAAATGATACCCATATTTCTCATGAATCAAAAAACTACAAACTACAGAGGGAAAGATCAGACAAACCCAAGAAGAACCGAGCTAAACCTAAACAGGAAACCTAAAAACCGGAACAAAACACCTAAAAACACTCTAAGAAACTGAAATAACTTTGGTAGAAAGACTAGAAGGAAGAAGGAAGGGGTTGGTTAAGGTGGTTTGCTCAGAGATTTAAGCAAACAACGCTTAAGATTTTTGGGTTTCTCTTATCACAGAGAGAGAAAGAGAGAGTTCAGTGGGACTGACCAACTAGGGGTTTACTTCATCAACCGAGGTGTGTAATCTCTTCCTTTTAATGAAACTTCTTTTGTAGCAAAAAAATAAAAATAAATAAAAGAACAAATTAAAATTTGGATATTTGTTGGGCCTAATATCTGGGGTTCTGTTCTACGTTGGTCCGAAATTTTGTTGTTGGCCGAGAGCCCGAGACACAATCAGGCATCCATGAAATCAGAAAGCTTGATTGGTGCAGGCTTGCCGCATAGATTGCTGTTTTTCTCTCTTTGCTCGTGTGTTGCTCTTTCTGTGTTGTACTCAGTAGATTTGGTGTAATTATATTTGTACGACGTCATGGACTGAATCCATGATTAGATGTATTAGCAAGGACACGAATGTCCACCTCAGTAAGCCACAAAGAAGTTCTTTGGAAAATCAATAATTCTATCGCAGATTTTAAACATAATTTTTTTTTTTTTTGCTAAGTAATATTTTAGACAGAACTTGTGATACTGCTTCTGCTACGCGGTAGTTAAGTAATTTAGCACTCTCTTTTGACAGTGAGTTTGAACAAACTTGGGTATAACAGTAGTCCACCAGATTCTGTATACCAGCTCACAAACCTTTAAACCTCGGGTTGATCTTGGTATATAATAAGTTTGCCAGGTTTCATAAACAAAAAAACTTTAGTGAAGGGAGGTCAGTTATTGGAGCAGTTGTCAAATTCTATGTTGATCAATTTGTTTTAATTTTTTTATTTCGGGCTATTTTGATAATCGGAGTTGGACAGATTAAGATACAAAAGCCGTTACTGATTACAAACATAGGTACCAGAAATAAACCCATAATAACAAATACACACTAGTGGTAATAGTATCAACACTGGAAATCGCATGCTTGCAGTGAGTAGATGATAACCAGTCTGGCTCTTATTCATGCTTCTTCTCCAGAGATAGTACATTAATCTGATGGCTTTACTAGTTGACAAAAGCACAATGTTTCCTTATTTCCCCAGCACTACCGGTGAGTATTTCAACAGTACCCATTTTCTCCATAGACATAGCAAAATCCTTAAAGAAGGCAGGTCCCTTAGTTGTTGCCTGAACCGTAATATATGCTTTAGTCACGGGATCGTTGAGGAGAGCTGCATCGAACTCAAATAATCCCCTTCTCTTACTAACAAGTGAGTAATAACTCGAGTCAAATGTTCTGAAGCTCCCTGGATCCATCTCTGCTATTGTTACCGAATCATTTGGTTTACATTTGCTCTTCAATCTAGGGACATATTCGCTGTCAAATGATGGGTCTGTATCTCCCTTTCCAGTGAAGTTGTACAGCCGGTTCGAAAATGACTGGCATTGGGAAACCCCAATTGTGTGTGCACCTACGTAGAAGAAGTTGCGTGCATGCACAAATTATTAATACACACACGGGTTCTATAAATTTTATTTTCTGAAATCGGGTAAATGAATCTATTTATAGTACTTGCATATATATGGAATCAATCATGGATTAGGGTCCACATGGATGATCTATAAACGTATACATGCATGTGTGTATTATCAATCCAAACATAAAAAATTCTTTCTTTCTTTATTGATTCAAAGAAAGAAACATAAAACATGTTACCTGACAGGACAACAAGGTCTTTTGAACTTAACCCCTTCGATGCAAATGATGCCTTCAATGCAGTAATATTTAAGAATGGAGGTGGTAGATTTGCAAAAGCATCTGCGTTGGTCGAAACACGCCCATTTCTTCTCCTCCCAGTGGGTACATTCCAAAATGGTCCCTTGATCTGATAAACCATGAAAAGAAAGCGTGAATGTATCCCATATTAACGTGTATGGTCAGTCACACAAAAAATGAATAAAAAAAGAGAGTACAACTATGAAGTTATTATGTGCTATTTATATTTCACGAAGTACTAAATACTCTTTCCGTTTTTGGAAAAGAGTTATTATCACTTGTTAGTAAATAAAAGAAGCATGACACGCGGAAGAAGATCGAGATAGGAAGCAACCAAATTCAAAAGAGCGAGAAGCACACAATCAATATTAAAGATATCAAATATCGAAAAGACACGAAACATCTGAACAATGAATTGCATGAAGGACACATATGATCGAGAAAGTTGGATTACATCGAATAAAACAAACAGCATTAAATGATGGCAGATCGAGAAAGAAAAAATAATGATTAATCTATTATTTTGATAATCGAGAAAGTAAAAGTAATAATTACTCAAATTATTTTAATGATCGAGATAACAAAAGTCTATAAAGATAGGAAAACACGTGTTGAATATGTAAAGCATCGAACCAAGAAGCAATTAAGAGTGATCTGACAACTAATGATCACACCAGATAAAAGAGGAAATACAAGAACGATGGGTACATCGAAATAA
>JAJJMC010025232.1:325173-363729 GCA_023531435.1 Papaver californicum | reverse complement strand
CTTTAATTGATATGTGAGAATTTGATTGGTTGTTTTAGTCGAAAAGATTTTTGGCATAAACATCACTTTTTCAATTTGACCTATTTTTAGATTAAAATGAAAAAGTGATAGTAACATTTTTCGAAAAACAGAAGTAGTATCATTTTAATTATTATGAATATTGCATCTCTAGCCACCAACGCTATGATGTCTGCACATGAAACAATTCCAGGGTATTCCTTTTCTACCGCAGCCTTGATAGCATCAATAACATTAAAACCGCCAAGGCTTAGATTTGGAATTGCAGATTTTTCTCAGCTGCATTACCGCCTGTGGAGTTCAGAAGAACCGAACCATCACAACCCTGTATGTATATATATAAGAAAGGCTCAGCTAGTTAACCAGCTTATCATTGATAATACATTTTTTTTTCTTTTTTTTTTAAAAATGAAATATTGAGAATGCATAGTAATCAATTGTAAGGGATTCTGTATACACACCTTCACAAAACAGTCATGGAAATGCATCCTCAAGAGCAAAGCAGGGAGATTATGAAGCCGTAGTTTTAAGAACGATGGCCTCTGCCTTAGGACATGTCTTCTTGTAGAACCCTAACTTCAAGCCTTGAGCTAGGACATGTCTTCTTGTAGAACCCTAACTTCAAGCCTTGAGCATTAATTGTGTCTACCGCAGCAAGAACAATAATTAACAGTGAGAGAAGCCTCAGAGTAGCCATAATTTAGTGAAGCTTAGGGAGTTTATGGTAAACTCATAACTAGCATTGAAATTGTTGTAGTTGAGTAGAGTGGAGATGGAGTAACTAGACATGGCATATATATATATATATATAGTACTTAAACCACCAAACTGTGTATGAAATAGCCAGTGAGTTCACTCATCTACTTGGGGTCCATTTCGTTTAGTTTAGTCGTTATTTTCCATGACTGCTGACCAAGGGTGTCATTAACCTATGGTGGCTAAGTATGCATCTTTTAATCGTACTTTTTTTTCTACTTTTATGTTTTTTTAAATGATTAGTTACCGTTTGCTTTTTATATACACCGACTTGTTTCTAATGGATAACTACAACAGATTCTTGAAAACAATCACAGCTAATGGCTGGTACGATCGCAGGAAAAAAATGGAAAATAATGAGGAAAACATCGGGAAAACAACGCCTGTTTCATCGTCTCGTTTTCTCGAGTTTGTGTATTATCATTTTGTACTAGTACTTATATTTCTTTGCAGTGGACATTTGATTCATGAATGGATATTAAAATTCGGTTTCTGAGGTGAATTAGTTCTGTATATTTTAATTTTATACCACAACAGACAATTTATAATGAGTTTTATATAACCATATCTATTACGTATCATCTGATTTAATATTTATATATTACATCTAATAAATCATTCGTAAGGGAGTATGTTGGGATTAGTTCATTATATATGAAAAATTAAAAATCCAACATTTTATAAATTTTGGACAATTCTAACACTATAAGCAAATTTTTAAAATGAATTAAGTCCATGGACTTCAATTTTGTTAATTGATCAACAGCAGATTAAACAATTAACTGTAGATAGAAGAGTTAAACGAAGTTGGTAATACAAAATTCTCAATTAAGCAATCGACATCATAGTTAGTATAGTGATAAAATATAATTTATCATTTTCTATTTAAATGTTTGGTCAAAATTATCATTTAAAAAATGATTATGATATTAAACATTATTATAATAAATTTTAACAAATAATCTTTTGGGATAATTGATTATCTTAAAATAAATGCTCTCAAAGAGGAGAGAAAAGAATGATGATCTAAGAATTTTTTTTTAGTCTATTATTTTTTTTATCTCTCTCTTGATAGTTTAGAGAAAATAAGGGAAAAAAAACTAATTCATTTTTGTTAAAAAAAAAATTGATTATGACAATTTTTATAAATGACTTTTTTCTATTTATAAAAATAATGATTTTTTTCAATTATGATTAAAATAATCAGTTATTATAAATTTTAACAAACATCTATATAATGGATTACGGGCTGGATAATTGTTATGAGCTCATAATCCATTATAACAATGGTTACCAGATAGCCCCAGGTGTCATCATTTTTCACCCGCATTACTTTCCAATTATTGGTTGGAAATCTATATACATATATAATTTTTATTTTAAGTTTTCTCTTTTGTTCTAACGAACCGTGGGTTATAAGTCCAAATGTGTCACTATCCAACTACCATAAACCCAACAAAACAAATTTGATACAAAAAACCCATTATAAACCAACTGTCCATATTACCCTCACTTATATTCAGCCCAAATCCATTAACAAATCACGCCCATCACGCCCACTTCACCTTCACCTTACAAAAAACAATTCCCCTTCACCTTACGAAATTTTTTCCTCGTCTTCATCTTCATCTTCATCAACAATAGCTTCATCATCCTCGTCTTCATCTTCATCATCAGTAGCTTCATCATCCTCGTCTTCATCTTCATCATCAATAGCTTCATCATCCTCATCAATAGCTTCATCATCCTCGTCTTCATCTTCATCATCCTCGTCTTCATCATCCTCATCTGCATCATCTACAACTAGAATCAGAATCAAAACAATTTCAAAATATTGACGAAATAGTTGTTCATCATCATCAGTAACAATTTCAACCTAAAATCAAAATAAAATCACAAATCAAAATCAAAAATGGTTTCATCATCTGTTAGGTTTAGGTTTCATCTGTTTCGAAATCAATCTTTCATACTTAGGTTCAAAGATAGAAAGTTTCAATTCCATTTGTTTTCACCCTTATTTATTTATGATTCAATTATGTTCAGTTTTGGTTTCATCGTTTTTTTTCGTTCAATAAAATTTCAGATGAAAAAAAACGATGAAACCTTTTGTGGTTTCATAGTTTTTTTTTTCATTCAAATAAAAAAAAACATATGAGAAAAACACTATAAAACCAAAAAAGGTTTCATAGTTTTTCTTTTTTCATTCAAATAAAAAAAAAACAGATGAAAAAAACACTATGAAACCGAATAAAGTTTCATCCATTTCAATTACATTTTTCTGAAGAAAAAATGTCTCAGCATATAAAAAAACAATGAAACCGAATAAGGTTTCATACATATCATTGGGGTTTCATAGTTTTTTCATCTGTAGTAGATGAAACAAAACAAACGATGAAACCTTTTGGGGTTTCATAGTTTTTCTTTTTTCATTCAAATAAAAAAAAACAGATGAAAAAAATACTATGAAACCAAAAAAGGTTTCATCCATTTCAATTACATTTTTTTGAAGAAAAAATGTCTCAACATATAAAAAAACAATGAAACCGAATAAGGTTTCATACATATCAATTACATTTTTTTGTTTCATCTTACTACAGATGAAACAAAACAAACGATGAAACCTTTTGGGGTTTCATAATTTTTCTTTTTTCATTCAAATAAAATTACAGATGAAAACAAAATGATGAAAAAACTATGAAATCCCAAAAGGTTTCATAGTTTTCCTGACATTTCACCAACAAAAAACCCAAAATTTGACAATGATGATATATCATTATATTTTGTTGAAGATTTTCGGCGATGACGATCTTGAGGTGTTGGTGATGTTTGTAGAGGATAAAAGGAGGAAGAAGAGGTGTTGTTGGTGGTGGATTTGGACATATAGTGGTGGAGGAGAAACAATAACGACGAGGAAGCGATGGGAAAGGAGGAGATGTTGTTGGTGAAGGATACGAAGGTGTTGTTGTGGCGGAGGAGGTACTGTTGTTGCTGGTGATGGTGGCGGAGGAGGTATTGTTGCTGCTGGTGATGGTGGTGGAGAGGAGAAGAAAAAAAAGAGAGGTGTTGGTGAAGGATACGAAGGTGTTGTTGTGGTGGAGAAGGTACTGTCGCTGCTGGTGATGGTGTCGCTGCTGGTGATGGTGGCGGAGGAAGTATTGTTGTTGTTGGTGATGGTGGTGGGGAGATGAAGAAGAAGAAGAAGAAGAAGAAGAAGAAGAAGAAGAACAAAAAAATGCCCTAAAATTACAATACCTAGGTTATATATGGAAGGGCATCTCGGGTATATTGAAAATAATTAATATCTAAATTTAATTAGTATTAAGTGAAATGTGGTTTTTGTCTCATTTTTAATGAAGATGGTTTTTCTTTATAAAAGATAATATAGGAGGGTTTTATGCATGGTAAGTTTGTTCACCTTGGTTTTTTATACCAAGTTTTGTTGTTTTAATACGTTTACCTGGAGTCAATCCCTTAAATTTGATACATAAAGGTCTAAACTTGCTAGTCTCTACGTACACCTAAATTATACAACCTCAGTATCCAGCTAAAAAGCTGAAACCCACATGCAATTCCCTCTGTATTTTATGAGGAGTGATTCATGGTATTAGGTAATTATGGTTGGGTTTGTATGTTTTGGGTAGTTTTCTCTGTATGTAGAATCTTAAACATTGGTTCCGTGATTTAATTAGGCTACGTAAATGCTTAAGATGTAGCATGGATGAACCAAACTTGCTACGAGACTCAGTCGAAGGTTGAAAGATCGTAGCCATCAACATCTAAGTTAGGTTCAGGAATATTTGTTTACATTTGTAGTAACCAGCTTTAAAAAAAAAAAGTAGTAACCAAGAAATCTTATCGATAATAAGGGAGATAATGATAGGAAATGAGTTCTGACTTTATTGACACGTCAACTAGTCTTGTTAATAATTGTTGTCTTAATATGTATTAAGGGATATAAGTTAACAAGATCCAAATCCAGAATAGGTAATTAGGAGTTAAGATTTCTTATGGGACTATGACTCTCGGGAAATGTAGACAACTTAGGTTAATTTGACGAGTGGTGGCTCTGATTCATTCTGGAATATAATCCAATTGTTATAAATAGATGGTAAAATATAAATATAAGTCCAATTTAACGAGTTCTCCTACCATAATAATTTAGAGATTCCTTAAAAAGAAGAACAAATAAAAGTTTTTCTAAAGATCTATTATCAGAACCTCATAATCATACATTAAGAGAAAACCTTAAATAGCCGATAGGGCCAAAAACGTCGGTGAAAATTCTTTTTTTCTTTCTTTGAAGAAACATAAATTTCTTGAGGCTAAACAAAGATACAAACAGAACACCGAAGACCAAACCACTAACAGACTCAAACAACAAAAACTCAAGCTAACAGACAACTAGAAAAACTCAAACTTAACTAGAACTACAACAAACAACTCTGACCCCTAGACACTATTGGATTTGACACTATTGTGATCAGACTCAATCTCTTCCCTGCCCATCTGATAAATATCTTTGAGAACTAAATTATAAATGGAACTGGGAAGGATATTTTTCCAAACCTGATTATAATTTTGATTCCTAGCATACTTGGCCAAAGCATCAGCCACTTGATTACAGTACCTTGGCCTATACTGAACCTTGACATCCTTAACATTTTTAATTAAATTCCTACATTCATCAATAAGATGATTATCTTCCCATATGAAGATAATTTTCTCATTCTCATTAACTCCTTCTATTACATCCATGTTATCCTCTTCTATGATGATCTTACTGACATTTCTTTCTTTGATCTAGGTAGCATTCTTTAACATTCCAAGATACTCAGCTTGATCAACATCTCTAGCTTTAACTATGCATGTCACGACTTCCAATAAAGTTCCTGAATGATTTCGCAGAACAAGAGCAATACCAACAACATTAGAATTAGGCATAATAAAAGCATATATGTTCACTTTCATCCAAGTATTAGGAGGAGCAGTCCAAGGTTTCCTAATGATTCTCCTATTAGAACAACTAGGAATTAAATTACTATCATGAGCATGCATAGAAACATTATTGTTATGATATAATTTATGAATTTGCTGAATTATGATGCTAGGATGCTGGTTTTTCCTATCAAATATTTTTGAGCATCTACTTTTCCAGATGTTGTCTAGCAGTAGAAACTTAGTTCTCTTTATCATTCCATGAGCTAATCCAGTCTTGAAGAGAATTAAATTTTAAAGCTTCTTGCTATATTGAGTTAGAGATACCAAACCAGTTAACCCTAGCAAATGGAAAATAAAGCAGAAGATAATCTTTTGTTTCCAGACACTGACTGCACATTTGGCATTTAGAATCTTCTATTCTAGTAGACCTCTTAAATCTTGCTGAGACTGGAATGATATCTCTGGCTATCTTCCATATGAACATTTGATATTTATATGGCCCCGGAATGTGCCAAATCATTAACCACCTTTTCTCTTGAATCTTATTTGCCTGGTGATTATCTTGAGCCAGAATAACTTTATAAGCAGAGCTAACTGTGAATATACTAATTCTTGTTAAAGACCATCTTAAAATATATTCCTTCCCCGGATTAGTGATTCTAATATTTGTAATCTTGTTTACTTGATCATCTGAAAATATTTCCTTTAATTATCCATTTTCCATGTTTTATTCTCAGCATATATCAAGTCAGCCAGTTTAATTTTACTCTGTAACTGATAAGGAGTTTGAGAAGTGTAATTGTCTACCTGAATTTCTCCAAACCAATTACTTCTGCCAACTTAAATACTTAAGCCATTTCCCATTTCCCATATGTGATATCTCTACCAATTTCAATCCAATTTGAATGCTTCTCCAAATCCAGGTACCTTTCTTCTTGACTTCATTCTAAAGAGGATCTAGGCCCCTGAAATATTTGGCATGTAAAAGCTTGACCCGCTCAACATCTTTTTCCTGGACCATTCTCCAAGCAAATTTAGTTAGCAAAGCTTCATTGAAGTATTTAGTGTTTTTGAACCCCAATCCCCTATATCTTTTAGGATTATTGACTTCTTTCCAAGCAATGAGACATCCACCTTTTGGATTTACCTTATTCCACCATACATCCTTTGAAGAAAGTCTATCTTTTTATGGTCTTGTCTGGGATTTTCATACATCCCATGTGAAAAATTAGCCATTGAGCTAACAAAAGCTTGAATTTGAGTAGTTCACCCAACCTGATTTATTAATTTACTGTGCCAACTTTGCTATCTATGTTCTATTTTCTCCAAAGTTTCTTCAAGGCACTAATTTTTTTTTCTTCCAAAAGATGAATTCCTAGATATTTTTCTTTTAGAGGCATTCTTTGCATCTTAACCATCTTCGTGAGGTTCTGTTTTGCTTCTTCACTTAGATTGTTACTAAATTGAATACTAGATTTGTTGAGACTGACCATTTGACCTGAGACTTCACACAAATTATTTATATTCTTCATTAAATTTTGAACTGAATTTCCAAAAGCACTTGTGAAGAGAATGCAGGTCATATGCAAAGAATAAATGAGTGATTTCTGGACCTGTAGAAGCTAGTTGAATCGGTAAAATTTCTTTGTTGTTGGCTGCTGATTGAAGCATTCTACTAAACCCTTCCATCCACATAATGAAAATATAAGGAGATAGAGCATCACCTTGCCGCAAGCCTCTTGAAGGTGTAAAAGTTGGAGTTGGAGACCCATTTAGAAGAATCGATATTGAAGAAGTACTTATGCACTGATTTATCATTTTACACCATTTTTCATTGAACCCTAGATGCTGCATTATCTTCGGTATGAAAGGCCACTCCATCCTGTCGAACACCTTAGCAATATCCAGCTTGATTGCAACAACTCCCGAATAAACTCTTTTATTCTTCATATAATCAATTACTTCATGAGCAATGATAGTATTATCTAGGATATTTCTTCCTGGAACATAAGCAGCTTGCCAAGGGGATATGATTCTACTCAGATGTTTCTTCAATTTGTTTGCTAAAATCTTAATAATGACCTTATAAGTGATATTACATAAGCTTATAGGTCGAAGTCAGCTAGAGTTTCTACACAGATCTTCTTTGGAATTAAAACTTGATAAGTATGGTTCATCTGTTTTAACATATATTTGGTTCTAAAAAATGTTGCACCATAGAAACCATATCATCTTCAACAACATCCCAATATTTCTGATAAAAACCTGCTTGAAAGTCGTCTAGATGCAGAAAAGCCCAAGAATTTATTTGAAAAACCACTTCTTTGATCTCATACCTGCATGGAATTCTAGTAAGTTCTTCTTTATCTTTCTCTGAAATACATGGTGATATCACCGTATACACATCTGAATCTTGAAGAGGATTAGCTGTTGTAATTGTAGAATTAAAGTACGATATAAAAAGGCTTTGAATCTCCTTCCTTGAATTATACCATTTGCCATGTTAATCTCTTATTGAGTTTATCTGATTTCTTCTTCTTCTGAAATTAGCTTTGGCATGGAAGTACTTGGAGTTTCTCTCTTGATTTTTCAAAATATTATCTCTAGATTGCTGATAAATAATATCAGCCTTCACCTCATACCACTGTTGAAGTTCCACCTGCAGATTTTTAACCTCATCTTGATTTTCATTTGTATTCCTTTAAATGTACTGAATTCTTTCTTGAATATCCTAAGTTTTTATATCTACATTTCCAAAAACAGTTCTCTTCCATTCTCTTATACTCTTTCTGGCATTAGTAAGTTTCTTAGTGAATTGAGCAGCTGGAGAACCCCGGATGTCTAACTCTCCATTCAGTTTGAATCATAGGCTTAAAAGAAGCATGTTTAGTCCAAGTTCCATAAATTCTAAATGGTTTGTATAACTTTTTTTTGTTGAGGAAGGGTATTGAGAAGAATTGGTGCATGGTCAGATCCTATGGGAATGAGATTATTGATAATTGCATTTGGGAAAATAGAAAACCAAATACATGTTGTTAGGGCTCTATCAAGTCTAGTTCTCACTAATTTTAACTGTTTTCTTTGGTTTGTCCATGCGAAAGGATTTCCCGAGAAGGGGATTTCTTGAATCCAAAATTATTTATTGTTTGTTGAATGATTGAAGGCTTATGGGTAGGAAAAGATTGTATGTCATGGTGAGATAAAGTGACATTGAGATCTCCAATAATAACCCATGGCAAATCCATATTTCGTCCTATTTCCTGAATTAAATTCCGTTGTTGCATCCTTTCATCATTGTAACAAGAATTATACATACATGTTAACACCCATTGTTAATTTTTAGGACCAACATGAACTATGAAATTCACCATACTATCTGTGTAATGCATAAGTTTCAATTTTAAAACCATCCTTCCACATAACAGCTAGACCTCATGCTTTAATTTTCGTATTATAGCACCACATATTTGAATAACTCATATATTTTAATAAGAAATATGCATTTTATCCTGTTATTTAGTCTCAGAAAGAAAAATGATGTCTGGACTATATTTAGATATGCAATCTCTAAGATGATTTCTAGTATGTTTCTTTCCTAAGACTTGGACATTTCATGCAAGAATCTTTATATTTACAAAATCAGCAAAATTTAAGAGAGAAAAGGTACCAATCCTAAAAGACTATTTTTATTTAATTTATGAAACACAAACTTAATAAATTGTTATTTGAAGAGATAAAACTGAAAATATAAATGTTTAGGAGAAAAAACCTGGTCGACCTGGTTGTCCCATCCCCCAGTTTGATAATAATTATAAGTTGTTTGATGCATTTGCTCCACTTCCTGAGAGTAATTATTATGGTGCATTTGCTGAGATTGCTCTTCCATATCCTCTTGAAACTGATTGCTACCAGCCCTATCATCCATATGAATACTAGCACTTGTGCAAGCTCTTGACACACCTTTGTTTCTTTTTGGTCTTCTAGCTGTTGAAGATCCACCTCCCCCTTCAGATTAACAATAGATTGTAGAAACATGAAAACCATCTTCTGGAATTTGAAAATGCTTCTTTTCCAATATCTTCTTGCTTCTATTCTTTTTTAGAGAAATAAGGATTTTCTCTCCTTTCCTGTATTTGGGGTTATTTTGCCTCGGATCAATTACCTCTCCAAAATCCACACCGAATTTGAATATGTATCCAGCAATAGTCTGTACATTCTCTGCTTTATCAGCACAATTAGATTCTATATGATCCAAAATAAGGCAAGTTGGACAAAGCTTTCTTGGCTTCCTTTGGAAGTAGATAGAAACCCAATGAGTACATTAAGCCGCATTTTCTGTTAGAAGTCCTCTTAACATTGGATTGGAAACATTGAACTCTATTAAGACACTTACTGCATTTGTAATTGTTGGGTTTCCGTCTTCTGGATCAATCTTGAGACGGTTTCCTAGATTACTTGTAATCTAATTTTCCACCTCAACATTTAGAAATTTTGGTGGCAGTTTTTTAATATCAATCCAGAACTGTTGAGTAAGAAAATCAAGATTTTCTGGGATAACAGAAGGGTTTCACTCTCTAAATATAATTAGATAACCATCAAAACTCCAAGGACCATTTTCTAAAACAACATTATACTCATCCCAATCATAGAACCGAAAAATGAACATATTATTTGCATGACTTCTGATTTGAAAATGATCATGCCCCCATGCCATCCATCATCACTTCTTGTTCATCTTTCTCAATGCCCATAGAATGTTCACAGAACACTTTTCCAATCAGGCTAATTTCCCATTTTTTGATACCCGGACTGAGTTTGATATGAGGATACCTAATCACTCTTCTGATTTGATCTTCTTCATCTAAATTTGTTTTTTTAATTCTCTCAATGATTTCAAAAACTTCACCAATTGATTTTCTAGACATTGCAAAGAAGAAGAAAACAGACAGCAGCAGGAAAATGAGAATGTGATGAAAACATGTGTTCTTACCTTTTCTACTTATAGAAAGATTGCATGCATTTTCTTTACAACGTGTAGTTTTCCTCAGAAAAATTTCACCACTTATCTTATGATTTGCATAACAAATCATCAACCAAAGCTGAGTAAGCATCCATCTCCCAAGATTTTTAGCTTGTTTTCGACCAGACCATCTTTTATTGCACTTCTGATATCTGACTCCTTTGATAATTGAGCTTACAGTATTTAAACTTTCTTCCATTACAACAAAACCTATAGGGGATGTAACAACCTTTAAACAGGGGAACCTTTGGCAGAGGGAAAGACCATAAAACCTAGAAATACCTGCTAGACATTGAAACAACACAAGGATAGGATATGAATTGGGATCGAATTAAAACATTGAGTAACAGAAATCCAATTTAGGGCAAAAAAACAAAACGATAAAACCAAAGAAAAACTAGTTAACTCATGAAGTAGACAACTCAATCAGAAGAAAACAATGAGAAATGATATAAATTAATGCATGCAGAAAGATTCCAAGGATTGAAAACCGAGTTTAGCAGAGATTTTGATGACTCGGTTAGACTGAGTCAGTCGCCAGGTTTTGATTCTTTAGATCTTCTTTCTGATTATATGAAAGTGCATGTTCTCCAATTACACTTGTAACATCGGTGGAAATTCAAATTGGCTATGGATAAGTTTTGTCAAGTGAATATGGCAGTCAGAGCTAGTGTTGGGCAAGGGTGTCTAGGATAAGGCTTTATCCAACACTGCAAACCTTTAAACTTTGCCCACTACAAGTTGGCGACCAAAACAGGATGTTATATATATAAACATGGTACTTCTAAAATAAGTTTGGAAATATATTATCGATCAGTTAGAAAAAGAGTCAGCTACACGATATGCTAGTCATTTACCTTCTTAAAAATTAAGACTAATAAATTAGATTTAAGTCTCCAGTTCATTGTTCTTTGGTCATTGAAATCCTTAACCACCTTAAGAATGTCATTCCTCATGAAAGACCAACACTTTAATACAATCATAACTTTAGATCATCAGGCCCGGAGAACGATCTTTCCCAAACCTTTTAATGTCGTCAAAAAATTTGCATCTCATTTAGCTGCATGTCTATGCTTATAAAACATGAGAGTTTTCTATTAGACCTAGCGGTTGGGATACACTCCTATCTTATAACTAGCATCTTTGATGCTTCATATCCTCCCAGTGTAATTTTCTAGATTTGATCCAACGTTCATCAACCTTCATATGCCACGTAGGCACCATAAGTACAACACTCAAATAAATTTGGTTGTAACTAGCGGCTAGGGTTTCCCCACCCCCGCTCCTAATAATTTCATATGAAACCAAGGATGCTGATACCAATGGAATTAACTACCTCTCTCCAAATTCATTACTTACGTTTTCTAACCTCTCTATTCTGTAACGCAAAAAATCTAGGAAAGATTCATTCTTTCAATTCCCTCTACAAAAAAGAAAATAATTCCAATCGACCTCGGCCAATTAATGATCCTCTCATCAATTTGTTTTTTCCTCTCTGGCTCTCTTCTTCGCCCCTCCTTTCTCTCTTCTTTCCTACGATCGCCGATTCTCCATTCGAATTGAACTTACTCTGAGTTCTAGTTTTTATCACTATAGTGGTCAGTTATCTCTTTTAACATCTGATTTCTAACTATTTCACTGAAATTTCCAATGATATTTGTTTGAGGACAGAGTGATTTGTCACCCTCAAGAACTTATTTGATAAAACCCCTAATTGAATTTTTCGTAATCCTAGAAAAAATATATTTTTTTTCCTGAATAAAAAAATAAATTCCAACATATGTATGTTATCGCTTCTCCAAAAATTTGATTTTTCGTACAGACCGTCTCTGAAGAAGTTGTTGTTACTACTAGTGGAGACGGAGATGTTCTTCTCGATTTTTGTATATCCCTTCTCCATATCTCAATTTATTTCCTTATTTGTTACCTTTTCGATCGGATTCGATTTTGTTGCTAATTGATTTGGTTTTTTATTGTTGTGGTGATTGTGTAAAGGAGAAATTGTTGTCGTGCACTTGATTTTGTTGCTGCTGGAGGGAGGCGGGGTGTTTCTTTTGATTTGGTGATTCTTGGTGTTGAATAGTATTTTTATGACCTTACTTGAACCGAACTTATTTGCATATATGCTTGAAACCCTCTTTGTTGGGAAGTCTAGATCTTGGTGACCTTTCTATGCTCAGTTGGTCAACATCTAAAGGAAAGTCATTATCAGGAAAGGCTAGGCTACAAAGAATAATATGGTTCATCTACGTTTCTCAAGTTACCAATATCTCTGCTTTATGTTGGTTTTCGTTTGGAATTACTTAATAATTAATCCCTATGCTATATTTAGACCTCAAACGAGTGTTTGATGGTCAGTGATTTTGTTCTTTTCTAGCAAAATTTACTAATTGTTTGGGATGTTAATATTGGAGATGGATCTTGAATGAGATCGGTATGGTCCAGAATATATATGGCCAACAAACTAAGCGACATAGAGGGGTGAAGGACAGGTAATTTTTGGTTGTCCATTTGAAATTATGTCTATAGTATATCCAGATAGTAGGCATATACTTGAGCTTGAATTAGCAAACCTGTGTTCGTGTAAGTCTCACATGGTCGTCCTGGAGATCATCCTCACTGAAAGCTTTGGATCACATCTAATTTGGCCATATTGTAGTACACTAGAGTGATTGTGTCAATAATAATAATAAAAAACAGTAACACATTCCGAAATGGGTTTTTCTTTGGCTTCTATAGTTGGAAGTCAGTGAACCACAATTTTTTTGGATCTTTTTTTCTTTCTTCCTCATCCCACTCAAAATGAGTATTCACAAACTCTCTGATGCCATTAAAACTGGATCTATAATGTTTCCCTTTATCTACGAAAGATGCACAAATGAAAATAAGAACCAAAAAGCACACTAGTAAATATGAATTAAGCGGTAAATATGTATATATTATGCCCGTGTCACCATACCCACAAAACAGGCCATACATCCATGGTGTAGCATGTTGGTGTACAAATCTGTACACAATTACTAAAATCAAACAAAATCCTAACATATATACCTACAATTCAGACCATACATCCACGGTGTAGCATGTTGGTGTACAAATGTGTACACAAGTACTGAAACACAACAAAACACTTACATTTATACCCACAAATCAGGTCATACATCCATATGGTCTAGCACGCTGGTGTACAAATATGTAAAAAAATACTGAAACACAACAACACCTAACCTCTATACCCACAAATCAAGTACATACATCCATGATATAGCATGCTGGTGTACAAATATGTACACAAGTATTGATGGTGGATTTTTAACAAAGGGTAAAACAGTCAACTTGGGTAATTTTTCAAACTAGGGGTAAAATAGTAATTTGACACATTAGGGGCAAAATAGTTAATTTATAATTAGAAGTGAAAAGTCATATTCATCAAGTTTGGACCAGGGGCAAAAAAGTTATTTTACTAAAACGCCGAGCAAAAAAGGCACAATGGTCATTCTGGAATTTTACACTATTCTCGAATAAATGTGCTACTAAATGCATCATACCATCTAAATTGCAGAGTCGCATCAAGCTTGTTTCAAGTTGTAAATTTCCACGGTTGAATATCTTGAGTATGTTCTGTATGCAATGCACAAAATTAAGCATAAATGCTCACAATTAAATCTCATACAATTGAGAAACCCTGAAATAGGCCATAAATATGGCCACGACATTAATGGGTTCCAAAGCTAGTGATGCACAGGCAATAACCATAGCACTAGGAAGTGTCAGCCTTAGCGAACCCTATCGACACTCAACGCTAATGAGTAGCTGGAGAGTCGGCTCCTGTCAAAATCAAAGTCAAAGTCAACTCCCGCGTTCTGATACTCAATTGACGCAGTTTTCATCACATTGGCATCCTACGCAACGACACCACTTGAATCATCATCTTCAACAACTGCATCCGAAGGATCACAAGAACCACACTTGAGGACTGAGGATTCGCACAAGATCCCCTTGATGTCAAGAACCTCTCCAGCCTATAAGAGACGGTCAACCAAAGAGTCACAACCTTTACAAGGCCTTTTACTCTCCAAAGACATGACGCAAAGGTATTTTCTCCCAACTACGTCGTCAGATCTGATAGGCGCCTGCAACCTCTGAAGAAGTTGAGGCACATCCCAAGCCTACTCCAGAAAATATAACTTCAACAACTAAACAAGAATGTGATGTAGGAATGCTCACTGTATCATATCTCCTACAACCATCAAGGATTTAAAGGATAGCTTAAGAGACGTCTCCGGGAACATAGTCTTTGAAGATACCCGTAGCATTACGTCGGAAACAGGACACCTCCCATCTCATCCTCTTTATTCTCGTCGTCTCCGGAGGACTTCGCCTATATGAACATCCCAAGCATGCCATTATCACATCCATAAAGGTAAAACAAGCGTATAAACTAAAGGGTTTGAATAAGACACAATTTCCTTCATTCAATGCTCATGAAAAAGTCTCAGTTGCGACTCAACAACCCGGGCACCAACAAGGAATCCAACTTCAATTCAAGTTCTCGCTCCAGCCATAGCGCGCAAAGACAACAACAACAATAGGAGATATTAACCTCCCCGGATTCCCTTTCTTGATCAGAAACTAGAGGCATGGACTCATGATGATACTATCAAATCATCTATCGGTGAGCAGCTTACCAAATTAGCTACACCTGGGGACTGAAGGCTTCTTCATTTTTAGATATTTAACGCAATCATCTCCTTCGACCAGAGTATTTAATCAACAAAATTAGTAGCAACAATACCCTCACTCGTATCATCTTGACGAAAGCATTTGTACGCCAGTACCTCCATATCTCGAAATCTTCCTCTCCCAATCTGATCACGTCTTTGGCATGAGGACTTCATCTATGTTGTTGATGCTGCTGATTTTAACCACACTGGTCAACTATGGAAGATACACAGAATTCAGAATTCTCAAGGTGATGCCATCAATTCCCCCTCATGCTCCAAGCAAGCCCTAACAGACAATATTTGTGGTTATGATACTCATCTCAACTATCACGATAACAAGGCAACTATGACAATATCCAGTACATAATGAACACTCAAAATGCCTGACCATTTAAGATTCAAGCTTCTCCTATCAACATATGGCATGTAGGTTTACAAGATGCTGTCAGAAATTCATCTTCTCCATAAATATGGCTATGATGAGTCAACATCACATACGAGTCGGAAGTGCTCTGAAATGTGTAAGAAATGCCAAACCATGAGGCTCTCACTGTTTGTTATGAGGTTATCATCCATGAAGCCTATCACAAGGGATTACTTAACATGAAGTTCTAACTTCTACTGAGGTCCCCACTTACGTCGCATCCTGTTGGAGATCTCACGATGCCAACACACTCACGATATCAACTTCTCCAACGCTAGTCTCATCCACAGAACAAAGGATATTCTACCATACGAGGGATATTCCATTCCAGTAGGATTTCATACGGGTCTGAGACATCATTCACAGAGCTAGCGTCTTCAAGAAGATCATATCCTCATGGAGTCAGCACCTTCCACCACAAGCTTCTTTATTCATAGTCGCTCCTACTGTTATACCTGCATCCTGTAAACTCGGATATTGGCAACAATCGGTGAAGAACGGGACAAAGCATCCTTCAAAAAAATATCCATCCATGTCTCTACTATGACATACCAAAAGGGCATGTAAATCGGATATACGACTTGAGAGATATAACTTTTATGATGAAGTCGATGGAGGCTGAAAATTTGTACGGGATTACAAATAAAAAATGTGCATTGCATGCTCCGAATCAGAAAACGTCATCAACTTCATGTCATCATTGCTTCGGTGATGTGACCCTTGTCGTCTCAACTTCTGATACTGCTGTTGTTGCTGGGCGAGAGGAGAAAGAAAGAGAGTGTTGATGGTCGGTGATGGTCAAACCAGGATTTCCTCTTTGAAGCCATGGTCGCGTACTACACATGGGTCAATTTTGGTCTCTCCATCATACAAATAAGCCACGCTTCACTAGTTTATGCTCTCCATACGATACTTTATCATCCTACAGGTATTACTACATCAACTATTGCTCCTTCAGCGATTACTTGACATCATCGATGCATCATCAAATCAAAATTCTTGGTAAAATATGACAACAAAGCTCGTTCATTTATTTTGCCTAGCCGTAGAAGCATGAAATAAATACGCATAAATTTTTGACAATTATCAAAATTATGAAGACGTACTTTTATCTTACATTCTGCAAGAAAATGGAGAATGATAAAATTCTAACAAGCCTGAGGATTATGGATACATACTCATATTTTATATTCTGCAAGAAAATTGAGAATACATATTCAGCTCCTGGCTAAATTATCCTTGTAGCTCCTTTTGCATATATATGCGCCCCTAGAAATTTCAGGGCTTTACCCAGCTAAACCCTTGTTATTTCATGTTAGAAATTTCAGGGCTTTACCCAGCTAATCCCTCGTTATTTCATGTGTATCCATGCAAACTATCTGTATTAATCAGCAAACACTGATTATACAAAATTACGAATATTCAGGTCGCTAAATTAGATGCATACCATCTAAATACAAAATTGTGAATAATCAAGATGGATAATATACCATTCATGAATAAAGATTGCTAATTAGATGCATACCATCTAATTACAGATCCGCATCGAACATTATCTCAAGTTGCAAACTTCCATGGCTGAATCTCTTGAATATGTTCTGTATGCACTGCATAAAAAGTTAAGCACCTCATGTCTTGAATGAACTCGCTTCAAGTCGAAGAAATTTCATGGATTGAATTCCTTGAATATCAATGCTCAAGTTCTAACCATCTTAGTGTTCTGACGGTAACAATGCCTTAAAACTCATCTTAGTGCTCATGGCTAACACCCATCTTCATGTTTGATGGCAGAATCACTGCCTCCACACTCATCTTAGTGTTCCGACGGCAGCAATGCCTCAATACTGATCTTAGTGTTCCGACAGCAGCATTGCCTCAACACTCTCTACAACCAACTAATGTTCCAAATACCTTCCCGTTGTTGATACGGTAGAAGAAGAATTCTCCATATACCTAAGAGTACAATCACATAAAAAACAAAACATGCTCAACCAACTGCTACTCTTCTAGTGATATCTAACCACTCAACAGTAAAAAGTCATATTTTACTTCATCTGACAAAGCGCCATCTAGTGCTTACCATGCAACATTACTCATTTTGCGCTAACCAGGGAACTTTATGATGATGGTGGATTTTTGACAAAGGGTAAAACAATCAAATTTGGGTGATTTTTCAGACCAGTGGTAAAATAATAATTTTATATATCAGGATCAAAATGGTCATTTTATAATTAGAGGTGAAAAGTCGTATTCATCAAGTTTTGGACCAGGGGCAGAAATAGTTATTTTACCAAAAATTCGAGAAAAAGGGCACAATGGTCATTCTGAGATTTTACACTATTCTCGAATAAATGTGCTACTAAATGCATCATACCATCTAAGTTGCAGAGTCACATCAAGCATTATTTTAAGTTGTAAACTTTCACGGCTGAATTTCTTGAGTATGTTCTGTATGCAATGCACAAAATTAAGCATAAATGCTAACAATTAAATCTCATACAATTGAGAAAGCCTGAAACAGGCCATAAATATGCCACGGCATTAACGGATGCCAAAGCTAGTGGTGCACGGGAAATAACCATGCCATTAGAAATTGTCAGCCTTAGCGAACCCTACCCACACTCCCAACACAAATGAGTAGCACATACATGTGCCAAAAGTCTAGAAAAAGCCAAAAAAAACGCACCAAACAAGCCCTACGGTGCTACCAGCAGCACTGGCAGTAGTGCTAGCAGTAGCACTAGTGCTAACGCTGGCGTAGCGCTAGTGCCGGCAGCGCTAGTATTAGCACTAAGTCGTGCTACCAGTGGCACTAGCACCCGTGCTGCCAGTGGAACTAACACTCCCTCCCTACCCTTGCACGCCTTTTTGTCCGTTCTCGTGGTAGCACCGTATTCACTTGCCTGTACTGGCATGACTTACATTACTCACGTGTTTTGATTCCATGACTCCACTAACTCCTACAAGAAATCAAAAAAATTACATGTGGAGATTAAACATGGGGTTTTGGTTTGGTGGTTACAGCAACATGGGCGTGACAACACCCCATGACAAAGAAATTACAGATTAGTGGTGACGGTTGAAGTGGTTAAGGAGGTAATGGAATAATGATTTTACAGAAACTTCCAAGGATAATGGGCGGTTACACCCTTACCCCCATAATCCCCATTACTACATCTCTCCACTACCTCCACTACTTTACAAGGAAACATGTGTGTTCTAAACTATTATAAATAGGCTCCTTAGCCCATTCAGAAAACACAACAAGCTTATCATTCTCTCAAGCTTTGTTATTTTCTCAATAGTTCAACATCTCTACACACAATTCAACACAAAAATTCCTTCAACTTTTTTTGCTTCCCTCCCCTAAGATCAACCCATTTTCTCTCCTTGTGACCGAAGCAGGGCGGAACGGCTACTATCGTGGTTTAGGTTTTCCCTGTACGATTTTGATTTCTGAATCTAAAGAAAGTACTTTTACAGTATATTATTTTGCCTAGAATCAATTATTAGGTATTAACTACAAGTACTGAAACACAACAAAACCTAATATCTATACCCCCAAACCAAGTACATACATCCATGGTCTAGTATGCTGGTGTACAAATATCTACACAAGTACTGAAACACAACAAAACCTAACATCTACACACACAAATCAAGTACATACATCCATGATCTAGAATGTTGGTGTACAAATATCTGCACAAGTAATGAAACGTAACATCTATACCCATATATCAAGTACATACATCCATGATCTAGCATGCTGGTGCATAAATATCTACACAAGTACTGAAACACAACAAAACCTAATATCTATACCCACAAAATCAGGTCATACGCCCATGATTAAGCATGCTGGTGTAAAATATGTACACAAATACTAAAATACAACATAATCAATATCCACACCCACAAATCAGGCCATACATCCCTAAATAGTATGCTGGTGTACAAATCGGTACACTACCAAAATAAAGCTGAGAAAAAAAACATTCATACACACATTACATTCCATACATCCTTGAAATAGTATGTTCGTGTACAAATATGTACACTACCTAAACAAATCTGAGAAAAACTACTTTCACACACACACATTACAGTCCATATAAATAACATGCTGGTGTACAAATCTATACACTACCTAAACAAATCTGGAAAAAAAATATTATTTTCATACACACATAACATGCTAATATATGAAAGGAGCATATGATCTTATCTTTTGGTACTTGAATAGTTGTTGAATCTTCTGTTTGTTGTTGTTTTGTGCTATTTGAAGGTCCTGATTTCTTTCTTCTTCTTTTTTTGGTGGTTTCTTCTTAGGTGGTAATGATTTCGGTTAGGGTTTTTGTTTTCTTCTTCACTGATTTCTTTTTCACTCACTTAACTGATTTTTTTAAATTTTTTTCCGTTATTTTTTTCAGTTTTTATTTAGGTATAACGTGGCGGCTCGTAATTGAATATGTTAGTTATAGTACGGTTTTTATTCGGAGCATGTGTGCATCATGAAAACCGTACGAAGGATATTACCATCTTTACATCTTTTCAAATAATCATAGGACTGATTCGTTAGTCCCTGAATCGGTCAGGACTACACTATCTATTTCTGGGCGTATTTAGACTAAATTGTTTTTTCCCTTTTTAATATGAGGTGGTCCGTGCGGAAACAACAGAAATACGGAGGCGAGGAGGTGTTGCTGTAGTGCAGTGGTAGGATATTTAGTATCCACAAGTACAACCACTTTGCCTCTAAAGGACATATGTCCCTGTCGTTGGTATGAAGTACCAAATTTTTTTATCTAATTAGTATTATAAAAGATAGCCCTAGGGAAAACCAGTATGTCGTTAGGGAAGTCATTGATTATACGAACGCCCATGCCTAGCCATTCGTGGGTGTTAGAAATGACCAAACTAACAGGATGTTTGTTTGCACCTGACTCGGTCCCTGATTCGGCGCGAGTTAGATGTCAGACCGTTTGTTTTCTGTTTTGAGTCAGATCTGACTCAACCTCTGACTCAGGCATAACCCCTGACTCGGACTCGTTTGAATCAGTTATGGAAATACTCCTAACTTGTGGTACCAAACCACTGACTCACATATTTTTGAATCAGTTGAGTCAAATCTGACTCAAAAACAAACACATTGAGTCAGATGATTTCCGAAAGATCCAGTTAAATCGGATCCAGATGAATCAGATCTGATTCAAAAGAAATAAACATAATGCATGTGTGCAAAATTAGTAACTCAAAAATAAATGGCGTGAAGTTTCTAACCCATAACTACAGTACATATAAAATCTTTGTCACCACCCCTTTGCACCAGAAGAGGTCAATAATACTTGGTTTTCATGAATTGCACGCCACATGAATAAATTTAGCTATGATGGAATCCATGGGTTCCATACGAGCACACTCGAAATTTTGATTCATGGAAACCAATAACTTTGGAGTTCGCTAATTTCACATAGAAAGTACCAGCCTCTGACAGATTCAATTTCATGATCTCTCATTTCTAGACTTTACCCTAATTTAGCAGTACAATGACCTATATTCGACACATAAGCCTTAAGGAAGTGCAATGACCTCACCCTCCAACTCCACCCCATACCAAAGCCACGAAGATGCTAAAATTACGATGCACGAGCTAGTACTTTTTCTTTATTATGAAATTGATCATTCGACACACAAGAGTAATGCATTATTAATTGCAACTTACAATCACAGACACGATAAATGTACATAATTAATAGTAATTGACAACCATTCTGTCCATTAATTGTTCTTCAACTTTTATTTCTCCAAGGAACTCCAACTCTGTATCTTGCATATTAGTTAACAAAAGCACAATGTTTCCTGATATCACCAGCACTACCCGTGAGGACTTCAATAGAATTCATATTTTCCATGGACACGGAAAAATCCTTCAGAAAAGATGGCTCATTGTTTATTGATTGACTCTTAACATAAGCCCTAGTCACGGGGTCATCCAAAAGAGCTGCTTCGGATTGAAACAATCCCCTTCTTTTAGCAACAAGTGTATAATAACTAGAGTCAAAAGTTTTAGAACTTTCTGGATCCATCTCTGCAGTCTGAATGAAATCATTCGGCTTACATTTTCTTTTCAATCTGCGTGCATACTCACTGTCCAAAGTTGGGTCCGCATCTGCTTTGCCAGTAAAATTATATAACCTATTTGAAAATGACGCACAACCGGAAACACCAATTGAGTGTGCTCCTGTAGAAACGCAAACACGTCCACATAAAAATTGTCAAATATTTTAAGTCCACATTATATGTAATGAACTAAAATAAAAATATTCGTTAAATAGAATTTGCTGGAAAACCTGATAAGACTGCTAGGTCTTTTGCACTTACACCTTTCGATGGAATGAAGCCCTTAGTCCTCCGATATTAGGAATGCTGGTGGTAGACCATTTAACGCCTCTGCTGAAATCGATACCCGTCCATGATACCCGTCTATTTCTTCTCGGGTACATCCCAATATGGTCCCTTGATCTGAAAATTAAATCCAGAGTTTCATATTTAGAAAGAAATATTTATATGCGTATATACGCATTTACACTACAGGTCGTGGGTTATAAGCCCAAATGTGTCACTATCTAATAACATAAAACCCAATAAAATAAATTTATCATAAAAAACTCATTAGAACCCAACTGTTTAAACTATCCTCCCTTAAAGCCGCTCAAACTCATTTACTTCTCCCTAATTCAATTCGAAATCTCATTAGTTCCCTCTTCAACCACTTTCAAAATTCCAACCGTTCAACAGTTTCAAAATCATCAGAAAAATCTCCTGAAACAACATCATCTTAATCTTCATCAATATCAACCTGATCGTCATCGTCAACATCATCTGGATCACAACCAGTAAATTAAAAACTTGAATCATAAAACTGAATTTCTGATTCTCAAACGGTTGTTCATCATCATCAGTAGATATACCAAGTTTCTCAGATCCTCCTTCTTCTATTAACTCAGATCTTTCTATTATATTCTCTAACAGTTTAAACCTAACCAAAAATCGAAACAAAATCACTGAACATCTTTAAAAATGGTGAAGAAACAAGAGAAAAAGAAAGATAAAAAGATGAACAAAAAACTTAATAAATCGAAGTTTCATTGTTCTTCAGTGATTGTTTATGGTTGAAAATCAACATGCATCAATGATTTTTAGTTTCGCGATTTTGGTTTCATCAATGAATTTGGTTAATTAGGTTTCATCTGTTTCGAAATCACCGGTTTCATAGTTAGGTTTCAATTACATTTTTCTGTAATTAGGTTTCACTAATTTTCATCTTGGTTTCATCTGTTTGTAGCATGGTTTTAGGTTTCATATGTTTTGACCTAATTTATTTACTTAATGTCTATTTGGATGGAACCAAAATTGGTTTCATCATCTTCTGTGTATGGTTGGGAACAACAGTGTTGGTGTTTTTTACTTAATGTCTATTTTGATGGAACAAAAATGGTTTCATCACCTTCTGGGTATGGTTGGGAACAACAGTGTTGGTGCTTTTTACTTAAAGTCTATTTTGATGGAACCAAAATTGGTTTCATCATCTTCTGTGTATGGTTGGGACAAGTTTTGTTTGTGCTTATGGTTTACTTATTCTGTAACAGGGAAAAAAGACTGACAAAACCATATAGGTGCTCGTTGCATCATTTGTGTACAGAGGCACCTAAGATAAAATCTTTGATACAGAGTAAGGAAAAACACATGAAGGCACTTGTTGATTTTCCATTTTTGCGTATCTTCAAACCGTTCTTCGAAGGTACGCTGCAAGAAGAAAAATTGAAGAAAAAGACCAGAGCAATTCAGATGATCTTATGGTCATATTATAAAAGTGTAAAGCGTGTGAAGCCAGATTGTTTCAAGTTAATGAGAGCAAAGATTATGATACTGCAGACCACACTTGAACAGTTCGTTGTGATTTTAGGCCTACAAATGATGAAGAATGTAGATATAGCCAAGGATGTTGAGCTGAAGAAAAAGGGGAAAATGTTTGCGGTCGAGTATTTTAAGGGAGATAAGAATATGAGGAAAACTGATATTCTGAGAGCTATGATGGAAATTGCAGCAGATGAAACCAAAGCTGAAGACTTCGTCAATCTATTCGTACACTATCTCTTGGTTTCGATATTTGTCCCAAACAAAGGTGGGCAGAATCTGACTTCAAAATACTTATACCAAGTATTTGATATGAATAAAGTGTGTAGGCCAGATGTTTTTCATGAGTATTTAATTGAGTCTATAATAAAAGATGAAGAAGTTGATGATGTATCGGGTTGCTTCATTTACCCATTGGTAAGTTAATTTTTGTTTCTTTTGATTCATAAATTGTTTGTTTTTTATTTTTCCCGAGTTTGATTGCTAATTTGAATGTTGTGTATTGTTTTTTTCAGTATTGGTTTGCCGAGATGTCAAACATCACATTGAGACAGAATGGGAACGAGATGTACGCAAGGTTCGCTAGATGGAACCTAGATGAAATAAACAAGGCAGTGGTGAATAATTTTGATGATCTTAGCAATAAACCAGAAATTTTCTCAAAGGTAAAAGCAACAACATTTCTTGTTTGTTTATTATTTTTAATGTCTGAGAATTAAAAAGTTCAATCATTTATTTGGTTGCACCTTATTCCAGATGAAAAAACATGATGAAACCAAAAAAAGGTTTCATAGTTTATTTAATTCCACCTTATTCCAGATGAAAAAAGAATGATGAAATCAAAACAAGTTCCATAACTTTTATTGTGTTCCGCAGATGAATGTGGGTTACCGTCAGGGATCCTTCTTGCTTCCATATAATGAAACGCTTGGTCCAGCGTATAGAGGAAGAATATATTCATGTTGAAGAATATATAAATGGTAAACTGCAGGTTGGTGATGGAAATGAAGAGGGTAATGCAAGTGAAGAGATTGTTGGTGCTAGAAATGAAGAGAGTGTTGGAACTGGAAATGAAGATAACCCTTACAAGGAAAAATATAAGTGGGCGAGAATTTTGATTGAAATCTTACAAGCGGTGGTAACAATGGGATTTCGGAAGAAGATCAATCAATTCTGGCAAAATATGATGCTGAGGATAAGTTACAACCAGTGAGGAAGACTTACGTGAGACAGAAATGTAAAAGATATGAAACAGAAACGGTTTCGAACCGTGAAGAAATGGTACCTGAAACAGTTTCAAACAGTGAACAAGATGTGGAGGTGATATGTTAAATCTTAGATGAGTTAAATATGATATTGTTTATTTGTGTGTGTTGGGTTAATTATAGTTCCATTTGAATAGATTTGTATGAATTTCTTTTTTAATGAAAGCGTTTCAGAAAAGTTTCATTTGAGAATTATATTAAGTTAGAAATATTAATATCTAACATATATTAATATCTAAACATATGTTAAATATTACAGAATATGATAAGCAAAGCTATAAATATTGTGGATGAAATGATAGAACAAGATGCTGGCGATGTTGAGGTTGAAGAAGATGGTGAACAAAAGTCTGAAAATGCTGAGGTGATAATTTACTTTACTTTACTTTGATTTGATTTGATTTGTTTGTTTTCATTGAATCTATTTTTTTTAAAATCAATAAATCTTGCAGGTAATGAATATCCCTGAAGAAACACAACAACATGATGCAGTGGAACCTGAAAAGGTTTCAGCTCACGAAGTTCAGATTCAAGGTTTAATTGAAGATTTTGAAGATTCTTTGTTGGAACCAGAAAAGGTTTCATCAACTGAAGGAGAAGTTCAGGAGAAACATGATGCAGTGGAACCTAAAAAGGTTTCAGCTCATGCAGTTCAGATTCAAGGTTTAATTGAAGATTTCGAGGATTCTTTATTGGAACCAGAAAAGGTTGCATCAACTGAAGGAGAAGTTCAGGAGCAACAGGTGTTGGAACCAGAAAAGGTTTCATCAACTGAAGGAGAAGTTCAGGAGCAAGAGGTGATGGAACCAGAAAAGGTTGCATCATCTGAAGGCAAAGCTCAACAACTGATTGAAGAGGTTTCGGATTTAACTCCCAACACAATTGAAGAATTGGAGGTGGCTGAGAAAGTTGAATCTGAAATCAAAGGGAAGCAAGCCAAAGATAATATAATAGAAGAAGTTTTGTAGATAACTCCAAACACAACTGAAGATACAAGGTGGCTGAACAAGTTGAATCTTCTTTACCGAAGACTGAGTTGAGGAGTGTAATAGAAGAAGTTTCTGAATTGACTCCAGACACAATAGAAGATATCAAGGTGGATGAGCAGGTAGAATTGGAAGCCAATAAAAGTTCTTCATCAAATCCAGAGATACAGATTGAAGTGTCAACTCAGGTTTCAATTGATGAAACGATTCTTCAGCAAATGGAAGATGAATATACAAAGAAGACTTCTACATCAAAGCCAGAAAGTAAAAGCATGTGCTACTACTCAGTTATAAACATGGAAAATGATGTAATTGCTTTAGAAGATGATATGCCTCATTTCGAGTTTGGATTGACGCAAACTGACAGTGACAAAGAATATAATGAGAATGAAGACGTCAGTCCCAAACAAAAAGTGAGTAACATAATCTCAAGGATGAGGAAGAACAAAAGGAGTATGCAAGCACCTGTAAAGATGCAGGATTATAAACCTGGAGAAGCTAAGAAGAAGAAAAGAAACAAGAGTCGTTGTGTGAGCAGAAAGCAAACTAGAAAGTTGGAGAACAAACAAAAAGAGAAAAGGGAAGTCAAGTTGAAAGCAGTGAACAACTTAAAAATTATGCAAGTGCTGGATTCAAATCAAAAACCGATTGTGTGCAGATATTTTAAAGTACACAATGAAAGGTAAGTGGCATTCATATTATTCAGTTTTTTGGTTTCATAATTTAAGTGTTGAAACCAAAATGAGAATACATTTCTTTCAGTTTCTTTTCTTCTTCTTTAATCATTAATTTGTTTTTCAACAATTTAACAACTGTGACATGGCTTGGGAGAAAAAAGATCTGGGGTTGTACATTACAGGAAGGAATATGAATACCTTGGTAAGAAAGGGTGACATTGCAGGAGATATGATTGAGTTCTACATGCTCAAATTGCAAAAAAAACATATCAAAGAAAAACCTGAAACCAGATGGTACTTTTAAGTACAAAAGGAAAGTTTTTCTGAGCACATATATCTATGTAAGTTTCCTCTAAATTCTCTTATACAAGTGTCTTTCTGAAACAAAATTAGAACTTGATTTTTGATTTTTTACTGAATTTCAGACACGGCACTCAATCGGGCAAAATTGTCGCACTGCAATTGAAGCTTTCATCGACAAAATGGATTACACTCCAGAATTTGTGTTCGTTCCATTGCTAAAAAAACTCAGTGAAAAGTTGTATCACTGGATATTGTTAGTCTTTGATAATGAGACTGGAGAATTCTCTCACTACAACTCCATGGCTTCCACTGAAGATGAATGCAACAAAGTGCTGAAAGCATGAAAGAAAGAATGGTGTCAGCATTCAAACAACATGTTGTAAAGCTCTGCCTAGACCCGGCAAGTCAAACAAAAGAAATGTTTTTGAACACCCCTTTGTACTGTCAACAATATGTGTAAGTGCTTTAAAAGAACTTTTAATATTGAAAAGAGATCTTCTCTTCAATATCTTCATTTCAATCCTTTTTTGTTTTGTTCAATTTAAAGATCTTGTTTTGTTAATTTCAGAAATGATTGCGGCCTTCATGTTTTCTATTACATGAAGAGCCTCTTGAAAGGAAATTTTTCATCCGAAGAGCACATAAAACTAAATGTGCAGAATATGAGGTCAAAGTTGGCATGCAAGATACTCCTTGACAAAGTTGCAGACTATGATACCAAAGTTGCAACTTAAAGTTATAATGGAGAAAGACGGGCAAACATTAGGGTGGAGGAGGACTACTTACAACATTCAGGAAGAGGAGTAACATGAAGGTTCAGTTATGGTTTCTTTTCAGGTGTGTCTCGTTAATGGTGGAAGAGAAAGAAGATTGATGGTGCGTTAATGGTGGTTGTCCGTTCATAGAAGTGAAGATGCAGTTCATGGTGGTAAAATAAAGTGAAACCGAGTTTGGGTTAGAGTTTGTGAAAAACACAGGTTGAAACTAAGAACAGTCTTAATCAAGAAGTTTGTGGTAAAATACAGTGGTTGTCCGTAAAACTAAAAAAGTTTAAAGAAGCTGTAAACAGAGGGTAGCTAAGAACAGTCTTTTCATCAATCACTACTCTTAAGTTATAAAATATGTTGTGATATTTTTTTCTTAATCAAGGATGAACATCTTATTCAATGATTTGTTTCATCTTATTCCAAGATGATATTTTCTGTTAATCACTATTTTTGGTTTCATCTTATTCCAGATGAAAAAACATGATGGAACCAGAAAAGGTTCCACCACTATTTTTGGTTTCATCTTGTTCCAGATGAAAAAGAATGATGGAACCAGAAAAATTTCCATCATTTGTTTTTGTTTCATCTTATTCCAGATGAAAAACACGATGAAACCAAAAAGGGTTCCATCAATTTAGAGATGAAAAAAAAAACCTGAAGAATGTGACAAACTATGAAACCTATTTTGGTTCCAATAAATTATAAAAACTTGCAACTCTGACAAACTTAATCTAAAAATAAAAAAACATGAAAGACTTGGAGCAAATTAAGATTTTAACTGTAAAAAATTTATAGAAAAATAAAAATAAAAATATGTATATTAAAACATATAGTAGTCTAAACGAAAAATGAAAATGAAAGTCGATGAATTGTTGTCAAAATGAATTCACATCTGCCGCGAAGGGCATGTCCTTCGGTTATGGGCACTCAAAACATGGAAGCTACCACAAGTTCTCATCTTCTTATTAGGAACTGAACCTGTATTAGGAATTATCTTCTTCTTCCTTGGACGACCTGATTGTGGTAGAGCATCAGGACCAAGAACAAGAGATTTTGGAGATACAATGGAAGGCTTTTCAACTGTGGGAACATGATTAATTGGTCTTGCATAGGATTCACGGTATAACTTTACTGTAAAGTAGAATTCAACTTACTTATACAGTTCTTCTTCATTTAGCATGATACATCGGATAACGTGGGCACAAGGAAAACCGTTGATGCGCCAGCGGTTGCAATAACATGTTCTTCTTTGCAAATCGACCTTTTGTGTTAATGTCGAATGAACTTCAAACACATATTGCGACGACTTGGTGACACTGTATTCACGATCGTGCATTTTGTTGTTGTAGAGCTCAATTTCAAATTCTGGACATAAAGTTTCTCTCCACTTCAATAATGTTGCACATTCATCGCGACGTACGCATATTTGATTCATAAGCTTCACTCTGATCTCATCAACCATGATGGATATATGCTTCTCTCTCTCTTCAAGGATCCAACTATTGAAACTTTCAGCGATATTTAAACACAACCTACCATAACGACGACCCGGGAAATAAACACTTGCCCATTTATCAACCGGAGCTCTACTCAGATAATCTTGTAACTTCTGATTTTTGACCTGTAACAAATTCTCCCAATTCTCTAAAATTTTTGTATGTGTATTAGCATACGCACATTTTTCAAACAATCCAAGCACATAGTTGTTATAAAACTTACTGGACTTCGGCAAGTATGTGTTGATATTGTTCTTCATATGCAAATAACACCAACCATGAACAACATCAGGGAATATATCAGGAATTTGATTAACCAAACCACTACCTCGATCACTCACAAAAAGTAATCTTTTTGCGCAGAGGAGAAAGGACTTACTTCAAATTCTCAAGAACCATTTCCAGTTTGCGTCATTCTCCTAAGAAACCACAGTATAAGCAAAAGGATAGATTTCTGAAAAAGAACAGGAAAAAATGTCTCAGCATATAAAAACGATGAACCCAGTTTTGGTTTCATCAATAAGGTTTCATCTGTTTTAAATAATTTTTTTTGTAAATAGGTTTCACTGATTTTCATCTTGGTTTCATCTGTTTGTAGCAATGTTTTAGGTTTCATATGTATAGGATTAAATAACAGACCTATTTATTAACTCAGAAACAAATAGAATGTTTAAGAAACTTACCGTCATTCCCGGTTAGACCTGTTGCTGCCATGATATGACCAAGATATTTGCTCTTCAAATGGTCTCCATCAAGGAATAATAAAGGACGACATTAATTGAATCCACGAATGCATGCTCCGAAACAGATAAACAATCTCTGAAACTTTTGAGTCCCATTTTCAACTTCCAAAACAACACGAGATCCAGGATTGGTTTCAGTCAATTTGTTGGTATACCATTTCAAGTACATAAATGATTTCTCGTTCTCTCCCCATGTAATATTCAATGCATGCCTCTTCCATGCATATGCATAATAATGACTAATGTCAAATCCATACTCTCTTGTAAACTGATTCATAATATCCTTTGTATTCTTCTTTGGATTCTGTTTAATCTCTTCAAGAATCAAGCTACTAATTAGTTTCTTCGACAGATGTGGTCTGTTTACAACTCCACCACAACAAGTATGCTTCTTATTTAACTCCTTGATATAAAAGGACTACCTTCAACACCATCAATAGAAACAACATATATATGACATTCACATTTCTTTTCTTCCTTCTTAGAACAACATGCACCAATCCTCAACTTCTCATTCCTTGTCGTCTTAAATGAATACCCAGATACTGTATGATATTTCAACAAATCAGAGCGAATTTGTTGAACACCTCCCTAAACACCTGATTGACACCCTGAAAAAGGCCTAACCAAAGCGCAGACTTCAACGGTTCTTTAACTTTATTACGGACATCATAATCAACTAAATTTGTAAGTGTTGCATGCTCGAAAGATATAATTCCTGAACTTCGTGGCTGCTCAAATAGTATGATTCCTGAAATTTCTTAACTACAACTAGAGGACTCATCTTTATGTCTTACATGTAACTCAAGAGATGGAAGATTATTAAATTGAATAATCAACTAGAAGTGAATATAAACAACAACAAACGACAAAAATTGAATATTAACATCAACAACATAACAAATTCTAATTCCAATAATCAACATGAAAAAGTATGAAACAAAAAACAGTTTCACTAGCCGTGAATATAAACAACAACCCCAACAACAAAAATTGAATAAGAAATATCAAAAACATAACAGTTTGATTCCAATAATATACAGGACTGATAAGTGCATAATTTGTACATTTTAAGTATCATTTCCTTATACTTATTTGCTACATTTTGTGTGAATTACTGTGTGTTATTATTACTTTTCTAGTTTATGTGTTTTATTAGGTTACATCTCTGAAACAAGTGAAATAGAGCTTTACAAGCGAAGAATTTCCAAAGACCCAGTGGAGCTCAGTCTATTTCAGTATTTCTACCCCCCATCTTGTAGATAATTAAATTACGAAGCCAACAGAGAAAGAACGAGGTCATTCAGACATCGTACGTAGAAGTTATGAGCAAAACAAGAATAAATGGCAAAATGGTCATTTCAAGGGAACCAATATTGGCACTTTGTCAGACGATAAGGGGCAGCTGGGAGTCAATTACTAAGGGAACCTGGTAATTTCCTAAGGGCTTCCCATTTTTGTATGTAACTAAAGGCACCAGCCTTTCTTCTCGGGGCCACCTCCCGTCTTCTTCACCATTGCGAATGGAGATGGTTGTTGCGACTCTGTGATGGTTGATCGAGCTTGGTAGTTGACTACAATGGTGATGTTGATGGGAGATGAAGCAAGTGAGGAGAACTCAATCATGGCAGATAAGATTGATCAATGATGGGGAATGGTCGATGATGAAACTAGATGATTTTCGGTGATTAAGAGAGATGATTGATGACCTGTTCTCAAGGGAATTAATGGCAGTTGAGAAGTCTAGGTCACTGTCTGATAATCGAGTTTCAAATAAGGAAAAAAAATAAAAAAAAATGAATATATGGTTGTTAGCTGCTTCCATTGGTACCGAGAGTGATGATGATCACAATGATGGTTGCTGCGAAGGTTGATGGTGGACTCGAGCTCTGGTAGTAGGAACTGGATGAAGAATGAACATGAGTTTGTGGTGATAATGTGATAGCCATAGATGGTATTGGAGCTCTTGCAGGTGTTGTTGTTGGCGGTTAGAAGATGGCAGTAATGGTGACTACTGGTGGAGTCTGTGTTGGACAGAAACTTGGCTGCTGCACATGTTGGTGGTGACGCTGTTGAGATGTCTGTGATGATGAAGTAGTGCTGCTGTGATTGAGAGCTCGGGACTTTAGTTGGGTTGAAGGTTTGTGCTGACAGTGATAGACATGATCTAGGATGGGCTGTTTTCACGGCAGAGACGTTGATTAATGGCAGTGATCAATGGGGGATAAGTTAGCTTGAGGTGGACTCGAGTCTGTTAGATCTGTTAAAGTTTTGATGATTCAGTAGTGGAGCCTGTGATGCTGTGAGACAGAGTTTGAGAAGATGGAGGACTCGAGTGTGAAACAGGGTTGTTGATGGAGCTCGAATTGGCTGGGATTGAAAGAGTTTGAGTGAGACATGGTTTTTCACGAGAAGTTAGGAAATAAGAGTATTGTTAAAGAAAAGGAAAGAAAAGAGGAAGTCTGTTAACGCTGCTGATTCCTCACCAAACACGGAAAGTTGGTGCATAACTTTCCTATAAAAGAAATTCGTGTTATACACAAAATAGTGGTTGGTTCCTAAATCAGTTAGGATTCTAAGTCTCTATAAATAGACACCTCCATATACATATATTTTGAGACTCGGGGATATACTGGACGGAGACAGCCAGAGGAGCTCCGGACACAGAAAACTTTACTTACAGACGGACAGAAGCAATCTTCTGGACGTACAGGAGAAATCTTCAAGGGTTAGTTTAATTATTGTCTTCTTAATTGATTTTCATGGCTTTTGAGAAAGTCATGTTGGGCTAATTCTCTTGTTAGGGCGAAAGGATGAACTTTTAGAGATGGTTTTATTTCTGTTTCAAAACTAGGGTTTTTAATTATATGAACTAAATATCATTAATTTGTCTCTCTCTCAACGTTTTACCGTCTCGATGATTTTTCATGTTCTATGCCACGTATAGTTCATTGTTTGATTAGTAGAAGGACTCGTTGAAACCTTGTATGAAATTGTTTTATGAATATTCTTTGACTCTTTATGCCCCGTATACTTAGTACTTCGAAATTCTACTTTAGGTTGAGAACAAACAATTCTTTTCGAAATCGAGACCCTATGTGACGAACGCAATTAAACCCTAATCTACAACGGATTCCCGGAACCTTAACGTTTTCCTATTACTGTTTTCAAAATTTACTAAATAGTTTTAAATCACTAGTTAATTTAATTCTTTATAAATAAAACCTAAAAAAAAATATTTTAAATCAAACTCCTCGTGGAAACGAACCGTATTTCCTCTTGTCTACATCTTTCGACACTGTGTGCTTGCGGTAAAACAAAGTCGGTTTTCCGACGCATCAAGTTTTTGGCGCCGCTGCCGGGGAGTTGTTTTTCAATTAGATTTTTTTTTAGATTTTTATTATTTTGTTCGATTTTACGCTTTTTGGTATTTATCTTCTTCTGGAGGTTTTGGGAACGGAAACGAAAAGAAATTGAGCCAAAGATTTTGGTAATTAAAAGACTTGGAGTAAAGTTAAAGCTGAACGAACATAGAAGAAGACAAATAGTTAATTTTTACTTTTTAGGATTTTTATTAGTTAATTTAATTTAGAAAACTGTATTAGGAAATTTTTGAATATTTTTGTAATTTTCTTTTAGTTTTGGACATTACGGACATTATTATTATTTTTAAACCGTACGGAAGGGTAGTATTAAATATAAACTGCACAAGGAAGGACGAAAATTACGATATTGTCTCGGCCCCTTGGGTTCGTACACTGACACAGGAGTCAGTGGACTGAGTCGACTTCAACGGTTCATCCCCCGTCTGTTACGGGATGTAAGATTCGATCAACCCACGAATCCCTTGCAAGTGGGTTTACTGTATTCCTTCGTGTGCATATATGTTGAGGACCTGAATACGGATTTACTTTTCTAGTAAAGGGCAAGAACTGGCCATATAAGATAAGGACTCGGATTTCATCACCGTTTCCTTCTTGCCCGCTTGAGGAACACGTTACCAAACGCGAACCTAAACCTTAAAATTTTGACTAGAAAAAGATTGATAGGTAACGAGCTTAAAGGAAACTCGTTCAAAAGGACTGTATTGGTTACTTTGTTAGCCTAACTCGAAGTTCAGGAAGATTTGTTTAAGTTGATTAGAGCCGCCTTGTAACCCAGGGAAAAGTTGCCAAAAAGACAGGGTTATCAAAGTTCCTTAGAGCTTATCCTATTTCTCTTCGACTTAATCTAATTCGGATCGTTCTAAGAGGTTTGCTAGAACTGTAACTAGTTGCCTTTCGAAAGAATAGAAGCTGGTCTAGAAACAATCTAAGTGGAGCCATCATGCTTTTTGTTTGCTAGATTCAATAGGTGATTTGGTTGAGTCAGCCTTGCTTGTGATTGTTTAAAAAAGAATTCCCTTCCAATTAGGATTTTTTTTTTCAGTATATGCCCAACACACAGGTAGGTTGGGATAGAGATCAGGATAATCGTCTCGTTAGAAATAATCCATTATTCATGGATAGAACCGATAATAAGGGTGTGGACCCTCCAGTTAAAACTTTGAGAGACTACATGTACCCGACTAGAGTCTCTCAACCGTCATGCATTGTCTTGCCTACCACAAAAGCCCACTATGAAACTAAGACTAATACCATCCAGGCTTTGCCAAACTTCTATGGCAGAGAAAATGAACACCCTTACTCCCACATTAGAGAATTTGAGGAACTGTGTGGTACTTTGAAGATTAAAGAATTGACCGATGAATATTTGAAATTGAGATTGTTTCCCTTCTCTTTAATAGATAAGGCGAAATCGTGGTTTGATTCCTTACCATCTTCATCCATCCATACTTGGGATGCGATGACTAAGTTATTTGTGCATAAATTTTTTCCTAGGCATAGAATCACAGCCTTACGTCAAAGTCTTAATAGTTTCTCTCAGCAAGATGGAGAATCTCTCCAGGATTATTTAGAAAGGTTCCATGAACTTCTGATGCAATGTCCACACCATGGATTCGATACCTTGAAACTCACTATGATTCTCTACGAAGGGTTAGATCACAAAACAATCACCATGGTAGAATCACTATGTGGTGGTAATTTCACTGATAAAACCCCTGAGGAGGGTTATAAGTTTTTGCATGAAGTATCTGATAAAACCCAGGATTGGGGGGCTAAGGAATCCATAAGGTCAATGTCTAGTAGAAAGGGGGTGCATAGAGTTGATATCGAATTCGACTCTGAAGCTAAAATAGCTTCTTTGACAAGAAGACTAGAATCATTAGAAATTAGTACTAAATCTAGACCTTTTGTTGAGTCTGTGGACCAAATCACTCATGGCGATGGTGGAGAACAAGGCCATGCTCTCTACCAAGACAATCGTCGTAGATTTGACCCGTATTCCAATACGTACAACCCAGGGTGGGCAAGACACCCTAACTTTTCCTGGTCTAGAGGTCAGTATGAAGGTCAACCTAGTAATACTAGTGGTTATACGCAGAAATTATCTGGTCCTACTGATTCATCTAACCAAAGAGTACCTAGTATGGAAGAAAGTCTTAAGATGTTTATGTAGGCCACCCAAAAACAACTAGAGAATATGGACAAGAACACTGCAAGGTCTAGAGCAACCTTAGAAATACAAATAGGTCAGCTTGCTAGCCAAATAAGTGAGAGAGACAAGGGACAGTTCCTAAGTCAAACACAGCCTAACCCAAATGGGTCTTATGAGGTAAGCACACCTAGTGCTAATCCCTCAGATCATGTCCAGGACGTCACTACCTTGAGAAGCGGTCGGGTCATCGATAACCATCTTAGTGATCCTAAGGAGAAGGAGACAGATAGGAACCCACCTACTATTATGCAGGAAATACCCTTAACACAAAAAGAAACCAATGAAACTGAAAGAGGTGAATCTGAAAACACTTATGTTCCTCGCGCTCCATTTCCCCAAAGGTTAGTATCCCAGAAGAAAGGAACCATCCCTAATGATATCTTAGAAGTGTTCAAACAAGTTAAAATCAATATTCCCCTCTTAGAAGCCATTAAGCAGATTCATATGTATGCTAAGTTCTTAAAAGATATGTGCACTGTGAAACGAAAATTAAATGTCCATAAGAGATCTTTCTTGCTGAACAAGTGAGCTCTATCATTACTCAGAAAACACCACCCAAATACAAAGACCCTGGTTGTCCTACTATCTCGCTTGCACTATAGGACAACACAAGATTGAACATGCGTTGTTAGATCTAGGGGCCAGTGTGAATCTCTTGCCATATTCTGTGTATGAGCAATTAGGACTTGGTGACTTGAAACCCACTAGTGTTACACTCCAATTGGCTGATAGGTCCATTAAAATTCCTAGAGGAGTGGTAGAAGATGTTCTTGTACAGGTTGATAGTTTTGTTTATCCTGTGGACTTCGTAATTCTTGATACCCAACCTGTGACAGACCCTAGTGTTCACATTCCTATCATTTTAGGACGACCGTTCTTAGCAACTTCTAATGCAATCATAAATTGTAGGAATGATATTATGGAACTTACTTTTGGCAGCTGAAAATGGAGGTGAATATTTTTCATGTCGCACGTTCTCCTCCTGATCTTGACAACCATGAAACTATTTGCATAATTGATGAAATAGTCCATGATACTTATTTGCAGAACCATATAGATGATCCATTAGAGAAATGCATATCCTACTTTCGATTTGATTTTGACAATGATAGTGTTATTAATGAGGTGAAAACTTTGTTAGATTATGCACCACCTGATCATAACTTAGAAGAAGCAATTGATTATTTTCAAGAGTATGACGATCTAGAAATTAGGGAAATTATGACTAGTCTATCTAGAGACACCCAAGATTTTAAGTGTGGGGGTGATTATCAATCTCCTTGTACCTTACCTTTGACTCTTAGAAGGGTCCCTAACTTGGGACTTGACATATACACTTCTACTATTTTGCAAGATCATCTTCACACTATACATCGTGAACCTAATGTCCAGAAAGAAGTTCAACTGTTAGAAACCCATCATATGGTCGATGTGGTTTACCTAGGCGATAATACCAAGATTGACTTTGTTTTCCCACCAAAATGTTTTCTTCCATATGTGGGAACGTATGAATTTCAAATGTGTCAGTTATTAAGTTTTGAGACTAAGCCTGATTACTTTAGGAGAGTATAATCGACACATTTGCTTAAGAATGGCCATTTTCATAGTAATCAACTGTGTGAGTCAAATCAGATTGACTTTGAGGATCCACAATTATTCAGGTTATTATTATGTGCTTCTCAGTTCTTACTTGAGTTATTCCTGACTCTACAACCTGATTCTTTCGATCTTGCCTACGAGGAAATCCAGCCCATGAAAATATTTTATCTAGACCCGTTTATAGAGCCTGAACTTGTACCACGACTAGAAGTAGTTGTCTTAAACAAAAAACTAGATAAGGGTGTGCTCGGTTTGTTCTTTTTCTTGGCTTGTTGGAGTTTCCTTTTACTGGTGATAGCACTATTTAATCCATATGACCCACAGTTGTTCCGGCTATTTCTATATGATGCTATCATTTGCTTCATGGGAGTCAACCCATCAGATTTGTTTCCTTCACCTTATCTTTTTAGTTTTTGATTGCTTGTTTTATGCTATTTTAGGATTTCCCATCTTGATTTTACATTGGATGAGTTAGTTTACATTGAGGACAATGTAAAGTTTAAGTGTGGGGGAGTTCGAGCATATAAAATTCTTAAGTATTCACTTTTTAGGTAGAAAATTTTTAACTTTTTAGAAATTATTTGCATGAAAACCTCCAACTTTTAGATATTTTAGAGTCACTTAGTATACTTCTTGCTATGTTTACATACGGAGTTCTAACCGAAACAACTGAACTTAGAACTATTATAGAACTATATTCGGAGTGCTTAGTTGTTGAGAGGCTAGAGCTGACAAAAATGGACTTAAACTGCCGGTAGAGAATACAGTATTAGAGTTGTTGATCATTCAATACCCATGAGTGAGGCACCAAACCTTAAATTGTCCGTTTAGAGTGTTTCATCTGCGCAAATTCCGGGTAGAATGATGAGCTCCCTAACCTCGCACCAATTTCAGCACTACTTTTTGATATGTTGAGTGCTATTTCTATCAATCATGAGGGTGCCATCAGAATTGCTAACTCTATCTTGTAGTCTTGTTTGCAGTTGGCACCATTCTCTCGACAATAACAGGTCCATAAAAACATATTATCAACAAGCAGAACATCAAAAATTTGAAGAAAATTTGAAGACAGTCAAGGTTTAAAAGCAACCGTTTAAGAAAGAGCAAATTTCATATTCAAGTAAAGTAACAATACAATTAACATGTTAAAGACTTATGTACAAAAACGAAAGAAATCAAAAGATGTGATTTAGTGAAGTTCAGAATCAAGTGGTAAAGTCTTTATCCCACGGTCGTAGTAATTTCATCATTTATTTTTCAGTTTATATTGTAAAAAAAAAAAAAAAACGATTATCATTGCTTTAGTGTAGATTTTCTTTTGT
>JAJJMC010025232.1:211169-320173 GCA_023531435.1 Papaver californicum | reverse complement strand
CCATTTGACCCTTCTTGCAAACTCAAGAAAAACAAAGGCAATGGAGTCTCGCAACTTGAATATTCACGAGTCATAGGAAGTCTGATGTATTTAATGAACTGCACAAGACCAGACATTGCCTATGTTGTGAGTAGACTAAGTAGGTATACCTGTAATCCAAGACATGAACATTGGGATGCACTTTTCAGAGTGCTGAGGTACCTTAAATACACTTTAAACTACCGTTTGAGTTATGAAAGACACCTTGCTGTTCTTGAAGGATACTGTGATGCAAACTGGATAGCAGACTCAGAGGATTCTAAGTCTACGAGTGGATACGTATTCACTCTAGGCTGTGGAGCAGTGTCTTGGAAGAGTTCCAAACAGACCTGTATCGTTCGATCCACTATGGAATCCGAGTTTATAGCGTTAGATAAAGCAGGAGAGGAAGCCGCTTGGCTAAGATGCTTTTTAGAAGACATTCCTCTCTGGCATAGGCCTGTGCCAGCTGTATCTATACATTGTGATAATCAAGCTGCAATAGCTAATGCTAAAAACAACAACTATAATGGAAAATCTATTCATATAAGGAGAAGACACAATTCTCTAAAACAACTAATCTCAATTGGCGTTATTTCTGTTGACTTTGTGAGGTCTAAGGAGAATATCGCGGACCCTTTGACCAAAGGCTTGTCCAAGGAGATAGTTAGTAATGCATCGAGGGGGATGGGACTTAAGCCCATAAATTAAAACTTGCCATGAAGGATACTCAACCTTGCTGACTGGAGATCCCAAGATCAAGGTTTTGAATGAGACAACTAATTTGTGGCGGGTAAAAATTAAACAGTATCAGGGAATTATTTTCTCTGTCCCTTCCCTATGGTGTAGACGTGATAGTGTGACTGCATGTGAGGATGACTTATAATAAAGTCTTAATGAGTTCTATAGTTTCAATTTAAGATTGAAATGGGGTGTAGCTGTTAACACTCTTGATAGAACTCACCTATCTGAATGAGGAAGTGGGTCGCTTCCTATGAGAATTGAGCTGATTCTCTAGAGCATTCTGAGAAACGGGATATGTCCAGGGCCAAAACGGACACAACCGCGTGAACTTAACAGCACTCTTGAGAGATATCTCGCGTAAGGAGCTATTGATGAATTACACAAACCATGGCAGTTCAAGACATCGCGTTCACTGTCCATCAAGTAGTTCCGGTACTTCTCACTAAGCAGAGGTTCAATTCCTTATGGACACCTATTGCTTAAGAGGTATTTCTCGTTTTCCGGTTTTCTGATTTATCGCTTTCTTCATTCATGTGGGGAATTGTTAAAATTAAAAATGGATTTCTTACTTAAAATGAATTTTATTACTTAATATATGTTAAAGGGATCTAGGGTCACTAGTCCAAACTTGGGGTGGAAAAATAGAGTCATCCATTTTCACTTCTTAGTGAATGAGAAACCTTTGGTTTGTCCCATATTGGGCAAACCAAGGAGAAAGTTTATCCTCATTACCACAAACGTTCTATATAAGGAAAAAGAACTAGTGGATTGGATATGGACTTAGGAAATGGACTAGTGGGCAAATGCACACATGTGCGGTGCTTCACACCGAAGCACCGCGGGCTTGCGGAACTTGCGTGTGCTTTTACGTGAGCCTTGGCGTGAGCCTTGGTGCGACCCTTGGTGCGACCATTGGTGCGAGCGTTGGTGCGACCCTTGGTGTGACCCTTGGTGTGACCATTGGTGTGAGCCTTGGCGTGACCCTTGACGTGACCATTGGTATGACCATTGGCGTGAGCCTTGGCGTGTGCCTTGCGTGTGCCTGCGAGTGCATATGTGTACCCATCAAAGATCCAACGGTTTTATATTTTAATTTTGTACTTTAAATATTTTACCGTTTTGTATTTATAAAATTAAATCAGGTTTAATAAACAAAATTTTTTAATTAAGTATCTCAAATTAAATATGTTTAATTAAATGAATTTTGACCGTTTGAAAATTCAACAGTCTTCTTCTTCTTTAAAAGAAAAACAAAAGTCAGATTTTTTACTTACCCCAGTCACAGCCACTGACCTGACGACTTTTCCCCTCTTCTTTCTTTGTATGCGCACTAGTTAATTTCTTCATTTTCTTCTACTGTTAAGTTCACAACGGGCCAACGAGTCTTGCTAACTGGGTTGGTATCAGGTGGTTTTATCCTGGATTCGATTTGTCATCTCTAAAGGTATATCAACACTTTTCCAAAGGTGTACCTGACAAATATCGAGTTAAGGGCAGTCTGTTGAACAGGCGACTCCATCTCTCTGTGCTAGTGTTATTGTGAAGTGTGTTATGTGTTCTAACCCTTAACTTTTTTCAAGTTTCTGTTTGGTTTGCTTACTGTTACAGGAATATTCCCCAACAAAATAAATTATAATATCGTGCAACTATATCTATATTAAGATGATCTAATTGTAGTAATATCTACCCTGACGAAACAATCATGGAAATGCATCCTCAGCAGCGCAGCAGGGACAATAGGATTTACAGAAACAAATGAAGCAATCGTGTGTTGAACAATATATTCAGCAGTAGGGCATGTCTTTTGATAGAATCCTAACTTTAAAGCTTGACCATTTGTTGTGTCTAAAACAACAAGAACAAAAACTAAAATTGAGACGAACCTAAGGGTAGACATGATTAAATGATGCTTATTGAATCAGAACTCTTAAGAAAAGAAATGAAAAAGTTGTAGTGAAGATAATCATCCTTGAACAGGCATATATGTAGTACTTGGATTGTTTTGTAACCTTAATAACAAAATGAAGTAAGCTCTTTGAAGTTGTCTTAATTTTATTGAACCCGCTATAAACTATAAAAGATTCTTTCTTACAATAGTTCTGATATTAAAAATTAAGGAGAGTAGGTGATTAATTAGTTATTTTGCTAGTATAGGCACCTTATAGTAAGATAATATCCAAACATACTAAATATTCTATCCAGATTAGGAAGACAGTTGGCTTTAATATTTTGAGACTAAATTTGATGATTTGCTAGGACTATTTACAAAGCATTTTCAGCACTCTACTGTTAATACTTCTGTCAACATTCCAAGTGCGGTTTCATTTCACTTTTTGTTGGGTTAGATTGCGAATCATCTCTATACGATTTGAAATCGTAAATACCTTTGATCTAGTAGGTTGGTGGATAATAATTTTAAAGTTTTCATCCTAAAGATTGTAAAGGCGGGAAGAACACCTCCAATAAGTATATATATATATATATATATATTTTTTTTTTTTTTTTCTTTTGTTGATTTTAAAGTTTTGATGCCAAAGAGCATAAAGGCAGGAAGAACACCTACATTAAATATACTTTTTTTTGTTGACACACAGGATTCTTATAAATTTTTATATTATTTCCGTTATCTCTACAACACCACTATAATATCTAAATTTATTAAGTATTAAAAATATAAAATGATTATTGTAAATGCATAATTTATGGCGTCCATATGATAATAAAATAAATAATGAATCAATGATATAATTATTATCATATAAAATAAGGTATAACACATATGTTTTTTTTCTCTTTTAAAAGAAAAAGAAAATTAATATCAAATTTGATTAGTTTTCCTAAATTTATTATAACTATTTTGAAGATTCATTAAATTATTCATTATGCAAATATATTTTTTTGGAAAACAAAAAGTAAATGTGCTGGCACATCACAATATGAAGCAACACTGTTATTTATCTGGCACAACATATCACGGGATGCTCTAATCTCTGACACAACACAACACACCTTAGTCTCTTTCACAACACAACACGACATGTAGCATGTTAGGCACGTTTCTTCGAGAGCTAGGTTAAACTGTAGTGATCCAGATTGCTTTACACTTCTTAGATCATACAAAATATGTTGGAACCGTAATGATGAAACATCAAATGTTAGATGAAAAGGGAAAAAAATATAGGAATAGTAGCATGCACTAGTACCTTTTGCAAATGAGAAATTTATTTTATTGTATAGGAAAAAATAGAGTTAAGCCAGGGCATCAATTAAGACACAAATTATATATAAAATTATTATAGAAATTAAATCAAAAAGTTGTTAGAAATATTCTATCATAATGTTCACATAATATTGCTTAAAATAATTTGGAAAGTAAATAAATTTCTGGTTGTTTAAAATCTCTCGTCAGGCAAACAATTAAGAGTGAATTAAATTCGCTTTAACTTTACTTAAGAATAATTCACCAAAACGATAGATTTTGTATGACCCACTACCACTTCCACTCCCAAGTGCAATCCCTAGCCTGCCAGGCATGGCATGAGAAATGCCAAATGTGTGTGAAAGTTATACTAGCCATTACCTAAGTCCTTTCTTTCACTTAAAAGTGTGTTGACCCAAGGGTCATAGTTAGAATCACAAGAATCCTTATAATACGAAGGATCTTTATGTTTTAGTTTAACAATATGAGATTATATTTCATTCACAATAATACAAATAACTAGTGAAACTTAGTGACCTATGGGTTCCGAGTTCGAATCATACCAAGACAAAAAATATTATAATAAAACTTTATTTTATCCAACAAATATGAGTGATTAGATGACCAAAAAAAGGCGTTCCATGTTGTCAATTTAAGCATTTACTGACTAAATGCAACTTAGCGCAAGCTGTCTGGTTTGCCTCCCCTTTGAGTCTCAAAATGCAAGCAAACGTATAACCAGTCTTGTTGAACAGTGGCTTACCAGACAAGATAATGGCTATACTTTTTCTTTGGAGTATCTATATGTTGGTGATTTGGAAAGCTATAAACTCTTTGGTCTTCGAAAGCAAGAAGATAAACATTCAAGGAATCCTTAAAATAGCATTCTACTGGTTTAATCTTTATTATAATTTCTTTGAGGAACGGAAAATGGAAGTAGTACAGTTTGCTTCCCAATCTCCTGATCAGACTACTCAGGAGATTAACTGGTTGCCTCCCCCAACATACTCTATCAAAATAAATGTTGATATTGCTATCAGAAATGTATACTATGCCTGCGCTGCTATAGCGAAAAATGACGAAGGAATGTGTTGCAGAGCCAGCATAAAAATGGGTATGTCTTGTTGGTTCTACAACAATGAAAAACACTAAACAGGAGAAAATTGTTAACGTTAGAGAAATCTCTGAAGTTGATGCACACACAAGGACATAGCCACCTGCTCAGAAAATTGTCCTTAACACAATAGTCCTCGGGTACTCCTCAAGAATAAGAGATGCTATACCCCAACAGAGGAGATGTGTCCAGGATAGAACTGTCTGTTATGACTAGTATAAGCACAATACTAATCACCCTCAAACGAACTCAAAAACAATTGATAGGGAAGGGAAATAAACAAGCAATGTGCGCAAAACAAAGCAAGAAGAGAGGAAAAGAGCTAGGGATAGTAGCATGCTCTTGAGTACTTTGAAATGAAGAATTCTGTTTTCTTTTATAGGTAAAGATGGAGTAAAATCACTGAAGTAATAAATGAATACAAATTTTATATTTAATAAAAAAATTATGTGCGAAATTTAATTTGAAACGGTAATAAAACGGTCAAAATTTATTTTTCATTATGACAAGATTTATACTCGTCGGGTCAGAAGCCCCCATATTTAAAACGGAATTTAATGAAATATATTTTGTTCAAAAAAGGTAAGTCTTGGTTGGCCCGCAGCCTCAGCTACGCCCGCACCCGCAAGCATACTCATTCCCGCAGCAGTAGCCACAGTCACACCCGCAACCACAGCCACGGCCACAGCCGTAGCCGCAAGTCCGCAAACACGCAAGCACACAAGCTCACAAGCTCGCAAGCACGTAAGATCGCAGGCACGCAAGCATGCAAGCCGCAACCACAACTGCAAGTGTGCGTGCTTCGGTGCAAAGCACCGCACATGTGTGAAAAGTATGTTTGCTCTAACTAGCCCATTTCCTTAGTCCTCCCCCAACCACAAAAGCTTCCAAACCCTAAGGTCCCTCCCTTAGATGCAATTTTTGTGGTAATAAAGAGAGGATTCATCTTTAGTCTCTCCAATGTGGGACTAAAGGTTCATTCACAAAAGTGAAAATGAGCTAGTGTTCCTTAGTGACCCATTGGTCCTAAGATCCATTCCTACCAAGACCAGTAAATCATTTTAAGTCCATTTTCTCCAACAATCCCCCACATGAATGAAAACCCGATGAAAATCAGAAAACGAGAAATACCACTTAGGCAATAGGTGTCCATAAGGTCTTGAACCTTTGCTTAGTGAGAAATTACCGGAACTACTTGATGGACAGTGAACGTGATGTCTTGAACTGCCATCGTTTGGTATAGTTCATCAATAACTTCCAAGCGTGATATCTCTCTAGGTGCTGTCAAGTTCGTGTTGTTGTGTCCATTTTGGCCTGGACGTATCCCGTTTCTCAGAATGCTCTAGAGAATCAGCTCAGTTCTCATAGGAAGCGTCCCACTTCCTCATCCAGATAGGTGAGTTCTATCAAGAGTTTTTACTTCTACACCCCACTTCAATCTTAAATTGAAACTATAAAACTCATTAAGACTTAATAAAAAGTCATCCTCCACATGCAGTCACTTTATCACGTCTACACCATAGGGAAGGCACAGAGAATGAAATTATCTGATAGTGTTTCATTTAACCCACTACAAATTAGTTGTCTCATTCGAAACCTTGATCTTGGGATCTCCAGTCAGCAAGGTTGAGTATCCTTCATGGCAAGTTTATTTGATGAGCTTAAGTCCCATCCCCATTGATGCATTACTAATTATCTCCTTGGAAAAACCTTTCGTCAAAGGGTCTGCGATATTGTCCTTTGACTTCACAAAGTCAACAGAAATAACGCCAGTTGAGATTAGTTGTTTTAGGGAATTGTGTCTTCTATGAATGTGTATAGACTTTCCATTATAGTTGTTGTTTTTAGCACTAGCTATTGCAGCTTGACTATCACAATGTATAGATATAGCTGGCACGGGCCTATGCCAAAGAGGAATGTCTTCTAAAAAGAATCTTAGCCAAGCGACTTCCTCTCCTGCTTTATCTAACGCAATAAAATCTGATTCCATAGTGGATCAAGCTATACATGTCTGTTTGGAACTTTTCCAAGATACAGACCCGCATGCTAAAGTGAAAATATATCCACTCGTAGACTCAGACTCCTCAAAGTCTGATATCCATTTTGCATCACAAAATCCTTCAAGGACCGCAGGGTATCTCTCTTAACTTAAACAAAAGTTTAAAGTGTACTTTAAGTACCTTAACACTCTAATAAGTGCATCCCAATGCTCCTTCCCTGGATTACAAGTATACCTACTCAACCTACTCACAGCATAAACAATGTCTGGTCTCGTGCAATTCATCAAATACATCATACTTCCTATGACACGTGAATATTCAAGTTGTGAAACTCCGTTACCCTTATTCTTTTTGAGTCTACAACAAGGATCATAAGGAGTACAAGCAGGTTTACTATCAAACTGGTTATATTTCTTAAGCACAGATTCAACATAATGAGATTGACTAAGACTGTATCTATTAGAATTTCTTCTAATCTTCATCCCTAAGATTACATCAGCGGGGCCTAAGTCTTTCATGTCAAAGTTCTCATTTAGCATGCCCTTAGTGGAAGTAATTACATCCATGTTTATACCAAGTATAAGCATATCATCAACATACAAGCATACAATCACACAGGCATCATTCACAAGTTTAGTATAAACACACTTGTCAGATTCCTTGATTTTAAAACCACTAGAAATCATTACATGATCAAATTTTTCATGCCAGTGTTTAGGTGCTTGTTTCAAACCATACAAAGATTTTCTTAGTTTACAAACTTTGTTTTCACAACCTTTCACTACAAAGCCCTCAGGTTGGTCCATATAAATTTCTTCATTTAATTCACCATTTACAAAAGTTGTTTTTAAATCCATTTGATGTATCTCTAAGTTATGAATGGCAGCAATATAATTAACATCCTAATGGAAGTAATTCTCGTAACATGTGAATAAGTATCAAAGAAATCTACACCATCAATCTGTTTATAGCCTTTAGCTACTAATCTAGCTTTGTATTTTTCTACAGTTCCATCTACCTTACGTTTTCTTTTGATAATCAATTTACAACCTATGGGTTTACACCCTAGAGGTAAATCTACAATCTCTCAAGTATCATTATGTATAATGGAATCCATTTCACTAATGGTAGCTTCTTTCCACCATGGAGCTTCAGAAGAAGTCATGTCTTCTCTATAAGTTTGTGGATCAGTCTCAGCTAAGTATGTTATGAAGTCTGGCCCAAAAGATTTTTCAGTTCTAAGTATTTTACCTCTTCTAGGCTCAAATTCATCTACATTTTCCTCTAAAGGTAATGTCTGACTAGTGGAAGGGACATCTAGGGGATCAACACAAATCATGCAAGATTAATATTTCAATGGAAATACATTTTCAGAGAACACAGCATCCCTAGATTCCATAATAGTATTCACAATTTCAGATATTTCAGAACTCACAACCATAAATCTATATGCAATAGTATGTTCAGGATACCCTATGAAGACACAGTCAACAGTTTTGGGTCCTATCTTGGTTCTCTTAGGTGGAGGAATTGACACCTTAGTCAAACACCCCCACACTTTAAATTATGCATAAGAAGGTTTTCTACCTTTCCATAACTTATATGGAGTTTTGTCTGATCCTTTAAAAGATACTCTGTTCAAGACATAACAAGCTGAGAGGACGGCCTCCCCCCCACAAGTTTGCAGGTAGTCCTGAACTAATTAACATGGCATTCATCATCTACTTAAGGGTTCGATTTTTCCGTTCATCCACACCATTAGATTGTAGTGAATAAGGAGGGGTTAATTCATGTATAATGCCGTGTTCTATGCAAAAATCTCCTATAGGAATTACATACTCACCACCACTGGCAGACCTAACAGTTTTAGTGGTAGCACTCATTTGGTTTTCAACTTCTAGTTTATATATCTTAAAGGCTTCTAAGGCATCATCCTTACCTTTAAGTAAATATATGTGACAGTACCCCGTACAATCATCTATAAAAGTGACAAACCATTTATTACCACCTCTAGTTTGAACTGATTTCATGTCAACTAGGTCTGAATGAATTAATTCTAAGGGTTTAGAATTTCTCTGAATATTTTTCCTATAAGATTTTTAGCATATTTTGATTCTACGCATATTTCACATTTGTGTTCATTTTCCAAACTAAGTTTGGGTATGCAGCCTATGCTAGTTTATTCATTGATTTATAGTTTACATGACCAAGTCTACCATGCCAAACATTCGATGACACATAAACATAAGAAGAATCAATTTTATTCATTTCAACAAAGGTTACATTCAGTTTGTATAGACCCTCAGTCTTATAACCCTTTCCTACATAATCCTTACCCTTAGTGAAAATAACTTCCCAGATTCAAAAACAAGTTTAAAACCTTATCATCTAAAAAACCACAAGATACAAGATTTTTGCATATGTCCGGAACATGAAGAACTTCATTCAATGTGAGAGTTTTGCCATAAGTGAGCTTCAGCCCAACTTTGCCTTTTCCCGCAACCTGTGCTGCGGACGAGTTACCCATATAGAGTTTCTCCCCTTCCCCTACCTTCTGATAGGAGGTGAACATATATCTCTTTCCACAGAAATGTTTGGTAGCACCGGAGTCTATCCACCAGTCTCTCACATTGGTTACCAAATTGACTTCAGACGCCGTTCCAGAAAACTCGTTCTTGTTGCTTTCAACCAAATTAGCATTGTTTTTCTTATTATTAAAGTCCTTACGTTTTCTACAATGCATTGCCATATGTCCAGGAATTCCGCAAACATAACACGCACCTTTGATTTTACCAATGCCAGATTTGGGTTTCGGAAATGTACCTTTCTTGTGCGGACCAGGCTTGCGGTTGCTGGTCACCCTTTTCAGTGTTGTGTTCAATCACATGAGCCTTGTTGGACATGTCCCTTGCGGAAGATACATTCTTGTCCTTGGAGCATAGCAATTCTTCCACTTGTATCTTCTTAACCAATTCAACCATACTGACTTCACCAGTTTCATGTCTCAATCTTCGTTTGTATTCAGACCAAGGAGAAGGTAATTTCTCAATCACCGCAGACACTTGAAACGTTTCATCTATTACCATACCTTCAGAAATAATTTCATTGATAATGTGTTGAAGTTCAAGGAATTGGTCAACCACAGATTTGTCATTTGTCATTTTGTATTCCAGGAACCTGGCTACCAAAAACTTCTTACTACCAGCAGTTTCCGCTTTATATTTTGCTTTTAAGGCATCCCATAAGTCAAACGCAGAAAAAATTTCTTTTGCGTTATTGAAATCATAAAGTGCATCTTCTAAACAGTTCAGAATATGGTTTTTTGCCATATAGTTCTATCTACTCCAACTTTCTAACTCTCTTTCATCTCCCGCATCATTTAAACTCTCACCAAAGGATTTCAGAACTAATTCACCAAGCATGTGAAAACTCAGAAAGAAAAACATCTTGGATTGCCATCTTTTGAAATCTTTGCCATTGAATTTTTGTGGTCCGTCTACATCACTTTTAGCCATTGAAACAGAAAAAATAGATATTGTGTTAAGATTGTTGGTTCTGCAACAATGAAAAACACTAAACAGGAGAAAATTGTTAACGTTAGAGAAATCTCTGAAGTTGATGCACACACAATAGTCCTCGGGTACTCCTCAAGAATGAAAGATGATATACCCCAACAGAGGAGGTATGTCCAGGATAGAACTGCCCGTTATGACTAGTATAAGCACAATAATAATCACCCTCAAACGAACTCACAGAAATTGATAGGGAAGCGAAATAAACAAGTAATGTGCGCAAAACAAAGCAAAAAGAGGGGAAAAGAGCTAGGGATAGTAGCCTGCTCTGGAGTACTTTGAAATGAAGAATTATGTTTTCTTTTATAGGTAAAGATGGAGTAAAATCAGTGAAGTAATAAATGAAAATAAATTTTGTATTTAATAAAAAAATTATGTGCGAAATTTAATTTTGAAACGGTAATAAAACGGTCAAAATTTATTTTTCATTATGACAAGATTTATACTCGCCGAGTCAGACGCCCCCATATTCCCGCAGCCTCAGCTACGCCCGCACCCGCAAGCATACTCATTCCCGCAGCAGTGGCCACAGTCACACCCGCAACCACAGCCACAGCCACAACCACATCCGCATCCACAAGTCCGCAAGCACGCAAGCCGCAAGCCGTAAAAGTGAAAATGAGCTAATGTTCCTTAGTGACCCATTGGTCCTAAGATCCATTCCTACCAAGAACAATAAATTATTTTAAATTCATTTTCTCCAGAATGGCTGACATCCCTGTAGTTATTGAAGCTGATGGTTTTGTTCTGGCTATGGAGTTGGCTACGGGAATGGATCTTAATTATGTCATTATTGAAGGAGACTGCCAGGTGGTTGTGAAAGTTCTTAATGGAGAATCTCAATCCTCTCCTAGGCGAATCTGGAAAGTATCAACGACATTAAAGCTTTGAGAAGAAGAATAAATCAGGTTGAGTTCAAATTCACCCCAAAGAATGCAAATGGAGCTGCTCATGACTTGGCAGCTTATGCTATCACCAACGGTGTCCAAGGGAAATAGACCTCGGACTTTATCCATCTTTTAGTACTGCTCTTTGTAGTATTTCTTAGCTGTTTCTTTATTCTCTTTCTTATGTATACCAAAATAAATAAATAAATATATATATATATCATCAATTTAACCAATTTTATTATTTTAATTGTATTATGATTAAAATAAATATGATTTATAAAGGGTATCAAATTTAGCAGAGGGATACCAATCCATAGATCCAATAATAAGGATTGTTTTTTTATATGGATTATTCAACTTAGTAAGGGATACCAATCCAGAGATCCAGTAGTAAGGAACTAAAGATTTTTTTGTTTTATATGGATTGGTACCCCACTATATTTGGAATCCTCCTTTATAAATCTTTGAAATAAAAAATTTAGAAAAAAATGAAAAAAATAATTTTTACATAAAAAATAATTTAATATCCTTAATTGAATTCTAGAATTGTTATATCTTTTTTGGATGAAATTTTAGAATTAAATCTCTATATTGTTAGATTTTTTTAAATGGAATGTGTGTGGAAAAAAAAGTCTTCATCCGCATAGGATACACATTCATTTTTCTTAAAATGTTTTCTCCAATCCTAACCTCTATAACTGATGTCAAGATAACATGACATAGTTTTGTATAGACATCCTCTATGTGATTAATGTAAACCTCTAGTTCTAGAGGTTCATATAGAGGATAACTTCTCATTCTAATTACCATTTTATTAACAAAATTATTTTAAAATAACAATAGAGATAATATCTACCAATAAATAAATGACAGATAAGTATAAAAAAGATAGAAAAATCTATAGGTCGGAGATTACAATTTTATATTTTCTATGTTTAAGAATTTATTCCCTAATATAATAAATAAATATCAAGAGGATATTTTTAAGATGGTACCACGTATGAAAGAACTATTGAAGAAGTTCTAAGGAATGATTTATGAGGTGAAGAGTCTTATTTTTGCTACAGATATATAAACTCTCGTAAACAAAGGTCTAAACATCCTAGCTAACTTTAACCATACCCATTTTATTTCAGGCCTATCCAATTTTATTCCCACCTAGGTGACAGGATAAGGGGTGTCTAAAAAAAGGTGAAACTACTAGATTAACTGTACTAGTTAAAATTAGATTTGTATCCTTATCCCTAATACTTCCAATCTATTCCCATTTCTCTCAAAACCAATCAGAAATTGCTTTTATTTTTTATTTTTCAATCAAAATTATTATTATTTTTTATTTGAAAGTTTTCAAAATTTTATAAAAAATTTAGGTTCAAGAATAATCGGCCAGTAAGACACTTACACGATGGCCGATTGTTCTTGATGTTCTTGATCCATGGAGAACATTAACCAAAGATCAACATATGTTCTTTATTTTTAAGGTCGATTGTTTTTGATGTTCTTGATCCATGAAGAACATCAATCCGGAATCGATATGTGTTCTTCATTTTTATGGATGATTGACCACAATCGGCGGATATAATCTTCCACAAGTGCCAATTGTTTGAAAAATATCATAAAAATACGTTTATAATCGGTGGATAAGGTTCCCCATGTGTGCCGATTCTAAAAAAATCAAATTCAAAAGTTTTGTTCTGTAAATTTTTTTGCCCATAATCGGTGGATATGAATGCACTTATCCACCGATTCTAAACTTGACATTTTCTTCGACTTTTTTGCTCATAACTTCTTCATCTGACGTTGGAATAACCTCATTATTTTTGCGTTGAACTTGTATTTTCATTCTCTACAAGATTCAGATAAGAATTCCTTGATTTTGACAAGTTCCATTTGATATCTTATTTCCATCCATCTTCGCATGTAGTACTACAAGACATCCAAGGAAGTAAGACATCAAATTGAACTTGTCCAAACCCAGGAATTCTTATCTCTATTTGGTAGTGAAACGACGAGTTCGACGCAAAAAGAATGAGGTCATTCCGACGTCGGACGAAGAAGTTATGAATAAAACAGTCGAAGAAAATGTCAAATCTAGAATCAGTGGATAAGTGCAATTATATCCATCGATTATGGGCAAAACTTTTGCTGGAAAAACTTTTGAATTTGAGTTTTTTAGAATAGGCTCACGTGGGGAACCTCATCCACTGATTATGGGCAAAAAATTGTAGAAAAAGTTTTGAATTTGAGTTTTTTAGAATCAGCACACCTGGAAAACCTTATCCACCGATTATGGACGTATTTTTATGAAAAAAAAACTATCATTTTTGAGTTTTTTTTTAACAATCGATTGATATAAATATCAATATCGACTGATTCCAGAGTGTGAGTTTCTTAAATCGGTTGATATGACCACTTGTATACGCCGATACCTCATGTTCTTCATCAATGAAGAACGTTAAACCAGAATCTGCATACATGTCATCCTATCCACCGATTCTAGTTTAATGTTCTTGAAAAAAACAAGTCAAAATTTCTCAATATTTTTTATATTTTGACTATTTATTAACAATAATTAATTTCACAACTAAAATAATTAATTTACCACTAACATAATTAATTAATATTAATTAAATATATTAGTCATTAATAAAAATGGTTGGATAAAAGAGTATTAATTTTATTTCATAATAATTATATTTTAACTTTTAATGATATGTCTGAAATAAAACGTATAGACCTAAAATTAACCAGGCTAAATAGGACCTCTACATAAATTTTTTAACATCTATTATTGGAAATTTTCCTTTAATGCCAGACATTCTCCTAACCCTTTTTATTGAATTAAGAAAAAAAGTAATGTCATGTACTTTGGGATGCAATGTGATTGGACTATTTAAGGTGAATCTTTCAAAAACATCAGATATATTGAGCTTATTTTTGGTTTGGAGAATCTTTCGGGAGTAATCATTTGTATGCTCTTTATTTTTGCATGCTTGGCTTGTGCTATCTCAACATTCTTTTAGCTTATAACTTTCTAATTAACGTAGTTCCACTTTTGTAATTTTGAAAAAATAAAATAAGAACACATATGGACCGTAAGTTCGGTTGTACGTATTCCCTCGTAAGAGAAAGACCGTATCAAATCCTGATACATTATTTGATTTATAAAAAACAATCATATAATGTACAAATCAAAATTAAAATTTGATATAAAAAACTAAGGTGAACAAATTTACAATGCAAAAGACCCTCCCATATTATCTTTTATGAAGAAAAATTATTTTCATTAAAAATGAGATAAAAACTCCATTTCACATAATACTAATTAAATTTAGATTTTAATTATTTTCTATATACCCGAATTGTCCTTCCTACATAATCTATAACTTTTAAATGGAAACAAAATCTTAAAACATAATCTTCGTATGAGAGAAGAATTCTGCTCCAAATCTAATTTTCTGGAGAACCGAAGCACATCTTCTACAAATTCGGCTAGGGTTTCAACAAAACATTTCTTCTCCAAATCCGGTTCATGAAATTTAATTGAATATTTGTGTTCGTTTTTGTTCCTGTTTAATTGAAGATTTGAGTTCATTTTTCAAATTTTATTGTGTAAGTGAAGATTTGAGTTCGTTGTTGGTTCTGCTTAATTGAAGAACATAAATTCTAGCTTCAAATACGAACATAAATTCTATCTTCTCTGATTCATCTCAAACAGTTTCAAATCCGTTGTTGATTTGAAGAACCGAGTTCGTATTTGTTTAAGTGATTCTCGAACATCACTCTCTTTTCCATTTTCTAACTTCAGTTGTATTTCATCAGGTAATTTTAATTTTCGATTTTTTGATTTTGGTTGTTATTTGATTATCAAATTTTCGATTAACCGAACTCAAAATTGTGTTCCTTTCTGTTCAAGTGAAGAACAAGAACTGTAACTATTTTTTTTGTGTGTTTTCATGATTATTACTGTATTTTTCAGTTTTGATGATTCTTATTGTATTTTTCAGTTGTTATTTGATCATACTCTCACTCAGTTCAAGCTTTTGTATTAGTTCAATTATTCCTCTAAAACTGAAATCCAACTTTCAAATGTTGTTGTTGGTGTTGTTGTTTATATTCACATAAAGTGAAACCGTTTTTGGTTTCATACTTTTTCCTGTATATAGTTGGAATCAGAATTTTGTTATGTTTTTGATGTTAATTTTCAATTTTTGTTGGTGTTTTTGTTTATATTCACATACAGTGAACCGTTTTTGGTTTCATACTTTTTCTTTGTATATAATTGGAATATGATGTTACCTTGTTATGTTTTTTATGTTAATTTTCAAATGTTGTTGTTGTTTATATTCACATACAGTGCAACCGTTTTTGGTTTCATACTTTTTTCTGTATATAATTGGAATCATAATTTGTTATGTTTTCGATGTTAATTTTCAAATGTTGTTGTTGGTGTTGTTGTTTATATTCACATTCAGTGAAACCGTTTTTGGTTTCATACTTTTTTTCTTTATATTATTGGAATCACATTTTTGTATGTTGTTGATGTTAATTTTCAATTTTTGTTGGTGGTGTTGTTTATATACACATACAGTGAAACTTATTTTGGTTTCATACTTTTGCCTGTAGGTTATGAAATCACATTTTTGTTATGTTGTTGATGTTAATTTTCAATTTTTGTTGGTGTTGTTTTTTTATATACACATACAGTGAAACTTATTTTGGTTTCATGCTTTTTCCTGTAGGTTATGGAATCATATTTTTTCTATTTTGTTGATGTTAATATTCAAGTTTTGTTGTTTGTATTCACATACAGTGAAACTTATTTCGGTTTCATACTTTTTTCTGTAGGTTATGGAATCTGTTCTCGCTGTTATATTTCACAAAGATGATACAATATCTTTTCTTATTGGTCTACAAGCATCTGTTTGTAGTTTGAAGGGTAGTATATGTTCAAGTTGGTATGAATTCTCTTCTCTTTCTAGTGAAATTTTCCACATAGTTCGTGATCAGCAAAAGGTTATCAATTCTTATTTTGATCTCCAATCTGGTTTATCACCCTTGACACTTAAATAAAATGACCCTAAGATCATCTGAACTGCTCTTGTTGTTTTCTTTAATTTTTCTGCTTGAAGGGTACCATCGAAGAATGGTTTGAAGAAACGCCAGAATGGACATGCAACAAGTGTCTTCATGTGTTTTTCTTTAGTTTGAATCAATGCTTTTATTTTTGGTGCCTCTGTACACAAATGTTGTAATGAGCACCTGTATGGATCTGGAATTTTTTTTTCCTGTTAAAAATTAAGTAAACCATTAGCACAAACAGAACAAAAAAGGATGAAACCTTTTTGGGTTCCATCAAAACATGCATTAACTAAAAAAACACCAACATTTTTTGGTCACAACCATATATAGAATAGTATGAAACCTTTTTGAGTTCCATCAAAACATGCATTTTCTAAAAAACACCAACATTGTTGGTCACAAACGTACACAGATTAGGATGAAACCTTTTTGGTTTTCATCATAATACCAATTAAGTAAAAAAACACCAACATTGTTGGTCACAACCATATACAGAATATGATGAAACCTATTTGGGTTCCATCAAAACATGCATTAAGTAAAAAAACACTAACATTTTTTGGTCACAACCATATACAAAATAGTATGAAACCTTTTTGGGTTCCATCAAAACATGCATTTTCTAAAAAACACCAACATTGTTGGTCACAAACATACACAGATTAGGATGAAACCTTTTTGGGTTCCATCATAATAGCAATTAAGTAAAAAAACACCAGCATTGTTGGTCACAACCATATACAGAATATGATGAAACCTATTTGGGTTCCATCAAAACATGCATTAAGTAAAAAAACACCAACATTTTTTGGTCACAACCATATACAGAATAGTATGAAACCTTTTTGGGTTCCACCAAAACATGCATTTTCTAAAAAACACCAACATTGTTAGTCACAAACATACACAAATTAGGATGAAACCTTTTTGGGTTCCATCGAAACATGCATTTATAAAAAGCCACCAACATTATTGGTCGCAAAAATACACAGAATAGGATGAAACCTTTTTGGGTTCCATCAAAACATGCATTTATAAAAAACCACCAACATTATTGGTCACAAACATACACAAAATAGGATGAAACCTTTTTTGGTTCCATCATAATACCAATTAAGTAAAAAACCACCAACATTGTTGGTCACAACCACACACAGAATAGTATGAAACCTATTTGGGTTCCAACACAATAGTTTAGGTTTAAACAGATGAAACCTAAACGTTGCTACAAACAGATGAAAATCAATGAAACCTAGTTTCAGAAAAATTTAACTGAAACCTAATTATGAAACTTGTAATTTCGAAAGAGATGAAACCTTATTAACCAAATACATCGATGAAACCAAAATCACTAAACTAAAAATCATAAACATGCAGAATATGATGAAACCTTATTAACCAAATGCATTTTGATTTTCAACCATAAACAATCACATAATATGATGAAACTATAAACTTCGATTTACCTTTCTTAGATTCTTGTTTTTTAACTGGTGTATTGAGTTTTTTCTTCATCTTCTTGTCTTGTTTCTTCACCATATTTAATGATCTTCAGTGATTTTTCTTAGGTTTAAACTGTGACAGAATTGAATAGAAAGTTCAGGTAGATTATGATGAGTTAAAAGTAGAAGACTCAATTCTACTGTTGATGATGATTTAAGTGATGATTTTTTTTTAGTGAGATTAATGTGATGATTTTTGATATGATTGATGATGACGATGATGTTGGTTTAGGTGTTTTTCTCTGATGATTTCGAAACGTTGAACGGTCTGATTTTGGGAATAGTAGATGATAGAAGTAAAGAGGGAAATAATGGTTTCTTCAATTTTCGCCGTTAATGAAGGGAAGGTGGGCGTGCGGGCGTGATGGGCGTGATGGATTTGGGTTGAATTATAAGTGAGGGTAATATGGACAGTTGGTTTATAATGGGTTTTTTGTGCCAAATTTTTTTGTTGGATTTAATGTAGTTGTATAGTGACACATTTGGCCTTATAACTCACATCCTAAAATTAAAATACCATTATATTCCAAATTATAGAGGTTACCTGCATGAGATAAGGAGGAACGTTATAAAGGATATATAGTAAAGATACTACCAACTAATAAAAAGCAAAGAAAAAAGAAAAAAAAGGAAGAAAAGTCGTCGAAAACAACAAGTTATTGATAACGATAGTAAATTAACAATAGCCAGTAATTCTTGATAAAAGAAACTAACCATAATCAAAAGGCAAAAGGGAAATCACAGCCAAGTAAGAAAAAAGAATTAAAAAAATACAATATGTTTGGGTTGATGAATATGTATAATAATAATTTAAATTTTTTTGGTAATTAATTTTTAAATTGGAAAGAAAATAATAAAAGGATAAAAATAATATAAAACGAGGATAAGTGTTTATGACTTTCATAGTCCCATCTCAATCAATTCTAACTCTTACTTGTCCACTAGAATTGTGTTACAAGAGTTCTTAGATATTAAACTTATTTCTTTATTTTGATTTAAGAGCGGAAAATCATACTCGACACACTAACTGAGACCGATTACAATTTCGATGAAAACTACTCTTATTATTATATACAGTTATACAAAAAATTTATCTCACCAAATCCTTCTTACTTACTTCGTCTTCTTTTTTTTCGATCAACAGTAAACTTTTTTTATAAAAGGCCAACCAGAGGTAAACGTAAGAAGGCTTACAGACCCATAGAAAGAGATGCTTCAAAAAAAAAAAAATGGAAAAGAAAAGAAACAAACTAAACAACCCAAGCTCAAACAAAAGCTATGTTAGGAAAAAACTGCCCCAAGTAGCTATGATATAGTCTAAAAAGACCCCTACGAGCTCAAAGAAGTGATGCACCAAAATAAGCCTGCATCCTCACTTTTTTAATAACTGATTCTAGAGAAACAGTAACATTTTTTTAAAAATAGCGTTTCTAGATTTCCAAATACTCCAGCATCTTTTTTTAAATAGCGTTTCTAGACTTCCAAATACTCCAGCATATGGATGCTGGGATCAAAGGCCATAACTTCTTATCAATGGGATGCATTAAACCTAAACTCTAACTCTTTATGATGGTATCAATGCAATTAGGCATTTACCATTCCACACTCTTAGTGTTCCTGAAGTAAATTCATATTTGTGAAGTAAACTGACACATATTTGTGAAGTAAACTGACATTGGAAGAAAAATGAGTTACTGACTCCCCAGATTGGCAGCAAAGAAGTCACCCGTTAACAATAAGCTTTCCTCTTTTATGAATAAGATCCAAAGGAAAAAACCGATGCGATGAGGCCAGGACTTAGACCAAACAGTCAAATTGAGAATAGACAGGTCTTACTCTTTAGCTAGATTAGTGTAACAAAACTTGACTGCGAATTTTCTGGTCTTGTCTATGCATTACTTTAATTGATCTTGCTCCGAAGAAAGTCAAACTGGCTCCAAGATAGTTAACAGGTTGCAAACCTCTTTAATCTGATCTTAGGTAAGTCTTCTTTCATGACCTAAGTTCCAAGAGTTGGAAAACAGTGGATAAACAAATAATTTTTAAATCTTTTATTAAAATATAAAATATTATGCCTATTTGGGTTCGAGCCCTAATCTATTTGTCACTTTACGTGTTTTGGTTTTTCCTTTGTTTTCTTTTGTGAATAAAACACTTTAGTCCCACATCGGGGAGTTTCCACTTCTTAAGTTGTATTAAGAGATTATATAAACAAACTTTTCTCAACCTATTTTGACATCCAAGGAAAAAGGGTTTCTTCATATTTTTGGAGAGACCAAAAGAAAAATAATTTTTTTATTATCTTTCTTAAGTTTTTTGAGATTTTCCTTGAAGGGTTTTTCTGAGTTGTCAAGTTCAAGTTGAGCATCTACTACGAGTGCTAGTAGTAGGTATAGTAGGGTGTTTTATCCTGGAGGCATCCTCCCTGTGGAGGCTATAGCATCACTCTTGAGTGTAGCCGGGCGCTAATGTCTTAAGAACAGCGTGTTGAACACGGAACTCACTCTGTTTTTCAAAGTTTTGTGACATACCATCTTGATGTTGCGGAGATACGAGGAGCTCATCCGTTTTGACGAATCACTTCTGTTAAGAGTTAAGTATCAACAACCTTTGTTTATTTGATTTTCTTCATTTTTGATTATTGCACCCCAATAATCTTAAGACATTAGTATTTAATAATAATTATAAATGAATGATCGATTTGTGAATCGTTGACGTTGATATTATATTAGAAAATTAAGAATGTTAATTTTGAAGTGAAAAAACAAAATTGAGTTTTTTGGGCATCTGTAGAGTTTCAAGTATATCTCTTATGTTAAAAGTAATTTCGATGAACCCTTTTAACACAGTATAATAGATATCCGTATAGTTACCCATGCTAAAATTCAGAATTTTTGGAGTTGTAAAAGTATTTTTTTGATATTTATAAAACTTAGAAATGTTCCTGAAAAATTCTGACGGACATAAAAATATTGTTGACTAAATCAGTTTTTCTGGCATAACTATAAGTTTTTTTAAATGGTGATTCAAATGAAATTTGTAGATCTAGATGTTATCTTCAAAACTCATATTTAATTATTTGATTTGGAGTTGTGGTTTGTGAGATATGGTATTTACAAAGATGTTGTGCATGTTTGTCCAGAATATCAATAACTGTATCTAAGCTCTAGATTAGTATGAGATCTTGCAATCATTTATAGTGATACTTTGTCACCTTGGATATAATATGAAAACCGGTACTAGTGAGTGATTTTATCCATAATATACTTGAGATTTAAATTTAGTTGAAATATTTCTCATAAACAAATTAGAGCAAGTAACGAATTGATTTTTGTGACTTAAAGTGATAATTTCTTATGTGTTAGATTAGTATCACATTGCTGATGAATAATGAGATGTTGAATCAGTTGTGTATCAACTGCGCATTATGTTATAAATCACTTTGATTATATATGCTTTGTGTAGTATCGATTGGCGTGAATCACATGATTGGTTAATAATTGTGCATTAGCAATTTCAATGGTGATTTCTAAATCATTTCGAAAAATATGCTACCTTTTGCTGAAAATATGAGAATCATAATATACTAGTACCATAGTCATATGGATAGTGAGGTATAAAGTATCTTTTAGTAACTAGTGCAACAAGAAGGTTAAGCGAACACATATGTTTTAATTGATATGTATGTACACAAAAGTGTTTGGGTATTTTATTACCAAATTTTGTTACTTATTGATGATTGTGATAGTCTAATGTGGAGAGAGACTTAAGTAACTTGATAACTATATTTTGGTAATAAACATTTTGATAATATGAACACTTATTATCTATTGATAATTTGATATTACCTATGTCGAACGAGAGTATCAACCAATTTTTTGAATCCTAGTTGGGAAGAAGTTTTATCATCTTAAATTGAATGATAGATTAAGTGCTAATCTGTGATAACTTCTGTTTTTAGTTGTGTGCTTATCTCCTCGGAATATAAAATTGTTTAATCAAATTTAAATGGAACAATTGACATTGTTACTGTGTTAACTAATTTTACTTTTCAGTGGAGATGATAAAAAAGAATTGGTTAGTAAATGCCGAAAGTGCTGGAACGTGTGCTCCAGAAAAGACATGTTTTGTCTTCTACCAAGAATGGGAAAGATGCAAAAGCATTTTCATGAATAACTCAACTACAAAAAAGTTAAAAAAATAAGTAATGATGCGTAAGGCTTGTCAGGTATGACATTAATCAAATTATGATATCATTCTCAATATGTGCATTGCGATTTAAAACTAGTGTCAAATGTTATCTACCTAAGTTACTATGAAATATTATACTTAGAAATATGGTCTTGTGATTCTTTGAGTGTTAGATTAATAGAACAAGACAATAGTAGATAAAAGGGAAAATCGTCAATAAATTGATAATGAATACATGAACATGTTATATCATAATGTTGGTATAGAGTACCATTATACAGTGTGTCTTAGTTAGATGCAACCTAAAGGACATAAAATTGTAGTTTCTTATGTTGATAAATCCTGATAACTGTGGGAGCCCTTATGCCTCAAATGTTGGGGTATGAGATGGAAACAAGTGTTTGTTTGATTTCTCAAGCATATTTATAGAAGACCCTAAACTTATATGTTTCCTACCCTGTAGACCTCAATTGTGGGGGTCTAAGGTGAGAATGAAGAGTCGATTTTCTTTAGCAAATCATCGCATATGATCACCAGAACTGTACTACAATAACTTATAAGTTCTGAAGTTAACAACATTTGAATAAAATAAATTTTATTGTTGAGGATGTTGAGTTCTCGACAGCAGTCTTCTGAGGTCGGGTTCTCACACGAGATAAAATAGGTTAGACATAGGCTTGACTTTATGAAAATTTTGTTATAGAATAAAATAGTGATCACTTGGCAAATCCTCACGTGACACTAAAATAATACGTCGGGCATTGTTTGTCATTATTTTCCGTATGCTACATTAGATGGATGTTGAGGCAGTATACTTAAATGGTTAGTCAAATGTGGAAAAATCTAAAGGGTTTGGTTAGCGCTAGGGGGTAAAGATACAAACTGACTTCACCTACATATACTTGACTTGAACCAAGCAATAAGTCATTGAACTAACAATATTGTTATGTGATGATGATGATTTCTAGTGATGTGACACTAATGAATTTTGATAAGTGTATTTACACTAAATCTATTGAATGTGCATATGTTTATCATGCCTTTATTATGTGTTTTACAACCATTAACAAATTTGTGTTGTTTAAAATTTGACAAGAAACAAAAATGCTTTTGACGTGGTCTAAAGGACCAGAAGGAACCAAAAACAAATTTTGATTATATAGTTTATGTCAAATGTGTTTAATGTATGTTGTAAAATAGGTGTGCATGTTTTCCATTTTAATCCTAGAGAATCATAGGGATGCTCTGATCAAAGGACAAGAGAATCGGGATGCTTGAGGTACATATTTAATTTCAAATATGTGATATATATAACACTAACCTTTTGAGGAAAATATAATGACCGTACTAGTATTTAGTACATGTATCTTGTATATGCCTTTATATGCTTTACAACCATCTATAAAACATGTGACTTTTATGATTTGATTGAAAAACTAAATTAATGTAGACAAACATGATCTAAAGGATCATTGGAACCAGAAGAAATTCTAACGGAAATGGTCTTTGTCAAACTCGATACGTTTAATGTGTGTTGTAAATATGCGGTAAATTAGGTGTACAAATACACTTATGACCCCTAAAGAATTAGTGGGATGATCTGATCTGAAATTTGCAGTACTTGAGGTAAATTTGAGATTGTGTATATGTGCATGATACATATTGGACTGACCTTAAGAGATGTTGTGATTTAAGGCTTTGGAGAGTCTTAGCCTATGTGTGCGCCCTTTTAAGTTGTATTAGTAGTTGGAAATATTCCAACAGACATGAGGAACTCGACTGAGATGAAATCAGAGTTTGCTCGCTTAATTTAAAGCATGAGAGGAAGTTGAATGGATAAATCCTTTTTTGGAAGGCATTCCTCTGTGACCGAAGCCTGTGGCCACCATTGCTGAAACTCAATTGACCATGTAATTCTAAACTAAATGAGCAATTGGCAAAGTCTGGAAAAACTCGGAGATGGCTAATTCGGTAAGACTACTACTCTCTAATGAAGTGATTTCTTTAGACTTAGTGAAGTCAAGAGAAAAATTAGTGGATCCTTTGACGAAAGGATAATCTAGAGAGATAGTTTGTTATTGCATCGAGGGGGATGGGGATTAAGCTCATTAAAAAAACTTATCATGAAGGATACTCAGCCTTGTTGATTGGAGATCCCAAGATCAAGGTTTTGAATAAGACAACTAATTTATGGTGGGTTAAAGGAAATACTATCGGAGAATTTTATTCTCTGTCCCTTCCCTATGGTGTAGACGTGATAGTATGACTGCATGTGGAGGATGACTTTTAATAAGTCTTAATGAGTTCTATAGTTTCAATTTAAGATTGAAGTGGGTTGTAGCAGTAAACACTCTTGATAGAACTCACCTATCTGAATGTGGAAGTGGGTCGCTTCTTATGAGAATATAGCTGATTTTCTATAGCATTCTGAGAAACGGGATATTTGCTCAAGGCCAAAATGAGCACAAACGCACGAGCTTGGAAGTAACCTTGGAGATATCATGCATGGTGGTTATCGCAAATTACACCAAACGCTAGCAGTTCAAGACACCACGTTCACTGTCTCTAGCAAGTAGTTCCGGTAATCTCTCACTAATCAAAGGTTCAAGACCTCACGGACACCTTTTCCTATATGGTATTTCCTTTTCTCTATGTGATTTTCAGTTTTTCATCAAGATTTAATTCATTTTGAGAAAATAATTTTTATGTTGTTTTCTATGGTCTTGGTATTATTGATACTTGGGACCTAAGGGTCGCTAAGGGATCACTGGATCATTTTCACTTTGGTGAACGGAACCTTTAGTCCTACTATGGGAAACTAAAGATGAAAGCTCTCTATACTATTATGATTTATGCAATTAATAGTATGACCCTGGGCTGAACACACTTTTGTGTGAAGGAGAGGACATCTGAATGGCTAGTATGATTTCAACACATGCACGGTCCATCTATCTGTTCAGTCAAGTCGGGTCATGGTATTTAGGGTGTTGGTTTACCAAGATCTATTTGTGTTTTTATGTTTTACTGAGGTTTTCATTCATGTGGGGGATTGTTGGAAAACAATGGCTAAACAAATAATTTTTAAATCTTTTATTAAAATATAAAATATTGTGCCTATTTGGGTTCGAGCTCCTGATCTATTTGTTACTTTACGTGTTTTGGTTTTTCCTTTGTTTTCTTTTGTGAATGAAACACTTTAGTCCCACGTCGGGGAGTTTCCACTTCTTAAGTTGTATTAAGATATTATATAAACAAACTTTTCTCAACCTATTTTGACATCCAAGTAAAAAGGGTTTCTCCATATTTTTGGAGAGACCAATATTTAAGTATACCGGGTCAACGTCACCTATAGTGGGTGGACAACACCGCAAATTGACGAACCGTTATTTATGTGATTGAGGGACTAGTCACCTTACCCATAAAAACTAAGAAAAAAAAGGAAAAACAGGAAAGAAAAAAAAGACAGAAGAAAAAGTGCAAAAAGAACAGAAGCATCATGATTTTTTGTGAAACGGGAGTTGTTTTAGTTTTTCCCCGCCGTTAGGAGCCATGGAAGGTGACATCATGAAACCGTATCGACGTATTTATCAGGAATATTACTATATTTGCAAATTTGCAAATCGTTCTAGCAAGCAATATGCTCTCTTAAGGTAATGAACATTCTAGGAAACTTCCTTAAGGCAACCATATGTCTTCAGTCGTTCGATAACTCTATTAGCTAAAGATCATAACTTCCACTCAGCCTGTCCTTGGACAACCAAGTTGGGTATTTCCATGGACCACGCCATGATCGAGTCTGATCATTTTCTATTAATATATTATCTATCATTGTAGGAAAAAAGGTATTGATGATTTAAATCACCAATTGCACATGTTGCACTCACAAAAGAAGTCGCACTCAAAGTGCTTGATGAAATGCCAAAGTGAAATCGCCATTAATGGTTGATAAACTTTTCAACCAGCCGTCATGACGGGATGGGGCGAAGCCTCGTCATACCAAATCAAAAATTCTCATCGAACTTGATCGGAAGGTTACTGTTATGAGAAGTTAAATATGCTCGGTGCGTAGCACGGGTACAAATCTAGTTGCATAAAATTCTCCACACTGTAGAAAGGAGCAACATCAATGTGTTTTTTTTTTCTACAACATGGTAGTTTGCAAAACCAAAGTGAAAATTACGTACTCGGCCCAGCTAGATATTTAGTATTCGGAAAATAATCAAATATACTTTTGGAGTCCATCAGAACTCACATATATCTTTAAAATCTAAAGTGGACCAATTTAGTGGTCCAAAAGCAAACCAATGCCCATCTACTGTTGGATTAACGGTCTCACCCATGCCTTAAAAGGCCTACCCCTTGTGAATCCAGTGATGAAGGGGCCTTGATCCGTTTTTGGACCATCAATTTGGTCTAACCCTATATGAACCTTATGATTTTAGAATTTATCAATTTTAGCCCAATTTTAAATTTTAGTCGGGTATCCGGCCAAGAGATAGTCAAAATCAATACTAATCCATAGTGGGTGTAGTAGTTATTTTTCTAGCTCTACATCCCAAATTATGCATCACAAAATACACATGTACTAGCAACTATTATGATAACCTGAGCTACGAAATATATAAAGATTTACGTGGTTTAGTATATTTATATACGTCCGCGGGACAAATATTATTCAATCTTATTTATGAGAAGGATTACGAAAAATCTTGGGATAAACCTTACTCCCTCAAGTTCAAGAACTATCTCTGACAGTACGTGCCTAACTCTTTCACAAAATACTCATCCCCCTCTCAATGGTTTAGCCCTGAATTTATAGACATAACTATTGATACAACCAAAATAATAGTGTTGAGCATGCATATGTTACTTGTTTTATTCTCATCAGGAACCAACTCAGAAAGATTTGTCATTCATGTCTTGATATACTCTCTATTGTTCTCGATCTACTGTTTATCGCGTTAATATCCAAATGATCGGGTCCCACTTTGTTCATACTTTTTGTTCATGTTCTATGTCCTTTACCAGTTGCATTAAATACCTTGTCCCCTCTTTCAAACTTAGTCTTTCATCATTTCAGTTGATTTCCACATGTCTCTATCTTCTTCACTGGTGGTAGAAATCTTTGGTAAATCATTGGACTCAGGGCTCCGTTCTGGTGCTTCTCTTTGTTGTTTCTCTCGTGGTCCTTCTTCCAATATGCGTCCATTTGTGTCTATATATTTTGCCTCTATATTTTTTCCTATTTTTCTTTTGTTGCATTTGAGGGTGAGATGTGAAGAAAACTCTCCACTTTCTGGGTAACCGTCTACACGTTTTATTGCAACTGCCACATCTCCTATTTACCCCATTACTTTTTACTTTATGACATGAAACCTCTTTAGCCGGTTTCATTCTCCTCAAAAACTTCCCCCATTTATAAGAGACATCTGTCTTGGGTTTTGATTCATTTTTCTTCAACCTTCGCTTAGTTCTTAACCTTTTATTTTCCTTCATGTCAGGAGGACCATCTCAATGTCTTGTTCACTCTACAAAGAAGTATTTCACTTATCTTTTTTATGAAAATGAGTTTTTTCTTGTTGATGCTTTTTTTCATGCTTGTGTTTCTCCTTGTTATTCTCTCAACATGATGATTTTATTTTTCTGATGGTTCTTTTCTTCATCCTTGCAGGGTCACCAATAAAAAATAACAATCTTGATACGCCGAGGATAAATACCATGGTGATTCCCGGTTCATCACTAATATCAAGGCTCAACATAGTCTTCAGGACTTTGAGGTTACAATGTTGGTTGGGCAGAACGGATCTTTGGATGCGGAGAAGTTCAAGGAGTTTCCCCCATACAATCGTGATCAAGTTCCAGCTGGATGCTGGCCTCCGACTCACACTATATCATCCCTCTCGTCTCTTCATGTATGAGATTTTTTCCCAGCGTTCTCATATTCGAGCTTTGGGCCAGTATACGGGAAATTGGTATCGTTTCGTTGCGGAGTAGGAAAAGAAAGGCAAGGGACAATGCACCTTAAGTGACCATTCTCCTTATCATCCTTTGGATTCCCCGAAGTACACAATCTAGAGCTTTCTTGACAACTACAAGGATTTCTCTCTTTCCATTGGTGCGTTCGTTGGGTTTTCCTTTGGGCCTTAGCGAGTCTGAACTCTTCAAGATTATTCCCACAGACTGCTGACCGGTGAAGATCCAGAGTCCGATAAAACCACAAACAAACATCTGCGGCATAAAAATGATCCTACTTAGATGAACGTACCTCTGGTCGTTCGTTGTCCCATTGTTCATTGTCATAATCCTCCTCACGAAATTTTCGGGCGTGAACCCTATTTTCCTTGGGTGATGAACCTGGTCAGGGTAACCTTTCCTACCTCAACTTTTTTCTTATACGTTTTAAGCTTTATTTTGCTCTGGATTCTTTTTACAACAAGAGGCTAGGGAATCCATGAAGAAGAGTGGTTTTGAGAATGTTGATACTTCCATTGCTGGTAAGGTAACAAATACTTTAGTTGTTTTTATTTTTTTCTATTCTTTCCCTTAGATAAATGTATGTATATATATATATATGCCCATATTTGTTATATGAGTAGTGAGTGATGCCTTTTGTAGAAATCAAAATCGGTTCTGCTCTCTGAAATCGAAGAAGGTGAGAAAGCTGATGGTAATAATGATGACACTTTTCCCCTGGACTAGGTGTTGTTTACTAGCCAAAAAATAAAGTTGTCATTACCTAATTGTCAGTTCAAGTTGTTCTTTATGACTCTGATGATGATGATGATGGTGTCATGGAAGATGATGGTTCTGGGATGAGGAAGAGTCTCCCGAAAAAGAGGGGGATGGTATTGAGATATCTGTGTTGAAGGTGAGTCGGGAGAGAGAGTCGGGATTCCTTTCTAAATACCTACTCCCGAGACTCATGATGCCCAAGGGAAAAGATTTGGTGATCTGAATAATACGGGGGGAGGGGGGGTCTTCCTTGATATTTAGTATCCCCGTGTGTGATACTTTGTGCACGCTTTCCGATCCATATTTTGCTGCTTAATCCCCACCAACAATAATTTTATATATTTCTCCCCAAGATCCCTTCATCCATTAATACATGGTGACTCTGGTATGTTACTAATTTTTCTGTTTTCTTTCATTTGCTAACCTTCCCCCAATTTTCTTAATATTTGAGATTGTCTCTGGGACTGAAGGGTAACGATTACCAGTCACGATAATCCATAATCGTACTATGTTATTTGTATCCGTAATCGCTTATTTTTTCATGAAATCTCCTTCCTCACCAGCAAAGCCCCAAGCTATCTCAGTTTCTTTTCCGCCTATTGAGCAACAAATTTTATTTTTCTGCAGCATTGCTTCTATGATCAGCTTTAGATATGAATGTGAGTTCAATTAATTGGCCCCTTAGCCAAACAAACATTCAATCATACATGGCGGTATTTTTGGTAAATTATGAACGATAATTGTGAGATAAAACTAATTTATTAATCAATGAAACGTGCATTGTAAAATTCAACTAATCACTAACCAATAATCAAATTAACTACTCATAATTTGGAGTTCACAAAATTGAATTGAAAAATACATTGGAAAACCTAGACATCGAGAAATCTTCACCGCACGAATCTACAAAAAAAGAGTGGAAGGGGTGATTTGAGATACTAGACGAAAAACTAGATATCTCTCTCTCTCTTGTTGAAGTTGCTCTTTTATAGCTTCTCTTATTCCAAGAAATTTTTTCTAGCTGTCCACACTACCAAATCAGTGATCAACTCATCATTCAGTATTTCTATGAAGGCTTGCTTCCTAATGAGAGGAACTTGATTGATGCTGCAAGTGGTGCACAATAACCAACAAGACAATTAAAAAAGTTACAATCCTGGTAGAGAGCATGGATGCAAACATGCAACAACTCTACACCAGAGCTAAACTAATAGTGAGGAAAGTGAATAAAATAGGTGATGCTTCACACCTGGAACATAGAATAGGCAACATGGAAAGAATGACGCAACAAATGGCAGTAGTGATCATGATCATACCATCATATACTGAAGAAGTTGAGCAAGCTAATGCAGTATTTCCTAATGAAAGGCAGAGATACGATCCGTACTACAGCATATACAACCCAGGGTGGAGAGATCATCATAATTTCATATATGCTGATAATCAAGCCGTAGCTCCAACTCCTACTTTAAAAAATCAGAATGCCTTTCAACAATAATTCCAACAACCATGACAACCTCAAATCAGGGCTCCAACATGGAAGAGTTTCTCAAAGCCTACATGCAAAAGATAAAGATGACTATGAAGGATATTCACGTGCAAATGGGTCAATTAGACACTACCATTAGCAAGTTGGAAGCAAAATCAGTAGGAAAACTCCCTTCCCAAACAGTGGTGAATCCTAGAGAGAATGTCAATGTTGTGACATTAAGAAGTGGAAAACAAGTTAAACAACCGGAAACATCGCCGAAATTCCAGGAACCTGTTTTAGACCAAGAAGTGGACGAAACAACCCCTAAAAGGACTGACTCGGTAACAAACTCTAAGAAGGAAATGCAATAAGAGAGATTCTAGACATCTTAAAAAAGATCCAAGTGAACATTCCACTAATTGAAGCGATAAAGAAAGTTCCTTACTACCCAAAGTTATTGAAAGAATTATGGACTAACAAACACAAATTGACTGACAATGAAGTGACAAGCTTGGGGGAGAATGCTTCCGTAGTCTTGCAAAGGAAACTCTCACCAAAATGAAAGGACCTTGGTAGTTTTACTATACCATGCACTATTGGTAAAACCAGGTTTGAACTTGATTTGTTAGATTTAAGAGCATCCTTTAATATTATGCCTTCTTCCATTTATGATTTCTTAAATGTTGGTCCTTTTAAAGATACCGGTATTATTGTAGAACTTCCTGATAGGTTTAACACTTACCCGAAAGAGGTGTTAAAGATTTTTTGGTGCAGGTTAATGAGCTTATATTTCCGGTAGAAGTCTATGTTCTAGACATGAGGGACGAAGATTCACCCTCGTCTATATCTTTGTTTTTGGGTAAACCATTTATGAGAATCACTAAAACTAAACTAGATGTCCATGAAGGCACCCTATGTATGAAATTTGATGGGGAAACCATACGCTTCAATATATTTGAGGAGATGAGATACCCTAATGTTGTTCATTCTTGTTTTTCGGTTGATATGGTGACTCTCTAGATCAACAAATAATTGAATTGAATGGTAATGATGCTTTAGAAAACACCATAATGGAGGGTTTGTGTTATGCAAACTAAAAGGATTTTGAAAGTGATGTGAAAATGAGTGATGAACTTAAGGAGGATGTTTTCTCTCTTAACTCATTACAAGAAGTTACATCAAAGTATAATGCTTCTTATGTTTCCTTACAGCTTACTAATAAAAAACTTTTATCGTTGATTGTGAAAGCACTTAATCTTGAAGTAAAACCTCTTCCAGATCACATTAACGACATATATTAAGGGGATAAGAAAGAGTTGCGGGTGATCATTGTAAAAGGTCTTACCATGGTACAAGAAAAGAAGCTTCTTAGAGTGGTAACATAATGTAAGACTGCCATAGGGTGGACAGTTGCTGATATCAAGGGAATCAATCCTTCTATGTGTATGCATCGAATACTTCTTTACGAGGGCTCAAAATCAACTAGAGAAGAACTACGCCGTTCGAACCCTCTGATGGAAGTAATCAAGAAGAAGATCCTGAAGTTGTTGGAAGTAGGGGTGATATATCCCATATCTGATAGAAAATGGGTAATCCCGAGTCAAGTTGTTCCCAAGAAGTCCGGCGTCACGTGGTGAAAAATGAAGATAATAACTTGGTTCCAACCAAAATTTAGAACGGTTTGAGAGTTTGTATTGACTATATAAATCTCGATTCTACCACCCAAAAGGACCACTTTTCTTTATCATTCATTGATCAAATGCTTGAGAGATTGGATGGATACTCTCACTATTATTTTTTCGATGGTTTTTCAGTTTATAATCAGATTGTAATAGCTCCTGAAGATCAAGAGAATACAACTTTTACTTGTCCGTTCGGCACATTTTCTTATAGACGCATGCCATTAGGTCTGTGCAATGCTCCAACCACTTTTCAACGATGTATGATAAGTATATTTTCATATTATGTGGAAAGCATCATAGAAGTGTTCATGGATGATTTTAGTGTGTACGGTGATTCTTTTGACAAAATCTTAGATAACATTACACTTATGCTTAAAAGATGCATATAAACTAATCTAGTGCTTAATTGGGAAAAGTGTCACTTTATGGTAAATCAAGGTATCGAGTTAGGCCACATTATATCTTCCAAAGGTTTATAAGTAGACAAAGCTAAAATTGATTTGGTTAGAAACTTACAATACCCCACAAATTTGAGGGAGTGATGCGTATCGTAAGTGCAACAAATTACTTAAGATATTTTCCACTAATTAACTACTAATATAGCGTTAGTAAAGATAGTTCCCACGAGGAGTTGTGAATTGTTATTTTTCTTTGACTTCTTATGTAACCAAAGGGGGATTTGTAGTGAATTAAAGTAAAGTAAAAAAAAAACTAATAACGTAAAAACGAAATAAATAAAAATTTAGATTAAAGTGAGAAAATACTGATTAGGGGTTGCATCTTCCATCACCAAACCTTCTCATCAATCGATTCGAGTTAACGTTCATTCCTTCTCATATCAATAACCCAGAGCATTCTATCGCAGGTCTACCGGAAAAATTCCTTTTATCATCAAAGGGAAAGAGCCACTCTTTGAATCCTTCTCAATGAATAACTTGTCGGAATAGCCACTCAGGTTTAACCCAATGAAAACAACGGTATTTGTAAGTTGAGGTTATTCTCAGCAATCTGGCGCAAGAACCACACGGATTTAACCTAGGTTAAGCTTCTACACAAAATCATATGGCAACATCCCGTGGTTAAAAACTATGTTGTGCTACATGTAATTAGGGTTCTTTGACAATTCTGGATCTCAAACCTTAGTCTAGATTTAGATATGAATAATGATCATTCAATTTGCAACTTAAATGAACAAGTCTTCAATCATACACGACGATATAAACAGTAGAACATAAGCAATAAAAAAGATCATCAACATTAAAACTAACCATCCAAATTAATTTACATGTCTAGGACTTCTAACTACATCGCCAAATAATAAAATAAAGTTACCTACTCATGGATTTCTCAAAACTCATGGAAAATATACAAGAGAAGAAGGAGAAGAAGAAGAAGAAGAAGGTGTCACGGTACTTCCCCTAAAGGGGAAAACCTTAATTCGCTCCAAAACTCATTTTTCTTTTGTTATAAATGATATAATGATGTAAAAAGATAATAAAAGGATCTAGGAAGTCTTTTTATATAGGAAACCAAGTATAAGAGTGCACGTGCTCAAATCTCGGTCATACTAGGTTTTTGAAACTAAAAAATTGCACAAAATCCCACCAAAAATACCTAGCTCGCGTATCTGCCTCGGGCACCTGACCTTTAATACCCTGTATTTTTATTTACCGTTTCAGGTCGAGTTTTACCCGACTTAACTAACCTTATTATTTAGGTTGTAAACTCCTTTACCTAGTAAATTATAAGTGACTTTTGAATAGAAATGGTTGCCAAATTTAATTTCGAGAGATAAATAGTTATTATGAAAAAATTAAATAAATACTTTAATTAAGAGAAAATGAAAATCTTTTTTTATCAAAAAATCATACATGTTTGAAATAAATAAAATAGAGACTTTATCGGCAATCCAAGAAGGAAGCCCTTTCTTTATCGAGTGGAATGCATGAACGACACTCTTGTCAGACTCCACGCATTGGATCCACCTACTTTGACTACTTTTCTTCCTACCCTATAGAGGGAGGATCCCAATCTCGTATGTGTATTAATTTTTATTATTAGTATTAATATAGATTTTTTAATAAAAATTGGGAGAGAAGAAATCTAAGGATTAAAAAATTAAAAGCTAGGGAGAAGGAGATGGAGCTAGGTTTTTAGAGAAGAATTCCATGGAGAATCTAGAGGAGATTGTAGCTAATAAAATATAGAATGCTATATCCTTTTCTCTTTTTGGGTAATTTGCTTGTTTTCATTTTGATTTCGTATGATTTTGTATTGTTATGCTTCTGTAATTTATTTGTATGAATCTATATCTCCGATCAATGATCAATCTTTTTATATTGATGGATAAACATACTTAGGTAAGTGTGGTTAAAATTTGAGATAATCCACCACATATTCACCGTTGAATGTATGTTTGAACTAGGATGTTATTTCTTAAATTTCTTGGACATTTTTGCTTTGGTTGTTCTTGACTGTGTTTCGGCAATTTTGATGATAGTAAAATGATTTGAGGTCTTGACAAAAGTTGTAGGTTTATATATTAACTTTCATTGTGCTTTGGATTTTCAGGTTTATGTATTAACTTTCATTGTGCTTTGGATTTACTCAATTTCATATTAGTATGAATTTAATTTGAATATTTTGGTAACATGATGTAGTCTGCCCAGTTTTTATAATAATCTTTTTAAATGAATATCTTTTGTTTGATCCGTTGGTTTTCTGTAAATTTTGGATATGTTATACATAAATATGTTATAAATGTTCGTCTAAAATTTGAAAATGATCAAATCAAATTATCATTAAGAAACCTATAATATAAGATTTTACAGTTAGGGTGTTTGCTTAAATGCTTAAAAGTAATGAATGTTGTTTGTCATATGTTTCTAATTCATGGTTTACTAGTATTGTTTGTAAAAATTATTTACAAAAATAAGGAAATGAGTTCATGTTTTTCCATTAGATGAAACTTGGTTCCATGATAACGGCGGGTAATGACTCTCGAGAATGAAACGGGAATGATCCCCGAGAGAGCCGTTGGTTTTCTGTAAATTTTGGATATGTTATAGATAAATATGTTAGAAGTGTTCGTCTAAAATTTGAAGATGATCAGATCAAATTATCATTAAGAAACCTATAATATAAGATTCTACAGTTAGTGTGTTTTCTTAAATGCTTAAAAGAAATGCATGTTGTTTGTCATATGTTTCGAAGCCATGGTTTGCTAGTATTGTTTGTAAAAATAATTTACAAAAAATGGAAATGAGTTCATGTTTTTCCATTAGATGAAACTTGGTTCCATGCTAACGGCGGGTAATGACTCCCGAGAATGAAACGGGGAATGATCCCCAAGAGTAAAATGGATAATGATCCCCATGTGGGAACTTATATTCCCGACCATCGATGGAGGCTGTCCGTGCCGGATAAAAGATAGGCGGGTTGTACGAACCAAAGTTTTCATGCCGTAAACTCATGTGTTGAAATTCAAATGGATGAATTGTTGAAAACATTATTGATATTGTGAGCTTGTTTGTTGAATATATATCATTGGTTCCTCGAAGTTTGGTCGTATTCTCTTGTTATATGTTTTGTTTGATTTATTGATATTTGTCCACATCTTTTGAGAAGGGGAATGCATTTTATTGAGCCGTCATATCACCCCAATTGACATTCTTCTAGATTTCACGGAAGTTGAAAGTGAAAGTTAGAAATGTGTAGCTTAGCGATTGGTTGTTTTCTTTTATTTGTTTGAAGTGTAAATTGATTTCAAATGTTTCATTGACAATATTGTTAAGGATAAATTTAATCTTAGGAAATGATTATTGTTCCTATTGATTCATCTTAATATTTTAATTTTATTTGAATAAAAATAAAAATAAATCTATAAGTCTCGTTTCGACCCGGAACGCCTTGAGTTTGGATCTCTATATGGGTTTGACCCTGGTCCGGAACACGGTGTATTACATGACCCTTCGAGAATTATGTCTTGCCTCGATGGCCTGACCCTCCAAAAAAATAAAAAAGTTCTTGAATTTCCCTCGATGGCTTGACCCTCTGAGATTTCTGTGTTTCCTTGATGGACTGACCCCTAGGGCAAATCCGAACTTGTTTCTCTCATAATTTCTTCATACGACGTCGAAATGATCTCATTCTTACGCCGTGGGCTTCGTATTCTTGTTAGGTTTGACATGGTGATAAGAAAAGGTTTGAATGAGTTCTATTGGGTCTTTGGCATGTCTCCATTTGTTGCACATCATTTTCACTTCTTTTAGAGATATAACCTAGTAAAGACATAAAACTCAAAAATAACAATAATACAAAGTAATTCACGTAAAATCTAAAAAATAAATGTAAGAAAATAGTACTGAAAATATATAAATTATGCACTTATCAGGAAGGTTCGTTTGTTTTTCTTGGTCATGCAGGTTATTACCAGAGGTTTATTTAGGATTTCTTACCACTATACTGACATGGGTCTGTCACATGGTCAGACCAGGGGACAAGTTACTTGACGCTATAGATAGGAAGCCAAAGTATGTTCCACGAAAGCCCGAAGCATACTTTGGAAATGACATGTTCGTTCCTCAAATGGAACCATAGGATTAACCTCCATAAGAGCATCTCCAACCATGCGACTATACCAAAGACTAAAAGACTAAAATTTTTAGTCTTTACTCCGGCCCAAGAATAGCCGTGTATAGTCGCGCGGAATCCTAGCGATTCGCCTGTTCTTAAGCGGTATTACAGCGTTGCGCTTGGGGGGACGGGAAAAATTCTAGCATAGCGCTTGAGCTAAACGGTGTCCTAGCGTCTCGCTCGAAGTGGGACAAAATGATAGACGCTTAGTGTTGGACGGTATCATAGGAGTTCGCCAGAGACACGGGCGTTATGCCAGAACCGCGCCTGGACAGGCGAAGTGCTAGAAACTCTCCTAGAAGAGCTGCACATGTGCGAACCGAGTGTGTCACTGGAATGGGACGGGCGGTGTCCTAGCGCCCCGCCTGGGATTCCAGGCGAGATGCCAGCGGCCCGCCCCATTCCAGCTTCCTATTTCTACTGTGAACCCTAATTTTTCTCCTATTTAACCAAATTTTTTTCATCTTCGGCCACCACAGTAACACTATCTTGTCTTAGACGAGAACCCTGCGTTCTGCCTACGATTCTAAGTCTCCGCTCAAGGGAGTCTCAAACCACCTAGCGAAATCAAGGTAATTTCTAATTTTTTTTGTTTTTTTAAAATTAAATTTGGTTTTGAAAATAAAATTTAGAGTATGTTTTATTATTAGGTTTTTTTAGTTTAATTGATTATATATGTTGAATGATTAAATATGTGATTATGAAATTGAGATAAATTTGAGTGTATGAAACATGTGATTATGAAATTAGGTATTAAAAATTGTAATTATTTAATTGAGATAATTTTTAGGGTTTATGAATGTTGTAAATTGTGTTATTGAAGCAGAAGATGAGATTGTAAATGCTGTATTTTGTTAAAGAATGTTTGATAATTACTTTTATAATTATGAAATTATAAGGTTTTTCCTTGATTTATTAATTGTTGTAGATTCTACATTGGTGGATTGAAGTAAAAATTGAAAAAAATATTTAGTTAATTTTAGTTAATTCTATTTAGATTTTACATTAAATTCCGCAGATTCTGAAAATGAACGTAGATGATATGTATCGAGTTGTCAGAGCGCGACGACCTGGGGGTGTGGATCGACTCATCAGGATTGAACCTGAAGAGGGTGGAGTTGTTGATCCACCAAGGGATGCTGATTTGGTGAAAGAGGTAGTTCAACCACCAATTATTATTGATTTGGAGAATGACGAAGTTCAACCACCAGTGGTTGAAAACCGAATGTCTGTTATAAGAGATAGAACCGATGTGTTGGTTAGGAAACTGACCCGTTCGATTGAATCTGGGGAGGTGATGAGTATAGCAAAACAACAGGGAGTTCTACAAGTGCTTAAGGAGATAACAACCCTTTCTTCTGATGATAATAAAAATCGACAAAACTAAATAAATTATCTACTTACAAGTTTTTATCTTTCAAAGGTGATGTTTTTTATGGTGTTGGACATTTTTAATACTTTTATTATGAATATGAATTTTTAGTTTAATTAACAAGAGTTGCTTGTACTTTGTGAAAAACAAATGGAGTTACTAAGTTATTTATGATTATTACCTATTTATGATTATTAAGGACCATAACACTCCATTTCTGCTCCGAAGTTCCTAAACCTATGGTAATAGGTTAAATATAAAGTTCATTACGAAAATTAGATTAACAAACGTTGGAATCCTAATTGAAGCGGGTAATAAGTTCCCATTGAAGAACTTTTATCCACTTTTCTTTTTCTTTTATATTGAATTTTTTATTTTAACTTTTCGGGTTTGGTCCCTTCTATTCTTTCGGCTTTCTACTTTATCCTACAAGAGCTCATTATCCGCTTTGAAAAAGAAAGTGGAATGTCCATTTAACATGGTTGGCTTTCGCAACGAATGTGGCAGACTAGAAATGCTCAGTGGAGTGATTATAGAAGCTAGCCTAAGATAAAAACTTCCATACTTAGAAGACTAGAAATGCTCATTGGAATGATTATAGAAGCTAGCCTAAGATTAAAAACTTCCAAATTTGGAAGAGGTTTGTGATGCAAAAATCTAAACGAACTTGCTACTGGGGACCTGGGGTTAACGAACCATAATTCCGGCCAAAACCTTCGATAATATCATGGAAATTAGTGTCATTATAGCAGCGAACCGTAAAACGGCTCCCAGGAAGGGCAAAATGACAAACCTAATTGTCATTTAGAAATGGATGCACATATCTAACCGGTTGATACATACGGGTTATGGTGTAGTCTAACTTCTAACCCGTTAATTCATAGAGTTGGTAGATGTTTTCACGATTAGTTTAAAAACTCTAAAGTGATACAGTTTCGATGTTGTCTAAAATGATGGTTTGTTTAGAACCACTAGTACACCCTTGGAAAGTCTAATTTCTAGTTTCTACTGCTTGCTACGAGCCTATGAGCCGATTCTGGTTTATTTCTCGATATTCTCTTACCATTCACCAATGATTCAAGATTATTTTTCTTAAAATAATACTTATACTCCCTCGGTCCTTATAATAAAAATGGAGTTTAGAAATTTTGTAGTCCTATTAGATAGACAGAATTCCAAGGTTGTTTTTCCATATATATCCTTATTTATAATATATGCATAACATAAAATTTAGTTAAATAGAAGAGAAAGATGCACTGATTTAAAAATATATTATTAGGATAAATTAATGATAAACTTGAAAAGTAAGAAAAAAAATATAATTTTCTTTTTATTATTCTAAGAAAAAACTCCTTCTGTACCCCTTTATCTACTTAACCCCAAAATTTATCTAACTACCCCATTAAATTTCTATACCCCAAAGAGAAACATAAACGCAAATCCTATCTTCTCTTTCGCATAAAATTTCAATATCAATTTTAATTTACACTTTCAGATTACATATTCAAATCAATTTGGGGAAAATACGACTACAATCGGTGGATTTCTTTTATAAAAAACAGAAGCATCAATTCTTGATAATCATCATTTGAAAGCAGAGTAGAACAAATTTTAACATAATCATCGTCTCAGCGTAAAATCATGTTTGGGAAATTAGTTTAACAACTCGGATTGTATTCTAGATATTGTCCCTTTAACAACATTGTACTTGCACAACTCCCATCATACAAAAAAAACACCGTAATTACAATTTCAGATTCAATGAGAAAAAGAAAAGAAAATTAAGGTAGTAATTAACGATGAGATCGAAGCAAATATCAGAATCAACATTAAAATTTATTTATTTTCAAATTTAAGCAGAGTATCAATAAGAATGCTGGAAAGGTATATATTTGTTCCTCACTAGAAAACAAGCAAACCCCGGATCAAGATGTCAAAGTTTCAGTGTTGTTGTCCTTTTTCTTCTTGTTACAGAGAGAAAATGGAAAAAGAGAGATAAAAAGAAATTCCAAGAAATGTGAAGGTTGTTAAAATAATCACAAATTATATAAACAAACACTAATTAATTGATTTATTTTGTTTCAATTTATATTGTTTTTGAGACATACCGTACAAAGGGGTATCAATATCAAAAAATTCAAAAAGAATTATAATTTCTATGTTAACTAAATTTTCCTGATTTGTTTGGGGGCTTCTGAAATTATTAGGGACTATGCCAAATTTATTTACACACCATAAATTATAGAGGATCAAATAGTGGTGGAAATAGTATTTTACGCTTCTCCTAATCACTAAACCTAAAATATTAATCCTTTTAAACCTATCAACCCCTTTCTATTCTAAAATTAAAACTTAAAATCATTCATTCTTTCTTCTTCTCCTCTTCCTAACGATTTTTATTCCTTTATTTTTTTAAAATCAATTTATCGTCGTAACCGTCATGGTCCTAAATCTTCGACCATGACGACTTTACATATACATGTTAAAATTATGAAAAATCGTCATGGTTGTTGATTTTCGACCATAACGACCATAACTGGATATTTTCCTGAAGACGAAGAATCTATTTAGGGTTGCATCGATTTTTATCTAAAACCATGACGACCCTATTTATGTAATCTCTGACGACCATTCGATAAACAATAACGACCCCATAGTATAATTGGGTCGTCACTGACTATTGGTGTCGACCATGACGACTCCAGCTCACCTAAATAATGACAAATTGGAGTCGTCAGGTTTAGGGTGTGAACCGATGCGACCCTATCACACCAAAACATCTAGGAAAGAATGAAGATGATATAGTTAGCGTCGTCGTGGTCTATTTTTATCGACCATGACGATTTTTCATAGCCTGATAAAGTTGCAGGTAAGAGTCGGCAATGTTGGATGTTACGACCATGACGACCTTTGTAGAATCGTCATGGCAGTAACCTCACGACCATGACAACCCTTACACCGTGTGTTTGCTTTCCCACAATGATTCGAGGATTTAAACAAAAAAAGTCGACCATTAGTAAGCTACTGGTAGTTAACTTGAGTGTTTGGGTTATGGGTTCTTCATTTTATTTTTCGCTTTTTCCCCTCCAAAAGCCCCTCTTCTTCTCTACTCATTTAAAAAGGAAAATTTCTATAACTTTAATCCAAACCATAATCTAAATAACTAATATAATCTAATTAATTAACTAAACTAATCATTTATTAGGGATAATCAAATGAGGGTAGTTTAGCCACTTATAAAAAATATAGATAAAGGGTTCTAGGAATTACTTTTGGGTAACCTTATTTTGTCTTTTTCTAAATCCCCCAATATAATTTCACAAGCCCCCAATTAAGCCAGGTAAATTTTAACTAAAATAACTAATTAATGGGGATACCGTTAGTATTTTGGGGGTTATATAAAAGAACGCCATACACATAAGAGTAAATTAAACATAAGAAGGAGTAAAACACCAAGGTAACCATTGTTGGTGTACCAAAACCCCTCATATTATCATTTATAAAAAAAAACGTTTGAAAGATAAATGAGACAAAAACCTCATTTCCATTTATAATATTTGAATTTAGATTTTAGTATTTTTTAAAATGTCATTCCTACCGTTTCCTTTCTACCATCGGGTTTTTTTTCTTCTTCTTCTCTCTTTTTTTCTTTTTTCTTTCTTTTTTCTTCCTTCTTCCGCCTCCTCCTTCTCCTCACCACCATCACCACCACCAACAGTAGCTCCGCCTCCACCAAAACAATGAGAAAAGATAGATCGGCAACAACAACACCTCCGTCTCCTCCACCAACACCTCCTTCTTTTTTTATTTTACTTTTATGTTCACCAAAAGTAACTCGGCCACACATATCAGCCATTAAACACCTCTGCCTCATATACCAACACCAGCAGCACCTCCTTTTCTTTCTATGTCCTGATTTTACATCAACAACACCTCCTCCTCCCCCATCACCTCCTCCTCCTTATATTTTCTCCCCCACCACTACATGTCCAGATCCGCCACCAACAATACCTCATCCTTCTCCTTCTATCTTCTATAAATATCACCAACACCTATCATCATTGTTGACAATCATCATCAAAAAGTAACGAAACATCATCATTGTCTAAATTAGGGTTTTGTGTTGGTGAAATGTCATAAAAATGATGAAACCAAATTTGGTTTTATCAAATTTTACAAAAATTAAACAACGTTGAAACCAATGTTTGTGTTGGTGAATATCGGAAAAATGATGAAACCAAATTTGGTTTCATCAAATTTTATAAAAACTAAACAACGTTAAACAAATGTTTGTGTTGGTGAAATGTCAGAAAAATAATGAAACCAAATTTGGTTTCATCAAATTTTTCAAAAACTAAACAACGTTGAAACCAATGTTTGTGTTGGTGAAACCAGTAGTTTTGGTGAAACCAAATTTGGTTTCATCTGATTTTTGCCTATTATTTATCGTGAAACCAAAGTTTTAGTGGTGAAACAATATGTATAAGTTGAAACCAAATTTGGTTTCAACTAATTTTTTCCTTGTTTATTCACTTTGGTGCATTTGTTTCTTCGTTGAAGTTGTGCTGGTGAAATGATAATTTTTATGTTGAAGCCAAATTCGGTTTCATCATTTTTCTGCCTAATTTTTATCATTAAAACCAATGTTTTAGTATTATGGTAAGTTTTTGATGGTGGTGTTACTGGTTTGTGGTGGTGGTGTAGATGATAGTGTTGGTCGGCGGTGGTGTTTGCTGGTTGGTGGTGGTGGGATAATGCTGGTGTTGGTGTTGGTGATGGAAGTATGTTGGTTGTTGGTGTTGGCTGTGGTGTTGGATGTTGGTGATTCTGGTTAGTGGTGATGGTTGGTGTTGGTTCTGGTTTTCGTTGCTGCTGGTAGTGGTTGGTGGTGGTGGACCTGGTGGTTGTTAGTGGTGCTCATTGGTGGTGGTGTTGGTGGTAGTGGTGGTTGGTGGTGGTTCTGGTTGTTGTTGCTCGTTGGTGGTGGTGGTTGGTGCTGCTGTTAGTTGGTGGTTGGTGGTGGTGGTGTTGCTGGGTGGTGGTGGTTGGTGGTGGTTGGTGGTGATGAGTTGGTACTGGTAGTGTTGGTGGTTAAAGAAAATAAAGGTTAGAAAGGGTTGATTTTTTATTTTTATTAGGTTGAATTAGTCTAAATGATGATTTAGACAGATTTGTCCAAATAGGGTTTTTGTTTTATTTTGTTTTGGATGGAGTTTTGGTGGTACTAAGAGCGTCCACAAGGGCGCGAGTAAACCACAGACCAAAGATCAAATACTCTTTTTGGTCCATAAAATGGTAGATTAGTGGCGCGAGTCTATTTGGGTTATAGTCCGAAATTTACACTGTTCAAGACTAGAAATAGGAAAAAATCCGGACTAAGTAGGGTTTACTCGGGCGAAGTCGTAGTGTAACGCCTAGGCTTAAGCGGAGTCGTAGTGTACCGCTTCATTCCATGCGTTATCCTAAGACAACGCTTAGAAACACGGGCGGTATCCCAGGAATGCGCCTGATCAAGCGGTAGCCTAGAATTATGCCTGGCGAAACGGTGCTTTAGGATCTCGCCCATCAACAGGCGCAACCCTAGAAGGCTGCGAAGATTGAGCGGTATCCTAGTTCACCGCCTACAGTGAAACGAAGCTCTAGGACTCCGCTCAGATATATGCGAGGCGCTAGGACGCCGCTCGCTTCTAGGCGCGCTCCTAGGAGTCCGCCTGGTTAATTTTGGTTAATTTGTTACCGTTTTGTGACCGTTTTGTTACCGTTTTTTTACTGTTGTCAACGACTATAATATGTATTCTGATACACCTATAAATAAATGAATTTATATCTATTATTCCCATTTCAAATCCACATCTTTTACATTTCATAGAATATTTCTAATCTCTCGTTTTCATGTAATGTCGGGTTACGAAAATTTTAGGCTTAATGCAGAGAATTTTACCCTAGAAGAAGATTTATCCCTATGTCGAAACATAATATTACATTATCGAGCAAGGGGTCATGAACGTTGAATGAATGGTTCAATGAGCATGCAATGGTTAGAACATATACATGCTAACTTTTGTAACAAAACCGGTAATCCCAACAACCGGAACAGAGCATGCCTTTTTTGTCGATATATGGAAATCACAAGGGAAGTACTAGAATTTTCTTCTTTAACCGCTAAGGTGAATGAAAGAAGAATTAGGAATGAAAGTGATGATGGAGTTGTTGCCAGATCTCTGGAGGAATGGAGAAGATGGAAACTTCAGATTTTAGGTACCAACCTCATTTCGAGATCCTAAGGTTATGGAAGAATACAATCCTTTTTTGTTGATTATTCTCCGAAGATGTGAAGAACGTCGTCCCGGGCGTCATACGACCCGTTGAAGGTTTGATAATAGGTTTGCTTAAGTGTTTAAGTGTAATCTATTGATTTACTATATTTCATCTCCTTTAATGTTACGCGATGTATGCCTTTTCGATTCAATGAAATGATTTTACGTCCAACTGTTTTACAAAATTAATTAACTAATGAAATGTGGCCATCTATTAAAATATATTGATAATATATAAGCTACCGATTAGTACCAAACTCTAACAAAAGTTTGAAAAATTCTCAAAATCGGTGGATAAAGTTAGCAGTTACTTTCGATTACACTTTGGACTTAATGAACTCGTAGTTTTCTACAAATTTGAACTCTTGTCCTTTTTCCTGATAGTAGTGCATTTTTGCGAGATCCTCCTACACAAGCATAGGAAAAAAAACATAATTCATCAAGTTTACTATGTTGTTATTGGAAGACCAAACAACTTAGGTTAAGTAAAAGATACTTACAAATTGTTGGATCGACAAGCCTAAATGGGTGGGGTTAAAGATCTGTTGTTGTATAGCTATATAATCAGCTATCCCTATTCGGATAAGTTGGTATCTATCATGAATTTGTTCAAGAGATCTTTGCTTTAGATTTCCATATTCTCGAGCATATTGGATGTAGATCCTCCCCCAAAAGGTTTCAGGTTCAACCCTTCCAGCTATGACAGCTTCACGTAGGGTTTCGTTATGCCATGTTTTGGTTATATCCAAATCTTCAGCTGAATCAAATGTTGTCATGTTTGTAGGTACAGTTATGAAGTGAATAACAAAGATGAGATGATTAAATAAAATTTGTAGAGTGTATGAAATTAAGTGTGTGTGATATTTGATAGAGAAAACAAATGTATTTATAGGATAAAGAGAGATACTTAACGGCTAGTATTTTCAAAAACTTACTACGTAGCATGAATTATCTCTAAATACAGAATTGGTCATGAAATTTCTCTAAATAACTCAAACTCATTACTCCATTTTCAAATGAGATAACTCTTCGGCTAGCAAATGAGTTTGTAATGTATTAAAAAAATAAATAACATGAGCTAATAAGTACAACTAAACTCACTTTCAAAGGCATCGCGGCTACACTTAGCATGTGAAGCAAGCCTTTAAACCCCTAGGTGCCCCTAGCGGTCGAGTTTTGTCTCGGGGGGGTTTACAAGAGATTTACCCACAAAACCTATGTAGAGGATTTACAAATACTTAATCATCACCAAAATCTGACCATAAGTGTTCGATCAAGACATTTCGCAAACGAATATGAGTATCTTTGTCGAATACTTCACGTCGGCGTTGGTCCATTCTCATTCTCGAAAGTTCAGCAGTGTCGTGTCTAGAAATATTAACCGGTGCACTGTGGCTGCGTTGATCATACTCATGCGGCAATTCACCGGGTAAACGCTCATCCTTCACTATCATATTATGTAGAATGATGACAGTTTTCATTATATATGCTAATACGTATGGATTCCACATTCGTGCTGGTTGCTTGATGATTGCAAATTGATTTTGCACTACCCCGAAGCCTCGTTCTACATCTTTTCGGCAACCCTCCTGCATAGCAGAAAATTTCTGTTTCTTATGAGAATCTGGATGTTTAATCGACATCACAATAGTAGATATCTCTGGGTATATTCCATCACCAAGATAATACCCCACATTGTACTGATGTCCGTTGACAACAAAGTTCACAACCGGTGCTTTCCCGTTGATTAGCTTTTTGAAAATATACGAACTATTCATCACATTTATATCATTGTTAGAACCAGACATACAAAAAAAAGCATGCCAAACCATAGATCGTATGACACCACAGCTTCCAGGATAATACTTTCACTACCTTTGTACTCAGTGTAAGCACCGGATTCAGCCGATGGGCATTTATCCCATTTCCAGTGCATGCAATCAACACTACCAAGCATCCCCGGAAATCCCCTTTTTTTGTTCTCAGCAAGAAGCAGTTGAACATCACGCTTAGTTGGTGTGCGCAAATATTCTTTCTCGTACAGATGGACTGTCGTCTTAAAAAACCTACGAGCTGCTTCCAAAACTGTGGTTTCTCCGATCCGTAAATACTCATCTATTGCATCTGCCGCACATCTGTAAGCTAACATTCGAATTGCTGCAGTAATTTTTTGCTGAGGGGTTAATCCAAAAATACCACAAGCATCTCTTTTTTGAAAAAAATACTTATTTACAGCTACGACATCTCCCAATATACGGTTGAATAATTCTCTCCACATTCTAAATCTTCTATGAAATTTATGGGGAGGAAACTCGGGTTTCTGCAAAAGTAATCTTTCCATAAAAGTTTTGCACCGTCATCACGCTCTCTTGGTATTTTGATACGATTAATCCGGCAGTGACTGCTTGATTATTTAGGCTCAATGCAAGTGAACCTTCGTCTGATAAGTACAAACTATTGTTATCATCATCACACGATGATGAAGAAGAAGAAGAAGAAGAATGGGGAGGAATAGAAGAACAAGAACCATAGTACTGATTGTTATTTTGATAGTATGCCATTTGCTTTTTGATATTTATATTTTTGGTTTGTATAAATGGAGAATCGAGTGTTCAATTTATAGGCAAATTAAGATAAAATTTAATTTTTGAATTGACAAGACACGATTGGTATTTTAATGCAAAAACAGAGTAGAGGCAAGTGGGGTGGACAGACGCATCAGAGATATGAATTGACAATACAACACTAATATAAAGGATAAAATAAACGATTATAAATGTAAGAAAAATATTTTGAAAAGATAATTCAAATCTGAGAAAAGAAAAAGTTTAATATTCAACTAACAATTCAATGCTAATGAATAACTAGTCTTCCGTATCTTGATTCTCGGACGCCGAGCGCGGTGGCATAAATGGAGGCAAAGATGGTCTAGCATTATAGTTATTTGATTGCATTGTTGATGAAGATCCCTGACCCATGGTGTTCCACATCGGTAGTGACATATTCTGAGCATAGGAGCCAAACCCAATGGGTGGTTGTTGTTGTTAACGAAAATGGGCAAGCTGTGAGTTCAACATGCCAACCTCATTTCGTAGACCCTGTATTTCTACTTCTTTGGCAATGAAAGAGTCCATCCTATTCTTAGTTTCATTTAACTTAAATTCACGAAACTCTTGGGTAAAATCAGACAACTCTTGAACTAAATCATAAGCCGCGACCTGTGATGAAAAAAATGAAATCAAATTCTGAACCATCATTGTATACTAAAATCAAATTTACAGTGTTTTGTTGTATCTTACGTATGGTAGATGTTGTGGGGGACGAATGGGTACATGTTCACGACGACGTTGGATGTTGTGTTTAATACGGTCACCAGCATAACCGTAGGTTTCAACCTCCCAATCGAATTTCGTGGGATATTTATACAGGTTAGTCACATGTCGCCAATACTCGAAATACAGATCATAGTTCACGACACGTACAAACTCACTTGCAGGGACCAAACAGTTTTCGCTCATCTCCTCAACCACGTCGTCGCTGAAGTTGGAAATACAACTAGGCGGGTTGCTATGAACGCCCCATCTTGGATTGTTCTTCCTCCAACACCGATCTCCGAGATACATGTTATTCTTTATCCAAAAAAAATTTTATAATAAACAAATAAACAAATAAGTTAACCGAAATGCAAAGAAAATAAAAAACATTCCAATGGAAATAAATTATAAACTCACGGTGCTTAGCCAACAAAATATTGCTCTTTTCCCTGAGAGCTCTACATCTTTCCGTCCAATTTCAGATTTCAGGACGGGAATCGCATTTTCCCATGGTTGCCAGGTCACATCGTCTACAGACAACTGATTCAGATCAGTCCTTGAACGAACAATTTCAATACTCTTCTTCCGGTTTCCCGTCCACCTACGACATCTAGGCCACTCATTTTCACTTTCAGGAGAAGGGTTCTTTGGCCGACAAATGCCCAGATATTCGTACCCCCAAAACTAGAATGTCATGACAACCAATGGTATAAATAACTGAGCAACAAAAAAGAAATTTAATAGAATTATAAATAACACTAACAAATTTACCTCCAAAATTTGGAAGGGTCCGGCCAATGACTTTTGTCCCCTGCCAGATGCGACGAGATCGGAATACAATTTCGAAAATGCAGGAGAACCCCAGTCATATTCGTGAACTGCATTTAGATCCTCAAAAGCAGCTAACCATCCAGCATCAATATAGGTTTTTGCATTTGAAAAGAAGAACTGACCCAAAACATACATATAGAAGGCTCTGGCCACTCTATCAGCAAGTCTACTATCCTCGTTAGCCGCAATCAAGGTTTGCTGATCAAAACAAGTCGTCAAAAATTTAACCGTAATTGCATCTGAAACCCACTGGTAGGGAATACCTTCTCTTTTACAAACCACATTATCTTTAAGTTCAGGAAATATATGCTCCCGGACATATTCAAATTGGAACTTCCCTGAGTCATACGGAACACGACTACCAATACCGATACTAATTCCTGTCAGCATTACCCAATCAAAGGGAGTGAACCCAAGCTCACCAAACGAGAAGTGAAAACTGTTGGTCGTATCCCAAAAGCGCTCAACAATATAGTCAATAAGCGCATGCGATGAATCTACCAAATCTATGGTCAGTAATCGGTCCCATCCTCCATTTTCAATTATATATTTGACCCTAGGGGCATGTTTAATAATACCTTGATAGATATGAAGGACGGATTTGAGGGAACCACGATGTGAAAACTTGAATTGGGCGTCGCTTGAATACGTTATATTGGTGGATGCGTGACCCTCAGTATCTTCCACAAGTGTATAGTGTTCCAACCCGGGAACTTCTACCGTTTCTTCAATAATACGGTCTTCCTCTGAATCCTCGACGATTTTAGTGTTCTTGGCCCTCTTCTTACGGCCAACGAATCTGGACGTCCAACTGCTCGACATCTGGCCAAACAATTCATACAACATTGAAAATCATGAATAATCCTCACAATGCAGAAAGATAAAAATCTACAATAATCAATAAATCAATGAAAAACCTTATAATTTCATAATTACAAAAGTAATTATCTAATTACATAATCATATGTACCAACATACAAAAATCAAACATTCTTGAAAAAAATTCATCATTTACAAAATACTTCAATATCAATGCCCCAATATTACCAAATATCATCAAAATTCCACAATTATATACTTCCATAGACATATGTTTTAAAACACAAACATTCCAAATTCCCAAATTTTCAAGACAATCTAGTCAATTCATCAAAAAATTAACCATCACCCAACTCATATTAAACAACAACTTAATCAATTCTATCTTCAATTCAACAAATGATCATCAATTTTTTGTACCCAATTTACTACATTTAAACCTCAAAAATTATCCCAATTCCATAATTATAATTTGTAATAAAACCTAAATATCTCAATTTCATAATCACATGTTTAATCATTCAACATATATAACCAATTTAACTAACAAAACCTAATAATACAATGTACTCTAATTTAATCTACAAAACTTATATAATTTTCAAAAAACAAAACAAATTACCTTGATTACGCTTGGAAGTTGAAAAAAACATGAGCAGAGTCTCAAAATGGTAAGCTTTAGGGTTGAAGAGGGGAGGCGGAAGAGGGTTCGGTTGAAAAACAAATGGTTCAGGAGAAATAAAATAGGGTTCGGCTGAGAAGAAGCAAATGATAATGGGGCGGGATGCTAGCATCTCGCTTGGAATTCCAGGCGGGGCGCTAGCACACCGCCCATCCCATTCAACTCACACGCTCGAGTCGCACAAGCGTAACTCATTCAGGCGGGCTGCTAGCATTTTGCCTCATCAGACGTGGTTCTGGGATACCACCTGTCTCTCGAGCGTGGTCCTAGGATACCGTCTAATACCAGGCGTTACTTTATGACTCCGCCCCATTTCGAGCGTTACGCTGGAATACTGTCTCGAGCAAGCGTTATCCTAGGATTTTGTCCGTGTTTCCAAGCATATCGCTGAGACACCGCCCAACACCAGACGCATTGCTAGAACACCGCCCGACTATATCACCGCTGTTCTTGGGCCGGATCAAAGAGTAAAAATTTTACTCTTTGGTCGTTTACTCTAGTCGTGCGAATGTGGTTGCTCTAATGGATTAACCCATGGACTATAAATTGAAACACAACACGATTAATCTCCCTTGTCCTCACATCTTGTTTTACTGCCTTCTGTTTGTTTCAGTGTATGAGAATCTCTTGGTATCTTAGGGCGTCCACAATCACACGATTATACCCATCGATCAAAGATCAAAAAATTTGATCTTTGATCCGGGGTAAAAACAACGGGGAATAATCAAGCGATGTAGTAAACTGGCGTTTGGGTAGTAGCGAATTACTGTATTTTCGCTTGGAAAAACGGACGAGCCATGAACACAACGCCTGGTACATGCGAGATTTTGATATCGCGTCCGCAAACCAAAACTACAAACTCGATCCTAGAATGTCGTCTATTCTCCCAGCGGAATTTCAACTTTCCGTTTGTTCAGGCGGGCTGTCAAATTCACGTCTACTCAGTGTGCGGAATACCCATGTGAATTATTAAACGGACGAGGTATTAAAATGACGCTGGTTTACCGTGCGAGGTACACGTGTGGTGGAAGTGTCGGGCGTGATGCTAGGGTTGGGTCTAGGAAATGTCGAGCGTGATGCTAGGGTTGGGTCTATGAAATAGACGGTTTTCCAATTTTCCGCCTGGGTGTTGGAGGAAATATAACCCTAATTTTTCTCTGTTTCTTCATCTTCTTCTCTCGCCTCCTGTTCCCCCATTCTCGCCTCTTACCACTCCCATCCAAAACAATCTTAACAACCCAATTTTGGCAACAACTTGCACCTCTTTGACGATAACCCAATTTAATTTCAACGGAAGTATTAACATTTGAACGTTTGAATCACCTGAACGGAGGGCTATTACCTCGCCCTTCCACCAACGCTGACATGGCCGCTCGCCCAGCTCCAGGCGTGGCAACAATATCACGCCCAACTGTAAACGCAGGGCTAGTATCACGCCCGTGTTTGAATTGTTGGAGCGGTTTCAAGGTACCTCGCTTATGACGAGGACGAGCTTCCAGAGTTTCGTGTTGACAAGCGGAATTTAGGTATCCCGTTTACACTGGCGGAATGCCAACTCTACGTCCTTGTTTTTAAACGGGATTTTGTAGAATCGCTTGGAAACAAACGACACCATAACGTAACGCGCGACTATAATTTATAGTCGTCGATCAGCGATCAGATTTAATCTGGAACAGTGATTTTCATCGATCAAATACTAAATATAATCGACGTCTGTGGCTCACTTTCGTCGACTATCGATTATTTTTCATCTTTGATCGTCGATTTAGTCGACGACTACAGATGCTCTTAGCTGTTAGTTTTAGTTCTGTGTATATCGGAGATGTCATGGAGGACACGATGAACATCATTATCGATCATCTTCCACGCCTATTAATATTTATGATTTTCCAGTTAGTGTGATTTTCACTCAGGTAAATTGTTCTACAGTTGTGATTTATATTTCGAAAAAATTTAGTGAGATTTTTAGGGCTGTTTTACTTAACGTTTCCCCTAATAGCTGGTTGAATTTTGATGGACTTTTTTTATTATTTAGGTTGATAAAGAAATTCGTCGAAATCTTTTTTTGCTATGCTTTCTAGGGGTATAAACATGGACATGGTATGTTAAGGTCTAATAATTTCGAGAGTGATGACATTGTGTTATTATCGCTGACTTACGATTTTGATTTTATGTTTTTCACGTCTGTTTCCGTTTTTTTTGTTAGACCGCTCAAACTTAAGTTTAACTATGTTCTTAGTGAAACGTTAGAATCCAATTGGTAGGGAGCAAATGAGAGTTTTGAAGCAGCTTGGAGTTCGAATCCTTATACTCATACAGCTTCATATGAAAGGAGCTCACCCTAGCATATATGAATCTCTATGTTTCTACAATCCCGGTCTTTCTTTCCAGTGTTACATTCTTTCAGGAAAGATACTACCTTTAATCTTTCAGTTGTTCTTGCTATTTTAATTGAGCATAAAGTCTTGTTGCACGGAACAACTTATATGTAGTTTAATATATATCTTCTTTCAATTACTTAACATATGTTTTTGTTTTTAATCGTTAATTTGCTCCTGTCTTTTGTTGTAAGCAACTAAATCTCTAATGTGTCTCTCCTTTTCTTGTTTGTATGGATTTTGTCGGTCGGAAATGGTTGAAAATTTACGATAGTGAGGCGTTGGTTATGTTAAGCCAGATATTTGCTTGATGTGGAGCCTTTAAAGATTCACATGTACATTTAATTTGATAGTTATTGTTGTATGTGTAATCTGATTCTGATCTGTATGTATCTCTATCGCGCATTCTATCTTGTAAAGCATCTGTTTTGGATATAAGCATTCGCGGCACTGACAAGCTTTTCTGTGTTCTATTTCTTTTATTTGACTCTCTATAGGGAACTTTATATGAGTTTGAAGTGTAGTAGTTTTAAATAATGCCATCCTCTAAATTGATTGTTATGTCACACTTACTTATATTTTGTGTGAAGTTGTGGCGGTCATGAATCATGTCGTGACTGCATATATTCAAGGCTTGGTTGTTTCTGACAAGTTCTCTTATTCTTTATGCAGCGTATTCCTGATGCTTTTCTCCATATCCATTGGGTTGAGCTGCAGAAGATTTTTAAGGTTGAATTTACACATTTCTAACAAGTTCTTGTCTCATAATGATGTAAGTAACCAAAATCTTGTAAACCTTGAACACTCATGAGATATTTTAACATATGAATCGCATATCATTTCAACATGTTCCTATATTAGGCAATTTGTTAAACACACATGTAACCTTTTGCGGTGTTGTGGTTCACTGCCTGGAATGGTGGCTAACTCTTGTCTTCTCCTGGAAACAATGTTCTTAGACTTAAAGTTCCAATTGAGAACATTCTCTGAGAGACGCAAATCTTGGTTTCAAGGACTTAAAGGTGATCCTTGTTGGTAGATCCGCACGTATCCCATCTGTTCGGGAGCTTGTTAAATCATTGACTGGTAAAGACCCAAATATTATTGTAAATCCTGGTGAAGTTGTTGCTCTTGGTGCCGCAGTTTAGGTTAGTTACAGCCCATTCCTTATCGAAATTCATGCTTAATCCTGTGATTGACAATGCCATTCCACAATGCATACTAACTTAATTGTTTCTTGATTTTCTGAACTTTAGGCTGTTGTTTTGTCCGAAGATGTAAGTGACATTGTTCTCACGAATGTCTCACCATTGTCGCTCGGTTTGGAAACACTTGCCGCAGTTCACGTCAGTTACAACCCATTCCTTGTCGTAATTCATTTTTACTCATGTGAATGACAATGCGGGTCCATGATGAATGATGGGTAACTTAATTGCTTTTTGACTTTCTGAATATTAGGCTGGTGCTTTGTCTGGGGGTAACTAAGTGACATTGTTCTCCTGGATGTCTCACCATTGTCTCTTGAGTTGGAAACATTTGGAGGCGTGATGACTAAGATCATCCCAAGTAATACCACATTGCTGACCTCAAAAATTAGAGGTGTTCTTTACAGCTGCAGATGTACAAATAAGTGTTGAGATAAAAGTACTACATGGTGAAAAGAAGTTTGTGAGAGACAACACGTCTCTCGGATGCATCCATTTAGATGGTACTCCGCTGGCCACAAGTATGTCTTTCTAGCACTATTCTCTTCCGTAAATATTATTAATTGCCAATTGCAACTTCCGAAATTCCAAGGCTAGATAGTTGAGCTCTTTCTGGGATGAAAGCTGTTTGTGAACTGCTTAATTCCCAAGGAAAAAGTAGATTTTGCGAAGTGGTTTATCTGTTTGCTGTCAACTACTGTTGCCAGCATTAGTTGTCCAAACTCCCCATTCCTTGTATATATAGTTAAGCCGGTGGGTTTCTTTTGTTGTAGTATTTCTTCCTTTTGAACCTCTTATATATTCACATGTATGTTAATTGTCCGAGAGGATTTTGTTTGAGCTTGTAATTTATAAATGTCCTTGAATGTATTGCTCAAATCTTATTTTATGATATCCTATAACTGGTTACTGATGGTTGTACCAATTAAGAGCCCAAAGTCAGAAAAGCTTGCAGGTCGAGCTTCTAAAGGACGCTGAGAATACTATCTTTGTGATCCAAAGGGGGAAATCAAGTTTTGTTGAAGATAGAGCTTATCCTAAATAAGATTTAAACCAGATCCAGACAATGGACCATCACTACAGCGTAAGATGAATTTTTTTCGCTGCTTTAAGTTTCTCATCATGGTATTGTTGGTGAGAATTTGGTTACATATCAGATGTTTATGAGATTGCGAAGATACAGGAATTGGAATGACGGAAAATTTTGCTTTAAATCTTGTAGGTTTGTGTGAATTCAGGATGAGGAAGAGGAAGGTGAGGCTAGAAGCTTTGAAAAACCTGATAGAATGTGGGCATCTAACTCATGTAGGGGGTGAATTTGGGGCTCTACAACGTGAACCCTTTGTAGGGGTAGCTCCCTCCCCGGTTGGGCACAAGTTTGAGACCTCTAGATCATGTACGGGTAGCTCCATCCACGGTAGGTTGGGCATGAGTTTGAGGCCATTGTGGACAATTGTATGGCTAGCTGTTGGGCTTGGTCTCATACGCCTAGTTCTGATACCATGATAGAATGTGTTCATCCAACTCAAAACAATTGGCAATGAGTGGAGTATGTCTAAGCAATGGGCTTGTGTGAATTCAGGTTGTATTTTAGAGTTTCTGTTGATTTTGTAGTTTGTACCCAAGTGTTATAATGACGTAAACTGATTTCAGGGTTAATGGAATGTTGATGTTAGTTCAATTTATTCCACACTTACATTCGCTTTCAATTTAAATTTAATTGAGTTTATACCCTTAAGGGGTATTATTTAAGTTTCCTCTACAAGCGCGTAAAAATTTAAATTGTTTGTATCTCCCATCTACCCAAACAAATAGTTCCGTGCTCAGGAGAGCGAGTAGTGCTTTCCTTTAGCCACAAAGGTGTTAGATGAGATGAAATTTACAACACACATAGTTATCTTCTTTGTTTTGATGAGTTTATTTGTGGTGGACTCATGGTTCAATTATGTACCCGGTTCCAAAAGAACGAAGGATAAACAGAACACCATAATGACAGCAGGGTCCCCAACCCTGTCTAAATAAACAACAAAATTAAGCACGACGCATATTAGAAGCTCTTAACTAGCCTTATTTGGTAAAAAAAAATTATGATTATCATTTATGATATAGTTAATTATAAATTAAAAAATAATTATAATATTAATCTTTTTTAACAGGCTGTGGTTATAACCTCAAATGTGTCACTATCCAACAACAAAAAACCCAACAAAACAAATTTTACAGAAAAAACTCATTTGAAACCAACTATCTAAACTACCCTTCCTTAAACCGCTCACTCTTATTTATTTCTCCCTAATTCAATCTGAAACGACATTATTTCTCTCTTCAACCACTTCCACAATTTCACCCGTTCCAAAATTTCAAAATCTTCAGAACAATCTTTTGAAAAAACATAATCTTCATCTTCATCTTCATCCTGATCGTCATCATCATCTGCATCACCACCAGTACATTAAGAATCAGAATCAAAAACTGAATTTCTGTTCTCAAACGATTGTTCATCATCATCAATAGATTTACTTAGTTTCCCACATCCTCCTTCTACTATTAACTCAGATCTGTCTATTCTATTCTCTAACAATTTCAACCTAACCTAACATCGAAACAAAATAACTGAACATCATTAAAAATGGTGAAGAAACAAGAGAAAAAGAAAGATAAAAAGATCAACAAAAAACTTAATAAAACAGTTAAGAAACAAGATTATCCAAAAGGTAAATCGAAGTTTCATTGTTCTTCAAGGATTGTTTATGGTTGAAAATCAACATGCATCAATGATTTTTAGTTTCGCAATTTTGGTTTCATCAATGAATTTGGGTAATAAGGTTTCATCTGTTTCGAAATCACCGGTTTTCATAGTTAGGTTTCAATTACATTTTTTCTGTAATTAGGTTTCACTGATTTTCATCTTGGTTTCATCTGTTTGTAGCATGGTTTTAGGTTTCATCTGTTTTCACCTTATTTATTTACTTAATGGCTATTTTGATGGAACCAAAATTGATTTCATCATGTTCACTTATGTTTGGGACCAACAATGTTGATGTTTTTTACTTAATAGTTATTATGATGGAACCAAAAATGGTTTCATCCTGTTCATTGTATGGTTGGGAACAACAGTGTTGGTGTTTTTTACTTAATGGCTATTTTGATGGAACCAAAATTGGTTTCATCATCTTCCATGTATGGTTGGGACCAACAATGTTGGTGTTTTTTACTTAATGACTATTTTGAAGGAACCAAAATTGGTTTCATCATCTTTATATGTATGGTTGGGACCAACTCTGTTGGTGTTTTTTACTTAATGCCTATTTTGATGGAACCAAAATTGGTTTCATCATCTTTCTCTGTATGGTTGGGACAAGTTCTTTTTGTGCTTATGATTTAACAACAGGGAAAAAAAGATTTACAAAACCATATAGGTGCTCGTTGCATCATTTGTGTGCGGAGGCACCTAACATAAAAGCTTTGATACAGAATAAGGAAAAACACATGAAGGCCCTTGTTGCTTGTCCATTTTGGCGTTTCTTCAAACCGTTCTACGAAGGTACGCTGCAAGAAGAAAAATTGAAGAAAGAGACAAAAGCAATTCAGATGATCTTAGGGTCATATTATAAAAGTGTCAAGCGTGTGAAACCAGATTGTTTCAAGTTAATGAGAGCAAAGAATATGATATTGCAGACCACATCTGAACAGTTCGCTGTGATTTTTGGTCTACAAATGATGAAGGATGTAGATATAGCCAAATATGATGAGCTGAAGAAAAAGGTGAACATGTTTGCGGTCGAGTATTTTAAGGGAGATAAGAAGATGAGGAAAATTGATATTATGAGAGCTATGATGGAAACTGCAGCAGATGAAACCAAAGTTGAAGACTTTGTCAAGCTATTCGTCCTATATCTCTTGGTTTCGATATTTGTCCCAAACAAAAGTGGGAAGAATCTGACTTCAAAATACTTGTACCAAGTATTTGATATGGATAAGGTGTGTTGGCCAGATGTTTTTCATGAGTATCTAATTGAGTCGATAATAAAAGATGAAGAAGTTGATGATGTATCAGGTTGTGTCATTTACCCATTGGTAAGTTAATTTTTCTTTCTTTTGATTCATAAGTTGTTTGTTTTTTATTTTTCAGAGTTTGATTACTAATTTGGATGTTGTGTATTGTTTTTTTCAGTATTGGTTTGCCGAGATGTCAAACATCACCTTGAGATAGGATGTGAACGAGATGTACGCAAGGTTCTCTAGATGGAACCTAGATGAAATAAGCAAGGCAGTAGTGAATAATTTTGATGATCTTAGCAATAAACCAAAAATTTTCTCTAAGGTAAAAGCAAAATTAGTTCTTGTTTGTTTATAATTCTTAATGTCCGAGAATTAAATATTTCAATCATTTATTTGGTTCAACCTTATTCCAGATGAAAACAAAATAATGTAACCAAAAAAAGGTTCCAATGTTTATTTAATTCCACCTTATTCCAAATGAAAAAAAAAATGATGAAATTAAAACAAGTTCCATAACTTTTCTTGTGTTCTGCAGATGAATGTGGGTCACCATCAGGGATCCTTCTTGCTTCCATATAATGAACAAGAAATACACTTGGTCCAGCGTATAGAGGAAGAGGATATTCATGTTGAATAGTACATTGATGGTGAACTGCAGGTTGGTGATGGAAATGAAGAGGGTAATGCAAGTGAAGATAATGTTGGTGCTAGAAATGAAGAGAATGTTGGAACTGGAAATGAAGTTAACCCTTACAAGGAAAAATATAAGTGGGCGAGAATTTCGATTGAAAAATTTACAACCGCTGGTAACAATGGGCTTTCTGAAGAAGATCAATCAATTCTGGCCAAATATGATGCTGAGGAGAGGATACAACCAGTGATGAAGACTTACGTGAGACAGAAACGTAAAAGAGATGAAACAGAAACGGTTTCGAACAGTGAAGAAACGGTACCTGAAATGGTTTTGAACAGTGAAGAAGATGTGGAGGTGATATGTTAAATCTTAGATGAGTTAAATATGATCTTGTTTATTTCTGTGTGTTGTGTTAATGATAGTTCCATTTGAATAGATTGGTATGAATATTTTTTTTAATGAAACCAGAAAAGTTTCATTTGAGAATTATATTAAGTTAGAAATGTTAATATCTAACATATGTTAATATCTTACATATGTTAATATTGCATGATATGATAAGCAAAGCTATAAATATTGTGGATGACATGATAGAAAAAGAAAGGGGTTTGAGGCAAGAAGAACAGAACAAGATGCTTCCGATGTTGAGATTGAACAAGAAAAGGATTTATTGGTTGAAGATGGTGAACAAAAGAAAAAGTATGACAATGTTGTTTTCGAAGATAATGCTGAGGTGATAATTTACTTTGATTTGATTTGTTTTTTGTCATTGAATCTAATTTTTTTAAAATTAATAAATCTTGCAGGTAATGAATATGCCTGAAGAAACACAACAAGATGATGCAGTGGAACCTGAAAAGGTTTCAGCTCATGATGTTCAAATTCAAGGTTTAATTGAATATTTTGAAGATTCTTTGTTGGAACTAGAAAAGGTTTCATCAAATGAAGGAGAAGTTCAGGAGAAACAAGTGATGGAAGCAGAAAAGGTTGCATCATCGGAAGGCAAAGCTCAACGGCTGATTGAAGAGGTTTCGGAGTTAACTCCGAACACAATTGAAGAATTGGAGGTGGCTGAAAAAGTTGAATCTGAAATCAACAAAGGGAAGCAAGCCAAAGATAATGTAATAAAAGAAGTTTTGGAGATAACTTCAAACACAGCTGAAGATATCAAGGTGGCTGAACAAGTTGGATCTTCTTTTTGTCGAAGACTGAGTTGAAGAGTACAAACAGAAGAAGTTTCTGAATTGACTCCAGACACAATAGAAGATATCAAGGTGGATGAGCAGGTAGAATTGGAAGCCAAGAAAAGTTCTTCGTCAAAGCCAGAGATAGAGATTGAAGTGTCAAATCAGGGTTTAATTGATGAAACTATTCTTCAGCAAATGGAAGATGAATATGCAAAGAAGACTTCTACGTCAAAGCCAGAAAGTAAAGCCATGTGCTACTACTCAGTTATACATATGGCAAAAGATGTAATTGATTTAGAAGACGATATGCCTCATTTCGACTTGGGATTGACGCAAAGTGACAGTGACAAAGAAGATAGTGAGAATGAAGACGTCAGTCCCGAAGAAAAGATGAGTAACATAATATCAAGGATGAGGAAAAACAAAAGTAATATGCAAGATCATGTTAAGATGCAGGATTACACACCTGGGGAAGTTAAGAAGAACAAAAGAAACAAGTCGTTATGTTAGAAGAAAGCAATCTAAAAAGTTGGAGAAGAAACAAACAGAGAAAAAAGAAGATAAGTTGAAAGCAGTTGACAACTTGAAGATTATGCAGGTACTCGATTCAAATGAGAAACCGCTCGTGTGCAGATATTTTAAAATACATAATGAAAGGTAAATAGCATTCATACTATTCAGTTTTTTGGTTTCATAATTTAAGTGTTGAAACCAAATTGAGAATACATTTGTTTCAGTTTCTTTTCTTCTTCTTTAATCATTAGTTTGTTTTTCAACAATTTAACAACAGTGACATGGCATGGGAGAAAAAGAGCTTGGATTGTACATAACGGGAAAGAATATGAATACCTTTATAAGAAAGGGTGACATCGCCGAAGATATGATTGAGTTCTACATGCTGAAATTGAAAGAAAAAAAACATATCAAAGAAGAACTTGAAACCAGATGGTACTCTTAAGTACAAAAGGGAAGTTTTTCTAAGCACATATGTCTATGTAAGTTTCCTCTAAATTCTCTTATACAAGTGTCTTTCTGAAACCAAATTAGAACTTGATTTTTGATTTTTTACTGAATTTCAGACAATACACTCAATCGGGCAAAATTGTCGATCTGCAATTGAAGTTTTCATCAACAAAATGGATTACACTCCAGAATTTGTATTCGTTCCATTGCTAACAAAACTTAGTGAAAAAGTTGTATCACTGGATATTGCTAGCTTTTGATAATGAGACTGGAGAATTCTCTCACTACAACTCCATGGCTTCCACTAAAGATGAATGCAGCAAAAGTGATGAAAGCATGAAAGAAAGAATGGTGTCAGCATTCAAACAACATGTTGCAAAGCTCTCCCTAGACCCGAGAAGTCAATCAAAAGAATTTGTTTTGAACACCCCTTTGTGTTGTCAGCAAGATGTGTAAGTGCTTTAAAAGAACTTGTGTTTAGTGATCTTCTCTTCAATATCTTTATTTCAATCCTTTTTTTTTGTTCAATTTAAAGATCTTGTTTTGTTAATTTCAGGAATGATTGCGGCCTTCATGTTTGCTATTACATGAAGATACTTTTGAAAGGAAATTTTTCGTCCGAAGAGCATATAAAACAAAAGGCGCAGAATGTGAGGCCAAAGCTGGCCTGAAAGATACTCCTTGACAAAGTTGCAGACTATGAGGCCAAAGTTGCAACTTAAAAACGGGCAAAGATTGATTACAGTAGGGTGGAGGAGGACTACTTGCAACATACATGAAGATGAGTCACAGTAAGGTTCAGTTATGCAATTGTTTTGTTTATTTTCAGGTGTGTCTCGTTTTGATGGAAGAGATAGAAGATTGATGGTGAGTTAATGGTAGTTGTTTGTTCATGGAAGTGAAGGTGCAGTTCATGGTGGTAAAATCAAGTGAAACTGAGTTTGGGTTAGAGTTTGTGAAAAACACAGGAAAATTTACGGCTGGTTTTCAACCTGACCGTAAAACTAAGAAAATATAAAGAAGTTGTAAATACAGGGTAGCTTTTGCTAGGTGCAAGTTTAAAGAACTAAGAACAATCTTTTCATCGATAATGAACTAGTCTTAAGTTATAAAATATCGTCTCTTAATCAAGATGTTGTGATATTTTTCTCTTTTTTTTTGGTTTTTTTATACCGGAAGTGACGGGTCCAAGATGAACATACTTATCACAGACGTAAAAAAAAATGATGGAACCAAAAAAAGTTCCATCATTTTTTTGGTTCCATCTTATTCCAGATGAAAATAAATGATGGAACCAAAAAAAGTTCCATCATATTATAGATGAAAAAAATACTGAAGCATGTGACAAACTAGGAACCTATTTTGAGCATGTGACAAGCTATGAAACCTATTTTGGTTCCAACAAATTATAAAAGCCTGCAACTCTGACAAACTTAATCTAAAGTTATACAAACATGAAACACCTACAGCAAATTAACATGTATAACTATAAACAATGATGGAACCAAAAAAAGTTCCATCATATTAGAGATGAAAAAAATACTGAAGCATGTGACAAATTATGAAACCTATTTTGAGCAAGTGACAAACTATGAAACTTATTTTGGTTCCAACAAATTATAAAAGCCTGCAACTCTGAAAAACTTAATCTAAAATTAAACAAACATGAAACACCTGCAGCAAATTAACATATTTAACTGTAAACAATGTAGAAAAAAGAATAAATCATAAAATATAGATCAAAACATATAGTAGTCTAGATGAAAACTGAAAATGAAAGTCGATGAATTGTAGTCAAAATGAATTCACATTTTCTGCGCAGGGCATGTCGTTCTGTTATGGGCACTCAAAACATAACAACTACCACAAGTTCTCATATTCTTATTAGGAACTGAACCTGTATTATGAATTCTCTTCTTCTTCCTTGGACGACCTGATTGTGGTAGAGCATCAGAACTAAGAACAAATATTTTGGAGACACAATCGCAGGCTTTTCAACTGTGGGAACAGGATTAATTGCTCTTGCATACGATTCACGGTAGAACTTTACTGTAAAGTAGAATTCGACATACTTATACGGATCTTCTTCATTTATCATGATACAACGGATAGCGTGGGCACAAGGGAAACCGTTGATGCGCCAGCGGTTGCAAGAACATGTTCTTCTTTGCAAATCGACCTTTTGTGCTAATGTAGAATGAACTTCAAACACATATTGCGATGACTTGGTGACACTGTATTCACGGCCGTGCATCTTGTTGTTGTAGAGCTCAGTTTTAAACTCTGGACATAAAGTTTCTCGCCACTTCAATAATGTTGCACATTCCTCGCGATGTACACATATTTGATTCATAAGCTTCACTCTGATCTCATCAACCATGATGGCTATATGCTTATCTCTCTCTTCAAGGATCCAACTATTGAAACTCTCAGCGATATTCGAACACAACCTACCATAACGGCGACCTCGGAAATAAACATTTGCCCATTTATCAACCGGAGCTCTACTCAGATAATCTTGTAACTTCTGATTTTTGACCTGCAACAACTTCTCCCAGTTCTTTGAAAATTCTGTATATGTATTAGCATACGCACATTTTTCAAACAATCCCAACACATAATTGTGATAAACTTTATTGGCCTTCGGCAAGTATGTATTGATATTGTTCTTCATATGCAAATAACACCAACCATGAACAACATCAGGGAATACATCAGGAATTTGATTCACCAAACCACTACCTCGATCACTTACAAAAGTAAGCTTTTTACGCAGAGGAGAAAGGACTTCCTTCAAATTCTCCAAAAACCATTTCCATTTTGCGTCATTCTCCGATGAAACACATCATAATCAAAAGGATAGATTTCTGAAACAGAACAGGAAAAAATGTCTCAGCATATAAAAATAATGAAACCAACAGAAACAAATAGAATTTTTAAGAAAATTATCATCATTCCCGGTTAGACCTGTTGGTGCCATGATATGACCAAGGTATTTGCTTTTCAGTTGGGCTGCATCAAGGAATAATAAAGGACGACAGTAATTGAATCCACGAATGCATGCTCCGAAACAGATAAACAATCTCTGAAATTTTTGAATCCCATTTTCAACTTCCAAAACAACACGAGATCCGGGATTGGTTTCAGTCAATTTGTTGGTATACCATTTCAAGTACATAAATGATTTCTCGTTCTCTCCCCATGTAATATTGATTGCATGCCTCTTCCCTACATATGCATAATAACGAGTAATGTCAAAGCCTTACTCTCTTGTAAACATATTCATAATATACTTTGTCTTGTTCTTTGGATTGTGTTTAATCTCTTCGAGAAATCAAGCTACTAATTAGTTTCTTCGACAGATGTGGTCTGTTTACAACTCCACCACAACAAGTATGCTTCTTATTTAACTCCTTGATAATAAAAGGACTACCTTCAACACCATCAATTGAAACAACATATATATGCCATTCACATTTCTCTTCTTCCTTCTTAGAACAACATGCATCAATCCTAAACTTCTCATTCCTTGTCATCTTAAATGAATACCCAAATGTTGCATGATATTTCAACAAATCAGAGCGAACTTGTTGAACACCTCCCATAAACACCTGATTGACACCCTGAAAAAGGCCTAACCAAAGCGCATACTTCAACGATTCTTTAACTTTATTACGGACATCATAATCAACTAAATTTGTAAGTCCTGCATGCCCGAAAGTTATAATTCCTAAGCTTCGTGGCTGCTCAAAAGGTATAATTAATGAACTTCCTGAACTAGAACTAAATGACTCATCTCTATGCCTTACATGTAACTCAAGAGATGAAAGCTTATTAAACAAAGTAAATAAAGCAACCGAATAGAGATCAAAATCACAATTGATAAATTTTTCCTGATCACCAACTATGTGAAAATTTTCTATAGAAAAAACACAGAATTGACACCAACTTGAACATATACTACCCTTCAAATCAAAAATAGATGCTTGTAGACCAATACGAAAAGATAATGTATCCTCTTTGTGAGATATAACCACGAGAATAGATTCCATAATCTACAGGACAAAATATGAAACCAAAAAAAGTTACACTAGATGTGAATATAAACAACAACAACAACAAAATTTGAATAAGAACATCAATAACATAAAAATTTTCATTCCAATAGATTTGAATAAGAACATCAACAACATAACCAGAGAAATCTTAAAAACAAATGGATCCGAGTTTCATAATCAATATAAACTCAGAAAACTCAAATAAAAAACAGATGTTTGTAGACCAATACAAAACGATAATGTATCCTCTTTGTAACCGCGAGAACAGATTCCATAATCTACAGGACAAAGTATGAAACCAAAAAAAGTTACACTACATGTGAATATAAACAATAACAAGTACAAAATTTGAATAAGAACATCAATAACATAACAATTTTCATTCCAATAGATTTGAATAAGAACATCAACAACATAACCATAGAAATCTTAAAAACAAATAGACTTGAGTTTCATAATCAACATAAACACAAAAAAATCAAATCAAAAACAGATGCTTGTAGACCAATACGAAACGATAATGTATCCTCTTTGTGAGATATAACCGCGAGAACAGATTCCATAATCTACAGGACAAAGTATGAAACCAAAAAAAGTTACACTAGATGTGAATATAAACAACAACAACAACAACAACAACAACAACAAAATTTGAATATGAACATCAACAACATAACAATTTTGATTCAAATAGATTTGAATAAGAAACATCAACAACATAACTAGAGAAATCGTAAAAACAAATGGATCTGAGTTTCATAATCAACATAAACTCAAAAATTCAAACAAAATAAAAAACAAAATCAATTATACCTAAAAAGTTATATTTTAGCGATGAATGATTGAACTAAAACAATAGCTTGAGACGAAGGAGAATATGATCAAATTGAAAGAATAAACTGTAACTTCAGTTGGAATCTTCAAACCAATACCTAATCTAGCTGATGACTGATTCGAAGAACAAACAGAAAAGTTTCACAATCAATAACAACTCGAAAATTAAAATACAATCAAAATCATAATAAGAAAACCAAAATCAAGTAAAATCAAAATTACCCGATGAATGATTCGACAACTTGTAACTTGTCTTCTGTTCTTCAATTAAACAGAAACGAGTTCTGTTGAAACTTATTCAATGGATCTGTTTGAATTGAAACGAGAAGATCTGTTTGAATTGAAACCTTAGAATCTAGAAGAAATGAAGATTTTGAGAGACAATTTTTTTTTATTTCATGAATCAGATTCTGTTATTTGGAGAGATTTTGATTTAGCCGATATTTCTCTCACCAAGATTTGATTTTCTCATTTATTTCCATTTGAAACATTTACGTTATATAAAGAAGGGCATCTCGGGTATTTTAAAATTAACTAAAAACTAAAATTATCCAATATCAAAGAAAATGGGGTATTTGTATCATTTTGGGTTTAAATAGTTTATATTTAAAAAAAAAAATATAGAAGGAGTTTTTGTACGGAAGATACGATCACCTTGGTTTTTTATTCCATGTTATATTTTTTAATAAATTTTAATAAACATCTTTTTGGAATATTGATTATCTTTATAAAAATAATAATTTATATGATAAGTTGTTTGGTAAACATATTTTTCATTATCATTTATAAATTCTTCTATTCTTACACAATATTACTACAACATAAAAGACTTTGATTCCTAAGTTTGACGTCGGAACCTATACATAGCGTCAACAATTTGGTATCTTGTGTGATTCATTTAACATCTTCTTCGTCAATGTGCGAACATATCACCATGAGGATGGCCGAATCTCTACGAGATGAGCACCTTGGTTAATGGCAATAACCTCCTTGCTGCCAAAGATTTCCATGGTTCCTTTTGTTGCATTTCAAACATCACAACTTATGAGCATGTCTAGATCTGCAATGAGAAACGATAATCAAATCTCCTAATATCCATTATCTTATTATGCGCGCACGAGTAATATAAAAGAAAAAAAAACTATGACCTACAAGAAGAAAGTAGTAAATAAGTGGAAAACAAAAGCACCTAAATATAAAAGCTATGACATGGAGGAAAATTTGATGCTCACAATCCTTTTCGCCGACCACAATTTCTTATATTCCGAACAAAAACATGGGTATCCTTATCGCTACTAGCAAAGAAATTGACAACAGCCCAAGCACCAATCTTGGTTGGTTCCACTAGTTTCTAAAAACAAATTATAACGTGTATGTCAGGTAATATAATATGCTGGAACTTGCCAAAACAACAGTGTCAAAACCAAACAACACCCTTCTCATAAAATTCCATTTCCCAGTATGCGGACGGAAATTTTCACCGTTTCCCACCTTCAGTCGAAGCAGCAACACAGCATGTTAAGCCGAAATTAGCAAAATCTCGCATTTTAAGCTTTCAAGTAAATTCTGAAAGAGAACAAAGAGGAAACAAAAGTCCAACTCCCGAACGATGAATAATACCTCAGGAGAGGAAAGAACACATCATTCAATTTGAGTAAATTGAGGGATAATTGTAACGCCACTAGATTTTAACATTGGCTCATTATCATAATTGTTGATTTGCAATACCTGTAACAATGCGAAATTTGATAGGATGAACAACATTATATAAGGAAAAGCTATGACTGTGTGCAGTTACAAATAAATAAATAAATTTATAGACGCTTACATCACTTAAAACTCTCATATGCTCCTGGGGTTTTTGCATTGATTTTTACACAAGTAAAGATCTTTGGAGAGTGGAAAATGCCTTTGTGTAGGGTTGCAAAGATACCGACATACAAAGCTACAGAGGACAACAACCACAACTATAGTATGTACCCAACACATTTTTACATTATGCACAAAACACTGAACAACATTACATACAATTGATGCACTAGTTTACAGTGGGTATCATCCTTTTACCTCAATTGGGAAATATGTCGGCCTTTTGGTTTACCCACAAAGGCATCCTTCGGCGCATGACTCTGGGTCGTGTGTCTTACGAGCACAACTACAGAAAAGGGAAGACGGAGAAGTCATAAATCAAAGAACGACCACATATTTGTTATTGTACACAAACAAATTAATGTATGCATAAACAGTACGTTTAGGTAATGTTTACAACAATTTGACTATGACATGTAACATAATTTGCCACTCAAAATGCAGTAGACTCGAAACAAAACCACCAAGCATTTGTACAATCAATAGCTCACGCACTTCCTTTTCCATACTACCGGTCAGATGGGTGGTGTCACAAAAAAAATCATTCTAATAAACCCCCAATTGGAAGCAAAAGTTAGTAACAAAAATCATTTTGTAAAATCATCGGCTTCACTAAATGACACCAGTTAGCAATTTCACAAACATCAGTTGGGCACTTCTAAAAAAATATTCACGAACAGAAGAAAATTATAAAATCTTCCAAATCCAATTGAAAAACTGATAAATTAAACTTATTTCAATCTATTAAAAGAAAAATTAAAACTAGAAAGACCAATGAAGGAAACAATACCTGATTTTGAAGTTCTTCCGCTTTGAGTCTAGGGTTTTGAAGATGAGCAACTAAGTTTTTATCACCAATCAAAGAGAAAACAATCTCTAGGGTTTCGATATATATCAGAGGAAGAGATGGCAAGATGGATCCAAACGATGTAGGATTTCAATTTTCACATCAGGGTTCACTCTTTTCCTTTCTCTCTCACTCAACAAAAAAAGAACCCGACGATTCGGGGGTGTTTGGTAAAAATTATTATTATCATTTATGATTATAGATAATCATAAATTGAAAAATGATTATGATATTAATTATTATTATAATAAATTTTAACAAATAATTTTTTGGGATAATTGATTATCTTAAAAAAATGTTCTTGAAGTGGAGAGAAAAGAATGATGATCTAAGAAACTTTTTTAGTCCACTATTGTTTTTTTATCTCTCTCTTGATAGTTTAGAAAAAATAAGAAAAAAAATCTAATTCATTTTTGTTAAAAAAATAACTGATTATGATAATTTTTATAAATGAAATTTTTCTACTTATGAAAATAATGAGTTTTTTCAATTATAATTAAAATAATCAGTTATTATAAATTTTAACAAACACCTATATAATAGATTATGGGCTGGATAATTGATTATGGACTCATAATCTATTATAATAATGGTTACCAAACAGCCCATTCACATATATGTTTTTCCCTTTATAATCAGTTTTTTAAATCTTTATAATTATAATCAGGTGTTATCTATTTATAAATTAATGGATTTTTTTAGAAAATAACCGGTTTTTATAAATGTTACCAAACAACCTTAGAGTAGATTATAGCTTGCATAACTGATTATTGACTAATAATTTAGTAAAATAATAGTTTCCAAACAGTCCCATAATTCATAAATGGAGAATTTAGGCATATCCTGCCAGCGCTGCCAGCATTTGCATGCGCATTATTAAAAACTAGTAAACCGGCCTTTATCTCACAATATAGGTTAACTGTATGAAATTGAGCCATTAGTCATCATAAAGTAATACTTCCTCCGTTTCAGGAAAAGAGTTACTTTCTCTTTAAATTTTTGTTCCAACAAAAGAGTTACTTTTATTTTTCAACATAACAAACTTTCAAAACTACCCTTGTTATTTTATGAAATGTTATTATCCTCATTATCCTCATTATAAAGATATATGTAGTATTAAATTTTTTGTTAGGGTAAATCTGGAAATAAATTATATAAGTTATTCTCTCTCATCTTGCCTTAACAATTGTACAAATAGGAAAAGTAACTCTTTTCCTGAAACGGAGGGAGTATAATAAACTTATAATCCATAGTTACATAAGCTAACACTGATTGGATCGTTTCAAATTCAAGACTATCTAGTTATCTGAATCGGTTGGTTGACAATCTTGTCATTATTAGATAATTAGATTATGCGTTGGATAGAGAGAGATAAGTGAAGCATAAAAGTAAGTAAAAGGAAAAGAAAAAGCAACGTTCTGATTACATATTAGTTCTTGTCCATCTTATATTACAAAAAATCATAATCATAGGTATACATCATGCCGATCCTATCTCACATTCCTTTTGCGATTCCGAGTTTGTTGATTTTTCCAACCCCAATCTAGATTTTGATTTTCTTTTTTTGCTATGTCAAGGAATAACATGGATTGGAGTAAATTAGTCACTCTCTTTAACCTAGATGGCATTGTAGCCCCACCACTACTTTCTACGGGTGGAGACGATGTGATCGGTCTATGAATTTTGTTTTCTTTTACCACATTTCGTTCAAAGGGTTGAAGAAAAATAATGCATCAAGCTGTTCGCAAGATAAGTTGAGAAGAGGCTCTTTGATAATCACGCTTTCAGGATAGAAAAAAGTCTTTCATGTTCTTGTTTACCCTAACTTAAGTAAAAGCCAAAGGTTAAGAGTATAAATGAATTCCTTTTCTTGAACGGAGAGAATTGCAATCCTCAAATGGTTCAGTGGACGTTCTTGCATGACTTATTTCAATTGAGAGAGAGTGAATTTGTCACTATCATGTCCTAGCTACATTGTGCTTGTAGGTAGGGCTGCACATGGCTTGGTTCGGTTCAGTTTTTGCCCTAACCATTACCAAAACCGAGAGTCTCGGTTTTTCGGTTTTGAAAACCGAGTGTCATAATTAAGCTTTTTGGTTCGGTTCGGTTTTAACCGTCTCGGTTTCGGTTTTTTCGGTTTCGGTTATTTTCATATTTTTTTTTAATAAAACAACCAACTCATGTTCCATTCGCACATTATTCCTTCCTAATCCATTTCTACCATTTTTTTCATATCTAATGTTACTACCGATCAACATATTTCAAATCAAGATCTGAAGATGCCTTTTAGTTTTTTTCTTTACATATGATATTTTTCACACACATTATACCAACCAGCACACAAAATGACACAAAATGACAAAAGGACAATGCAACCTAGCTATTTGCTTCACAAACTAAAGAATCAACAAATAGCTTCTTGTAGATCACTGACAGTAGCCGATTAGCTTCTTGTCGATCACTCACAGTAGTCTGCAAAACACACACACCATTTCAAACAAAACGGACAGAATAAGTGACATAGAAGACTTGTATATCGGAGAAGAATAAAGTTGAAAACAACTAATGTCATAAATATGATGGAAGTATATCATCCACAACAAACACAATGAAATTCTACATGAACTTAATGTAATAAGAAGCTTAATAAGTAATAACCACACTATAATTGTAGGTTCAAAAAAGCTATACAAAGATATCAACTGCCATCTTCTACTTTATTTTGCTCACTTTTGGAAGTTTTAACTGCAACAAGAAAGAAGCCAGCTAACCTAGTAATCGTTTTAACCACATAAGGAATAGTGCTTACAGATTCTTTATTAAATCGAACATGCATCGAGTGTGAGAATGGTTTGAGTTGATGTTGTTCTCTCAAGCTTAGATCATGATATTGATGGTGGTGTTTTTATGATGGTAGAGCTGCAGAAGTGAGTGAAATGGAGAGAAGAGAGAGCGGAGGAATGAGACAGAGAGAAGACTGAAGAGAGAGCGGAGGCGGAGCATTAGGGTATAAAGGGAGGTGTGCAGAGAAGACTGAAGAGGGGAAGAAGAGAGAGGCGCAGGAAGAAAGAATGAAACAAATCTAGGTTTTTATTAATCGGCTAAAAACCCTCTGAATCCAATGACTATTATTAATCGGTTTTTTCGGTTTTTTTGGTTCGGTTCTAGGGTAGGACCAAAACCGAACCAAGATTAACCGTTTTTTTTTTCCGTAACTGTTCATCGCCATTTAGATATTCTGTTCGGCTCGGTTCGGTTTTTTTCGGCTCGGTTCGATGCGGTTTTTCCGGTTTTTCGGTTTTTTGTGCAGCCCTACTTGTAGGTGTCTCCCTGGCCTATATGTAGATTAATATACCACTAGTTAATGCACTCTCAACAACACGATTCAGTATAATTGCAATTCCCAACCAAAGGTCATTAATCCTGATGTTGCATTTTGTCATTCATTGATGTATACAAAGCAGAGGAAGAAAATTTGGACTGAGTAAGAAACTCACACACGATATCCAAATTTTCTCACATCACACATTTTAATGTATATGTTCCTGCCTGCGTATCACATGACCTTTCGCACCCTCTCTATTCCGTACTTCATTTTTTCTTTTTCCCTTCTTTTTTTTTAATAACAAAATTAGGCAAAAGTCTTGTGTCCGTAATGCATTGCCGAGCATCAAGCAGATACCTAGATATACCTTCCACACTATGTATATATTTAAAAAAATAAAAAATATAACAAGTTCATAAGCATGCTTAGGACTGCAAAGGAACCATCGGAACCGGAAAGAAATCGGACCGGAACCGAGGAGTTCGGAACAGATACAGGGAAAAAGTGAGAACCGGCTAGACCCAGGGTATAAATACCGGTTCTAAGGGAGAACTGTGCCGAACCGACCTAAAAAGACCCGACTATTTTAGACCTTTGATTTATAAGTTAAAATCTTAATCCTAACCGTTATTTCTAGGTTAAGTATAAGATTTTTCTTTCACTTTCACACGATGGCTTCAGTTCTTTTCTTTTTTAAATCATAATAGACTCATTGATTATCTCATCACATACTAATATTGACCATCTCTAGCCCATTATATATCTCAATAAGCGAGACTAATATTGCCTCTAACTCAATCTCATATTCGAATCAACACAACACAACTTTCCTAATTCATGTTCGTTCTCGTCCAACTTATTATAGACATCCACCCAATCAATCGCAGCAATAAAACTCGATCCTCTTTCCTAACTCAACAATTGCTCAGCCATCAAAACCCACTCCAATTCTTCTTTCAAATCGAGCCATGACAGAACCATGTCCCTTTCTTCTTGTTCATCACAGGCTTGACCATTCTCTGATTTCTTTGCTTCCACTGCTTCTCTTTGATTTTTCTTACAATCTTCATTGTCACTTCAAATCCTTTCTCACGACACAGATCCATCTCTTGTTTCTTTCTCTTTACCTCGCAACTGCTCTTCATCTCGACCCATGAGCTATCATGACCCAAAGTATGCCGACGGTGGAACCCAAACTAAATAGCTTGTTTAGTGTCTATCCTTAATCATTCACGAGTAGCTAAAATTTGGAGTACAGGTTTTGTGGGTATACCTCTTGTAAACCCTCATGAGACAAAACTCGTCCACTAAGGACACCTAGGGGTTTAACGGCTTATTACATATGCTAAATGTAGTCGCGATTCCTGCGAAAGTGAGTTAGGATTTCATTTTCTTATTTTTGCTCGAGGACTAGTAAAATAGTAAGTTTGGGGGTATTTGATAGACACATTTTTGTGTCTAATTTGCTCCCGATTATCTGTTTCGATAGTATTCGATTTTGTACTTATTATGTCTTTTTATGTCTTTATAGGTATTTTTGAGAAATAAACACGGAAAAATCGGCTCGAAAAGAGATAAAGGCACCCTCACTTTGGATTGGGGGCACCCCCTTTTTACATATCAAAAACCGATTTTGGCGGGAACCCTAGTCTTATCGAAGAGAAACTGCTGATAACCTTTTTGTACGTGATTTTAGGGATTTTTGGTACTTCCATTTGACCCAAAAGCAAGAAGAGATCAAAACAAGATCAAACACGTCGAGCAACAACCTTTCATGCCGTGAAAAATGCTTTAAAACCGAGTTGTAGCCGAGGAAAAAAAAGATCACGCTGTGACAAAGTCAAATAGGGATTCAAGTTGGATTGGGACTCTTATTTGAGTCCTTATCAATTAAGGAAGATCCCTAGGGTTAGTAGAGACTATAAATATCAAGAGAAACCAAGAGAATAGAGAGGGAGAGCTGCCGTAAAAAAGATTCAGAGAAACAAGAAAATTTTGTTGCTCCCGAAGAAGAAGAACAGCTGAAGAACAAACAGCATCAGCGAACTGTCGTTCATTCTGTCGCTGTTACAGTCGCTGCTTCAGCTGCTTCAACAGTTGTTCATCTGCTACACATATTATCTGTCCTTCTTTCCTGTACCTTGTTCTGCTGCTGTAACTCGCTGAACCACTTCACTGTAACGCTTAAAAGCGTATCAAATCAGTTGTGTTACTTCCTTTTAGCCTTTGTAAACACTTTTTGAGAAATGAAAGATTATTTTGAGTGTGTTTTCTCTACAATGAGCTAATCACCATTACCGGGACGACGAAGGAAGCTTTTTCTCCAATAATTAAGTGGTAACTCTATTTTATTTATTTATTTACAATTCTTTTATTATTAATTGCTTGATTAAAATTGAAAAAATGGTTATTCTTAAATAGTTGTGTTCTCTTTGATGAGTCATGCTTAGTTAACTACTCTTGATGTCTCATGCTTAGGATTTACAATTATTCTTCTAAAAACCTATCTTTGGCATATTTGGATTAAATCGAAAAAAGAATTGCATGATTTTATCACTTAAGTTATTGGTTAAAAGTGGAATCCTTGGTCCTGGTTCTTCCCATTATTTTTAAATCATCTTAACTTTAATGTGTTTTATTTTCTTTTACTAAATTTAGGTCTAGAAATTAAATCTTCACAAGTCCGAGAATCGAACCCTTTTACCACTATATAAAAATCACATCAATTTTTGGCGCCGCCGACGCGGACTTGTTTTTAGGTTTAGAATTTTAGATTTAGTTTTAGATTTATTTTTAGGTTTTATTTTTATTTTTATTATTTTGCTTTGTTCTATTTTACGTTTCTTTTGGTATTTCTCTTTTTACTACAGGTTGGATTTTGGATCGAAAAGCAAGTGAGCCAAAGACTTGGAATTAAAGCTAAAAAAAGACTTGGAGTTAAAAGTTAAAGCTTAAAGAACGAAAAAAGAAGACGAAGATTGTTATTAATTAGATTTTATTTGTTTTTTTTAGAAAATTGTATTAGGAATTTGTATTATTTCTGTAATTTTTCTTTTATTTTGGACACTTTTTGGACATTATTTTTGGGACTTTGGACATTTTATTATTTTTAAACCCTACGGAAGGGTATTATTTGAATATAAACTCCTACAGGGAAGGACGTCAATTACGATATTGTCTCGGCCCCTCGGGTTCGCACACTGACACAGGAGTCGGTGGCCCGAGTCGACTACAAACGAGTCATCCCCCGTCTGGTACGGGAGGTAAGACTCGATCAACCCACGAATCCCCTGCAAGTGGGTTTACTGTATTCCTTCGTATGCATATATGTTGAAGAATTAAAAACGGACTTACTTTTCTAGTAAAGGGCAAGAACTGGCCATACAAGATAAGGACTCGGATTTCATCATCGTTTCCTTCTTGCCCGCTGTAGGAACACGTTACCAAACGCGAACCTAAAACCTTAAAATTTTGACTAGAAAGAGACCGATAGGGTAACGAGCTTATAGGAAACTCGTTCAAAAGGACTGTATTGGTTACTTTGTTAGCCGAACTGGAAGTTCAAAAAGATTATTTTAAGTTGATTAGAGCCCCCTTGTAAAGTGCCAAAGAGACAGGGTTATCAAAGCTCCTTAGAGCTTATCCTGTTTCTCTTCGACTTAATCTAATTCGGATCGTTCTAAGAGGTTTGCTAAAATTGTAACTAGTTGCCTTTCGAAAGAATATAAGCTGGTCTAGAAACAATCTAAGTGGAGCCATCATGCTTTTTGTTTGCTAGATTCAATAAGTTTGATTTGGTTGAGTCATCCTTGCTTGTGATTGTTAGAATTTCCTTCCGTTTAAGATTTATTTATTTTTAGTTTTTATTTAGTATATGCCAAGACCGCTCTTCAAGCGGACTTGGAGAAGAGACGCTTTAGGTCGCTTAATTAGTGACAAGCCGAGTAGTTCTGTCCCTGGAAACGAGAACATCGAAGACTCTTCTTTTGAGAGCCTTGTTTTTGATTTTGAGAACTTGACACTGTGTGAAGAAGTTACTTCTAGTTCTTTGACAGCGCCAGCAATGGCAACTTTAAAAGCTTTGTTGAACCCGACTAGGAGTTCTCGTCCATCATGTATCAAGTTAGCTGATACTGAAGCAAACTATGAGTTGAAACCTGGGATCATACAGATGCTCCCAATCTTCTTAGGGAAAGAAAATGAAAACCCTTATTTCCATGTTAGGGATTTTGAGGAAATATGTAGTACCATCAGGATCAAGGACCTAGATGATGAATCATTGAAACTTAGACTGTTTCCTTTTTCGCTAAGAGACAAAGCCAAATCTTGGCTATATAGTTTGACTTCCGAGTCAATTGAAACCTATGAACAACTTACATCTTCCTTTTCCCAGAAGTTTTTCCCTAGGCACAAAATATCATCTATTAGGCAGCAGATTTGCACATTTGCTCAACAAGAGGGAGAATCTTTATATAGGTATTTAGAAAGGTTCAATGACTTATTATCCCAATGTCCTGATCATGGTTTAGAAAAAGTAAGGCTAGTTCAGATCCTCTACGAGGGTTTAAATTATTCGACAACAACCATGGTTGAGTCTTTATGCACAGGTGGGTTTGAAAATAAAACTGTCGATGGTGCGATGACATTTTTGAATGAAATCGCCGAAAAAACCCAACAGTGGGAAAATAGTAGTTGGCCCCAGAGAATAATTCTTCTAAGTAGAGGGAATATTAATAGGGTAGAAGGATCTTTTGAATCGGATGCCAAAATAGCGGTTATATCTAAAAGGTTAGAAGCTTTAGAACTGAGTCAATCTAGTAGTATTGATCCCAAACCATTTTGGGAAGGACAGACTGTTGAAGAGAAAGCCCATGCTCTTTATAATAACACTAGGTTTGATAATCGTCAGAAGTTCGACCCTTATTCAGAAACCTATAACCCTGGTTGGAGATACAATCCTAACCTTTCTTGGTCCAAGAGCCAGAGTCAAGGTCAGTCTAGTAATTCTAAGGTTTCCCCAGGTTTTGGTTATGCTGGACCAACACAATTTCAGAGTCCGCTAGATAAGACGATAATGAGTTTAACTGAGTCTGTTGCCTCATTGACTCAGAATACTAAAGATTTCCAGCAGTCTATCAACCAGAGTTTACGAGATAATCAAAAGATTGTTCAGGCTAATAGTCAGGCTATTTCTAATTTAGAAACCCAGGTTGGTCAGATCACTGAGTCTTTAAGAGAAAGAGAAAAAGGTAGGTTTCCTAGTCAACCCCAACCCAATCCTAGAAGAGTTCATGAAATATCTTCCGGTGAGAAATCATCAAATCATGTGAATGCAATTAGAACCCTTAGGAATGGTAAAGTGGTTGATAACAAGGTAACTGTGCCTAATAGTGAACATATTGTAGTTCACCCATCTGATCCAAAGTGTTCGATTCTCGAACTTGTGAAGGTAATGATTTTAGAAAATAATGGACTTAATCTAATTAAATAAAAATAAGGAAAATAAACTAGAGATTATTTTTAGAAAATATGGAGAAAACCAAGAATCAAGATTCAGTTATTTCTAACAATTTATGTGATTAATCATGCAATTCTTTTAAATAAATTAAGCTCAAATATTGCCAAAATAGGTTTTTATGCAAACAAGAAGAGGTAAATCACAAGCATGGGACATCAGAGGTTGTCAACCCATCATGACCCATCAAACAAAAACACCACTACTGAATGAAAACCGTTTTTCTATTTCGAAACTATGCAATTTTAACAAGTAAAGAATTGTAAATAATTAATTAAAAATAGACTTACCACATAAAATTGAGAGAAAAACCTCCTCCATCATCCCAGTAAATAAACTTAGCTCATGGTGGAGAAAACTTGCTCAAAAGGTCTCTTCATTGCTCAAAATATTGATTACAAGGTTGAATAATGGTGCAACAGCTGAACAGAAACTTTTATAAGTGTAACCAGAGATGGTTCAGCTGTTACAGAAAGTTCTAAGCAACAAAGGAAAAGAAAGAATAGGCAACATAATAGTTTGAATCAGCAACAGATGTAGATGTTGCTGAGTCGTCTTCCCCGGTGATGACTGAATGAAGAACACGCCGGCCGGTGCAGCAGCAGATGATCGGACTGCGACGGAGATGGCCGGAATTTCTCTGAATTAGTCTCTAGGGTGCATGTCTATTTCTCTTGGCTTCTCTTGGTTTATATAGGCTCTAGGAACCCTTGGGAGAGTCCCAAACCCAATCAAACTCGCAATACTTATCCCAATTTGATGAAACAGTCCCTCTCCTAGCCGGAATCGGAAAATTAGTGTTTCCCGTGATTTCCGGCCAATTTTTCTCTGTTTTTGACGTGTTGAGGATTGTACTAGACTCTACTTGTGATTGGATTACTTTAAATCCCAAAATAACCCACAAAATCCGTGATTTGGTGCATCCAGTAGCTGTTCCGGTGAAACCAGGAGTATCCCGATGAGTTGGTGACTCGGGCCGATCCAACTCACTGGGTTGACCGAGTTGACCCGCTGTGTTGACTCGGCCGATTCTAGGGTGTCCTTTATCCATTTTTGGGGTTCCAATAACACTTGTCCTTGAGTGCCTTTATCACTTTTTGAGCCAATTTTTCCACAAATCTTTATTCTTCTAATGTACCTACAAAAGCATAAAAACACGTAATAAACGCAAAATCGAATACTAACTCACTAGAAATTAAGGTGCAAATTAGACACTAAAATGTGTCTATCAGATTCAATTTTTTTTCTATAAAAGAGAACCTTGTTCCTCCTCTTCAGACCATCAAAGAAACTCTTCTTCCTCTTTCGACGTTGCCACCCTAAAGAGTTGATGTTGTAAAGAGATGCATATAGTATCAGGTGGAAGATAGAGTCATAAGAAGCTAGTGATGGAACCTGATAATTTTCTTGATGTATACTGGAGCACATAAGATTGTAAATTTTTTGTTTGCCATGAGCAAATATTGTTCAACCACCCAGTTCCTTATTACTCTTCCTTGTGCATCAACGGTAGTACTTTGTAGCTTTGACGGTTACCAGGTATTGGACTAAGATGGTTAAACAGTAGAGGCATGCTTACTCGACCAAGTTGGTTGGATACAGAAAGTTGGCGATAGTAACATGGCTGGAGCGACTTTGATTATTGAGTATTTATCGAGGCTATAAATGGTTGTGTCTGCCTTGTTACCAGTGGTAGATGGAACCTCAACTTCAGTATAATTTATATTTGTCAGTAGATTCGCACTAGAGTAGAGTAGGCATGGGCACAGTCCCCATGTGTATAAGCGTATCCTCATGTTATAAAACGTCTCAACTCCCATGACCTCTATGTCGTATCTTTAAGAGTCGAAATACTAAATATTTATATGCAGACCATCGACCTTAGTCCCCTGTGGTTCATCAACTATTATAGTTCATGCACATAGGTTATTGTAATTCTATAAAATATGCTTGATTAAGATGACATCCCTAGAATGAGAATGCAGGTACGTAGTAATCGAGCCAAGGTGAGTAGCCAACGTTGATATACATAGAGTAGTCGATGTTAATCCCGAAGAAGTAATGAGAGGAGACAAACCGTCCTTTGCTCATGAGTATTCATCTTTTGATTTTGAAGTTAATGTGAAGTTTTCAACTCTATTACCAAGAATAAATTGCACATTCGTATTACAGGTATTTTAGAGAGCAGAACCATGCATCTATCCGAGTATCCTTCTCTTGATGCTCCATTAGAATATTGTATGAAAAAGGTGGATATTGGATGTTGCATTGTACTTCCCCACTGGTAGCAGTTGTCGCAGGCGGATGATTGGGAAGATAAACAACAAGAATTTAATTAACGCCTGAATACTTCAAGTAGGTGACATCCTCCTCATAAAATTGGTGGAGAAAACATCCAGTGACAATAATAGCTGATAACAAACAAAGAAGTGGATCTAACAGTGTTGCAGGTTGATCAGGGGTGAGGTGGATGTTCAATATGAGGTCCTATCCGCATTGTAAGATGAGAGAGATAGTGCCTGCGCCAGAAAGAGAAGTCTTTCTTTTGTGTTTCATGTGTTTTAAATACGATGCCCATCTTCAAACTTGTGTTCTCTATAGATTAGCAATGCAGAACAAACAAACGAATCTTATTCAATAGATGTAACAGGGGTTCCCGTGAATAAAGATGGTAATGACACATCTTTTCCGATTCAAAGTGTTGAATATGATGTTCTGAACAATCCTGTTAATGATGAGGTTCGGGGTAATAAGGATCAGGAGGTTGATTTGACAGTGATAGTCGATACAAAAGTAGTTTCCGTTGTAGGGTTTAGTGTGCAAATGCCTCTAAACTCATATATGATGCTTCTGATGACGTACTCGATGAGTGGTATGAAAAAAGGAGTTGAAGACACTTGTTTTATTGTATCTCATCTCTTATGATGTATCAATACTTGTTGATTGTAGTAGTTAGCTTGTAATGACTCCCAACTGTGATATCAGAGTTTGATATGAACAATCGTATGTGCTTTGTTGCTTTCACGACCATGTCTCCAACTTGATATATGTTAAGCTATAGTCTTGGCTTTGAAGAATTTGTATTCATAAGGTTGTATCCTTATTTTCTTTGATGTTGATGTTTAAATGCCTAGAAGTATCTAACTATCGTGGCAACTTCACCACTACTATAATGGTGGTAGTTTTACCATTATGTTCTCTCAGATGGGAGATGAGGTTCATATATTTGGTGAAGTATTGTTGAGGAGCGGTTATCCACCCGTAATGTTTAGTTAGAGCATAGTTTGATTTTTCACCAATGTTGAGTCCCCAAGTATATGGAAAGTGAGGCTTGTTCAAAGGCAGAGAGATGTGTCAGGTAAGACTAACCTGAGTGCGGTGTCTCTGGAAATACGAGACAACATCCTCTCTAGGTTCCTGCTTCATATCCATCAAGTATGATATTCTTCTAGGTATAGAAAAATTTCATCTAGTCTCCCTGGTTGCATTAATATCTATTCGTAGATGTGGAGATGTTACTGCAAGTCATGAGAATCGTAACCTGGTTAGTGTGGATCCATGAGCATCCTGACACCATGTCATAACCTAAATTTTCTTTGGTGATAAAGGAATTGTCTTCTGTCTGAGCTTTCCCCATTTTTATTCCGTGGACGATGTAGCCCCATGCTTCTATTGATTTCCCTTCTGGGTCTTTGATCATCACTGGAGAGTAGATGACTTCCTCTCGAGTGACCCCTGCAGCTTTCAGTGTCTTGGTATAGATGATGTTGATGGGTATGCCAATATTAATTATGTTCATCAGGGAAGGATAGTTATTTTTCATACACAATATGGTTGACAGCAGTGAAGATATCCCCACGTTATTCATTTGAGAAATACAGAAGTTCAGACATGTGCTCCATGAGAGTTTGGCCAGTTTGGCTGACAGGTTTAGCAGAGGTAGTGAAGATTCTGACGAGGAAAGGGTTTCTATGTACTCCTATAGTCCCCAAGTGAAAATCTCCTAAGATTTGCCATTTCTTGTTATGGTGGTGGATATTAAATGAGAGGTAAATTGATGGTGTTAATTTATATCCACACTTTTAAGAGTTGGGGAGAGAGACCGGATCTTCCCTTGATTGTTGTTGCTGACGTCGAGTCGGTGCTGGAGCTAGAGCTGGTGTCGCTTACTTTTATGTGGTTGGCATTCCTGTGATGTTGGAGTTGAAATTTATGCTAGAGTTGCATGCTTTGGTTGTTTCTATGGTGTTGAAGGTTTCTTTTTGCCTCATTCAGTCACAACACCCGCAGATGGTTGAATATTGTACTTCTTACTTGTGAGTCGTCTGTTAACACTAATCTTATAAGTTTTTTCATTCCTAGCAGGTCCGGATCTTCATCAAAGCAGGTGTATTTGCATCCGATCACCTGAGTCTAGGCAAGAGTCTCTTGTATCAGGAACATCAGCGCTGGTAGTAACAAAATTGGTGTTGAGAGTTAGTTATTGAGCCTGACCTAAGAACAATCGCTTCTGAAACTGAAGAAAATTAAGAAATTGACAAATTGGCTTTGCGAATGAGATATTGATCTCCCACTATAGCCGCCAAAGTTTTTGTGGAGAATACGAATTAAGATGCTAATTTAGGAAAAATGGGGTGAACAGGTGATAATTCGTCTAATCCTTAAACATTTGTATCGTTGAAGTACTTTCTTTAGATTCGAGAGATCAATATATATAATCCTGGCCTAAACCAAGCAATGGTTGTTCTAGTCTTGCTTCAGTCACAAACGAGAAGGAGAATGATTGGTTTTAGGGAGGAAAGCGAGAAAAATATTGAGTTCAACATATCAGACTCTGTAGGATGTAATAGGTGTGAATAGCTTTGAAAAATTCTATGTGTATGACTGAGAAGGTAGTGAAAAAATCAAGGTTGATCGACTTGTATTGTTCTGTTTTCGACTTAGACTTGTTCAATAGATTAAGAAATATATTTATAATTATAACTATTTTAACTATTAACCTGACCTCATCATGTGAAGAAAGTGTCGATAGTTGAGTAGTAGTAAAGTGAAAATGGTGGAGGATATGATAATAAAAGTTGCACACTCTGTTTGAGGTTGAATGGACGGTTGCTCAACCTACCACTTCGCTACTCAACTTGTTAATCGAACTATCCAGATTCTCTGTAGTGGGTGCATTTCTACACCACGTGCCATAGACCGCCAGACCAATACCCTAGTGAATGTCCCCCTATTTGTGACATCTTTGATATCTCGTGTAATTTGTAGCATTTAAGAATTATTAATGTTAAGTCAAATGAGGCCTACTTAGTTGGTCTCTTGACTAAAGACTTGTCTTGCTTGACTAACCTGATGCGTCTAGCAGACTAAACTTAAAATAAAATATTTATTTATTTATTTTATTCATGAGGAACAATTGTGTGTTCAACTAGAGCAGTTATGTATCCAGGTCCCCTAACGCAAATGGATGCGTTGCGATTTTCAATGTGACATGATTTTTTTGCAGAAATAAGTGTAGCATGCTGAGCATAAGCTTAGAAATATGATTGAGGCTTAATATGGCCTTTGATAGGAATTTGGAACTTGTATATGTGAAACAATCTGAGACAGACAAGCATTATGAGCTAATGCTAAGGCGGATGAGCATTATGAGCTAATTCCTAAGGTGGATGAGCCTTAGGAATTAATGTGAGTCGGATTAGCTTAGGAGCTAAGCCTAAGACGGATGATCTTATGAGTTAATTCCTAAGTCGGACATGCTTAGGAGCTAAGCCTAAGTCGGATTAGCTTAGGTCCAAGGGTAAGACGAACAAGGATTGTGTTTTAGTAAAGACAGACTGCTTTGTGTTTAATCCCTAAGACGGAAAAACAATGTTACTTAGACTAAGACGGACAAGGTCCATATCCAAGTGACTAAGACGAACGAGGTTCGTATCCAAGCTAAGACGGACAAGGCTTGCGTCTTATCTAAGACGAACAAGGATCGTGGCTAAAATATTTGTAAATCCAGTTTTGAGCCGTTTCCTTTGTCAATTATTGTTGGAAAGTTTCAATGATCATTTGAGATGATTATAAGTGTTGCAAACTTATTTTTTAATGTTTCCAAATTTCTAAATTGAATTCTTTTTACGCCATTCACGTTAGTTTCCTCCTTAAGCAAGAATTAATGTGACCAGAACTTGATTTAGCTAGTAGAAGTTATGAAATTGTGTTTAATATAATTTTAACTTGGTATCGAAGCACACCTGTGGTACTTTAGCCAAGTACATTTATATGTATCCTCTATATAAAATCTATATAAGTATTTTAGTGAGTCAATAACGTTTAGTTGATCATGGAAATTAACATAAAGTAATTTTGGGAATTCAGCTGCGGAATATAGCACCCAAATAATACTCAAATTGCTCTATACTAGTGGGTAATCCATTTAGGAGCTTGAGATTTGTTATATAAAAATCATAGAACAACTAGGAATATCGTAATAAGCACCAGTGCTATTCTAATATTTTGTTACAGGGATGAATGTTGATTCATCTAATGAATTTGATCGTATTTGTAATAATCTGATGAAGTCAGCCAGGTGATGCATTCATGTGAATACGTACATACAAAGAGAGACTGGGATGATTGCATGCTTTAAAGATTTTGTGCAAAATTACAAACTTCAATTTTTCCGAGACCCGGGTCAGAAACATTATCTTTTACCATTTTAACCTTAACAAAAATCCACCATCTACACCTGCGTAAAAAAACACACATCGTCAATCGCCAGACGTCGATGTAGCATCTTCCAGACTAACCAATCTCTTCGAGGAGGAATAAAAACTTCCCAAAGGTCCATGAAAACCTTGTCAACTGGATATCTTGGTCTACAATACTCATAAGCTTCCTTCATCATAACCACTCCTCTTTTGTCATGTTCCCATATGATATTATCTTTCATGTGGGGAGCCCTTGGAACGGATTAAATATGGCTTCTCAACTCGTGGATATTAGGCATACAATCATGAATATGCCACCTACCATTTACTACCTCAACTGAATTCATTAAACTCGAAATGTCTAGGTTTAGAAACTCGTCAATAAAAGAATTCAACAGAAAACAGTCTCTCCATAATTCAATACATAAGTCATTTCCTACCAACCAAATAATACTTATTTTAATTCGCTCTCATTGCCTCCAAAAACCCAGCCAAAAATAAGATTTTTTCTAACGACAATCTGTTGTGAAACGAGCTTTTATTAATCTACACCAATCTGAATCCCAATCATTATTTGTCAAGTGGTTTTCATCATCGTAGTATTATTCAGACTTATTAAAGATCTTATATTCAGGCCGCCTTCTGCAACAGGTAGATAAATAGTTTTCCAAGCAGTAGCAAAATGCTTGGTGATATTAATATCATCGAACCATATAAAATTTGTCATCCAAGTTTTGAGAGTATGAATATTGGCTTTGGGCCATTCATATACGTGAAGAAAACTATATAATGAAGAACTGATTAGTACAATATTTATTCGTTCCACCCTACCCATAGAGACTTGCCTTTCTAGGTAGCAAATTTTAGCTTAATTTTGTCTATTATCGGTTGAAATATCTCCTTTCTTAGACTTTTTGAGTTGATTGCCTGAAATTATTATGAATCAGAAACTTCCGCTTATAAAAGAACTGAATATTTTCTAGTTCATCTAACTGAAATTAACAGCTAAACTAAACCTGAGAATTTTGTATCTTACATTAAATAGTCCGTGGACTATATGTATCTAAATATTCCTTCTTTCTATTATAAAAACCCCAACCATAAAAAAGATGCACAAGACCCCAAATAAACAAATCTGTTTAAAGTACCCTTGTTCTTTAAATCAACCCGACATAACCAAAATACACCAAACCTTATAAAAACCATAAGGTCTATTTAGATCTGAGTCAGATCTTAGTCAGATCCGAGTCAGACTTTTTTTTTCTTTCAGACAGTTGAAACCAAACTTGGTTTTAATATACATTACACCAAATCCAGGTTTTTACAACGTTTGGTTTTTCGGTTTTACAACGCTTATATCCATTGCATATAAATAATATACGTTGCATTAAATACTGATTAACGGATAGAAAAAGGAAAATAGGATACGCTAGTAATTTATAAAAATAGTTGAGGGCTTAAAAGTAAATTGGAACCTTATTATTCTCCATTTCTCTTTCGTTTTCTTATTTTCCTATCTCTTACCTAAAATGTTATCGAGTTCACCACCTCCTCTCAGTTTTTTTTCTCTTCTAACCCTAAACCAAGATCTGCGAAATCAAACCTAGATTTCAAAAATCAAAAGCCATCTCTCCTAAACCCTCATCTCAAAGATCAAAACCCATCTTTCATAAATTAAAACCAATCATTGGTAACCCCAATTTCGTTTCAAGCCCTAGATACATATGCGATTTTCTCGATCAGAAACACTAGCAAACTGTTTTCTTTATTTTAATAAATTTGAGTTTTGAGTTTTGCTACTATATATCTTCACATCTGGTTGATTTGATTTTAAAGGGTTTATTTTTATTTAGGAATTTATAAGTAGACAGAATCGTTTATGTTTAATATTTCAGGGTTCTTTTTCGTTTGGGCATTTTTTGTTTTTTCTTAGTAGAATCTGGTCACTTAGATCTAAAATTTGTGGGGTTTGTGCTGGGTTGATCTTGGGTTTAAGTTTTTTTTCCTTCATATTCTCTTTTAAAGCCATAGATTTATAATTCTTTTTTTTAATTGTTTCTGAATCAAGAGGTGAAGATAGTTTATGGTACTGATGATGATAACTTTGAGGTGACTAGTTCAGCTTCTGCAAGGTTTGTTGTGGACAAAGACGCTAGATCTTGTTCATGCATGATATGGAAGCTCAAAGGCATACCCCATATCCATTTATCGTTAAGTATAAAGCCAACTATAACTTCTCTGTGTGAGACTTATATCTATAGCCTTGTTACTGATTTTGCAATTCATTTTCTTGTGTAAGAGAAAAATTATAACAAAAGGTGTATATATTTTTCTAAGAGTTTATTGTTAATGTAGCCCAGTTAGGTAAGTAATTTGTTATGTCTTCTCATGATTGCAGTCAAGTGTTGTGTCTGTGGTACAATTATATATACAGGTGAAGTTTTTGAAGAAGAGTAAGAAGTAAAAAAATCCCAACCCATGCTCTTTACTTTATCTTTGTGCTTGCAATTTGAATTCGTAGATTAGTCTAATTAATCAAGACTAGTCTAGTCTATGGATAAGTGATTAGACTAACAACTTGGCATTCTAGTCTAAGCAGTTTGTCTAGGTTAAACATAACTGTCTCAGCATAAATAGTTAGTTTAATTAATCAAGAAGAGTTTGAATCTCTAGAAAGTAAGGAGTAAATTCTGATTGTTATGATTGGTTTCAATTTGAGTTGGCAGATATGGATAGGCCAATTATAAAACAAAAAAAATACCAAATATGTGTGACATGTTAGTAAGTTCATACAAGGGTATATTTGATTGGTACATGAATAGAGATAAGTACGTTAAGAATTTAAGTTTTATGCCATCATACAGACCTTAAAATTCAAAATAAAGGTTCCGTCTTTTTTGTATGGCTGCAATGACTAGTTTAACTTTTATTCTCCATCTATGATTTATTGTGTAGTTGCTTTTATTTTACTTAATTTGAATTGTTAAAGTTTATTTCATTTGAGTTCCTCTCGCAAGTTTTATGTATAAGGGAAATTTTTTCTTAGCAGCACGAAGGTTCAGGTGTGGTGCCCATACAGAGTATATTATATCACCTGATGCAGATAACGTGCCTCAAGAAACTAATGCATATGTTGGGAAGTTGAGGTCAGATCGTTTTTGTCTACTCTGCCTTTCTCCTGTTGTAACCAAAGATGACCATTACTGTCAATTATCTCAAGCCTCTCTCAAATGGTACATTCTTCCCTGAATTTCCCACTTGAAATTATTATATTCTTCTTATGTAACTATTGATAGTGGTTGATAGTGATGAATGTAGGTGACTTCTACCTATCAGTTATTTTACGATTATTTCTTATTTGTAATCTTCATATGTACCATCTAGAATGAATAAGAGCATGAAGAACATTTTATTTTATTCTCCACTCATTTCTTTATTATTGAACATGATATTATCATGTACGTTAACTCTCCCGGAGGATCAATTATAGTTGGCAACGTCCATCTTCCATCTTTTATGTCTTTTATGATTATTTCCTATTTTATTTTACAGGATCATGAATTGTCCATTGAGTTGGGTACCTGCACTCACTCTTACTGGAATACTGGTAAGGAAGAAACTAATCAAAGCCATTGTATATATGAAGTCTGACACTCTTTGTGCTTAATAATTATTGGATGATTTTTTGTTGTTGTGATCAGATGTATGTTGGTAATTCCTTATCGGGATAGGTGCAGCAGTTCCTTGGGTTATACTGTCAGAGGTAAACTTAATCGAAAAACTTGTCTTGCTCATTGAAACTGTGAATTTTAGATTTTCAGATTTTTAAGTAAATATCATATTCGTGCAAATTGTATTAGATTAGGTACTTAATAAGCTTATATATAATGCAGCTGATTCCCGAAAAAAACTCTTCCAAAATTACTTTGCAGACTTTGATGCTAAGTGGGCAATTGTTCTGTTGTTATTGGTTCATACTTTATTATATTTAGATGTTCAAATATTACAGAACAACATATTATATAGACGATATCTAGCTGGACGTTCACCTAGATTGACGTTCACTTAGTTCTTTGTAATTAATTGGTGTGTTTTGAGGTATGTTTGCGCCTATGTTATAAATTACATGTATTATTTATATGTGCTTCCTGGGAGTGCATAAATGACTTACTTTAGATGCAAACTTCTTATAGTTATTGTTGACCATCACCGTTGTTGTTCTAAATCCTGAAAAATGCTAAATAATATTTATAATGTTATATAATTCAATGAGTACATGCTAGAAAGGGAAACATGACAACTGGTTTTAGCGGGAAGATTTTATTTCTCAATGGCAAGTAGTATATTCACTCCTCTCACTCACTCAACTAATGATACTGAAGGTACTGGTGGTGTGGCTACTAGGTTGTATGTGGCGTTGATGTGCTTTATTGGTTTGAAGGTCAATGACTCGGTGTTTCTGCAGGTAGAGGATTTTGAATTTTTTCAAGCACCTTTTTTTTGCATTCTATTGTCTTTGATCATATTAAATATAGGATTTCTACTGGTCCGTACTTCTGATATAATTTTAGTGTTGAAATATGAAATTTGCACGTGAAGATCGGAAGAAGTTCTAATCCAATTGAAGTAGTCCTTTTAGATTATTTCATAATGCTTAAATTGTTTGTATTTGGTTTTTGGTATATTAGTTTCATTTGTTGCAAGGATAAATTATAGATTGGGAATGGATGTTGTGTGAAATGTTTATATGTGCAGTCGCCTGATTTTGAAATGTGAACTACTTTTAATTTGTATTTTTCTTTTTTTTTATACTCATTATTTATTTTATATAAATGTTGCTTAAAAAATTTATTTGTTGCTTTATTTATATATCAAGCAACATCTATAAACATTTCTTTAATTAGTTTAAGCAACGTCTATAAAGGTTGCGAAACTTTTGTAACACCGTTTTTATTAGACGGATATTAGCGCTGCTGAAATTATATGGAACGGAAATATCAGTCCGAAATCAGTGATTTTGGCGTTGTGATAAACTTATTGTATCTTAAACAACATTGGTTTCAACGAAAAAACAATCGACATAATCAGTTGAAACCAAACTTACCAGTTCAACATAAAGCATTGGTTTCTACGTGGTTTAATTTTGCCAAAAATAGTTGAACCAAACAATAAACTTCCAGCAGACCAATAACAATGGTTTCGACAACAAAAACCGAGAAAATCAACTGAAACCAAACTTTGTTTCAATAAAACTAAACTTATCACCAACAGTATTGGTTTCGACAACAAAAACTTGGAAAAATCAGTTAAAACCAAATTTGTTGAAGTAATTTCAACATAAACTTCCTGTATCACTAACAATTAAACATTGGTTTCGACGATAAAATTCAGTATAATGAGTTGAAACCAAACCTGGTTTGGTTCACTAAAAAAAAGATTGATCTCAACGTTGTCTAATTTTCTCAAAATATTTAGAAACTACATCTGGTTTCAACATAAACTTACCATTTCACAAACACAACATTTGTTTCGATGTTGTTTAATTTTAAAAATTTAAATGAGGCGGAGGTGGTATTGGTAGAAGATCAAAACATGGTATTTTTTGTGATGGTGTTAGAGTGGGAGGAAGAGGACTTGCTGGTGGTGGTGAGGAAGGAGGATGAAGAGAAGGCGAATCTAATGTTGATGGAGAATCAGAAAATAATAGTGGTATGGTGGTAGTGTGAGAGTACTAGAAGGAGGAGGAGGAGGTGCTGTTGATGGTGGTAAGGAAGGAAGAGAAGGAGACGGAGGTGATGTTGGTGGAGGATCAAGACATAATAATGGGTTTGGTGGTAGTATGGGAATAGAAGGAGGAGTTGGTAGTGGTGGTGAGAAAGAAGGACAAAAAGGAGGCGGATCTGATGTTGGTGGAGGATTAGAAAATGGTAATGTGGTGTGAGATTATTAGGAGGAGGTGCTGATGGTGGTGGTGGTAGGAAAGAAAAACAAAAAGACGGAGGAGGTGTTGATGGAGGATCAAGACACGGGTTTGATGGTGAAGAAGAAGGACGAAAAGAGACGGAGGTAGTACTGGTGGGAGGCGGAATACTAATTTTTTAATTAATAAATAAAAGTTTATTTTAATGGAAAGAAGTAGATAAAAACTATAGTGTTTGATATTTCTAGAAAATAAAATGTATATAATTTATTTATGTATCATATTTGCCTAATATGAAGTTTTTATAAATCCCAGCTCTGTTTTTTGTCTAGTAATCATGATCACGTTAGTTTTTACTTTCATACAATTTTATATAGGATTAATTGATTTTTGGTACTCATATTTCATATAATATTAATATTTGATCTAACTTTTATCCAACTTAGAGATTAGTACTTGGACATAAATTAGACCAAACAGTAATTTTGAATAAAATGCAGGTATCAAAAATTAATTAATTCTTTTATGTAAATTAAATGTTTCTCTCTGTATATAAATGTGAAAAGCCACTTGTTTGATTGCAGTTTTCTCTCTCTCTAAACGTACATATATAGGCATACCTCGGATTGTTTTTCTTGGAGATTTATTTTGATCAGGTAATTTATCTTTCAATTACTTGATCATACCCTAAACTTCAGATTTTTTTCTTTTCTTTTTTCTAAGTTTTCAATGTTTGTTTTCAAGGTTTTCATTTGCAATAGTCAAACCTAAGAGTCATCAAATGACCAAAAAATGAACTCTCTTTTGGTTTTCTACAGACTTTAGCGATTACTTTTCCCCTGTATATTCCACCAAAAAATTTGATGACTTGGTTTAGTCTTGGTTTAAAAGAAAGAAGACAGGGGTATTTAACTGTTTTATTAGGCTTGAGGTATACTTCGCATTTATTGCTCTTGTTTTTATACTTTATAGGATTGCCTTCATTCATATAAGTATATAAGAGAGACGGTTCTCTTTATTTCTCTAACTGATCATCATACTATCTTTTTTGTCTGGGTTTTTCAGGGGATTCTGATAGTTAGCCTTCTTTTATCTAGTTAATAACCCGATATGCCTATGATGGGTATACAAAGAATTTTGAGTTATGAACATAATCATCCAAAACAAGAAAACTCAACCGCAGATAAAAAATTCTTAGACCAAGGATTATCAGATAGCTTTGTTGTAGATATTGACACCTTATCTCCAGTTAATATTCATGATGATCATCATCATCATCAACAACATCATAGAGATATAAATTCTACTCCAACTTCAAATACCAAGGTAAGGAATTTCTTCTCCTTTAATCAAAGAAAATAAGTGCATTGATTTTCTTTTTCTTTATTTGGTCATGAAACATTTCATCAAAATAATTACAACCAAATAGCAACGAAAGAATTGGTATGATTTAGGTTATGTTAGATAAAAACTTGATCAATTTGATGAACTTCGATAAATTTGAATTCTGTTTTTCAATGTAAATTGCTTTATTAATTTTTTGTTTGTTTGTGTCATTTAAGTTTCAGAGAAGCCTTTCCAGAAAAGTGTCATCACAGCGTGGTGTTGGTAACGGTGGTGGTGCAGAAAATGATTCATCAAATAAAGGTATTCTACCTTTTCTTCTTTCCTATCCTTATAAAAGTCGCCTACTATTGACGTATTATCCACAATTGCTAGTAATTTCTTATTGCTAAGATTTTATCTAATCTTTCTCAAAAGAATAATTAGTAGTATTAAATTAAATCTTGTGATTATTCGAAGTTATCGAAGAAGGGGTGGTGGGGATGTATGAATGATGACGCTGGACGGTTAGGTCAACTGTTTTATGGCTGTTGATGGTAGTTGGCACACCAAAATTTTCCCCTGGTTGCATCCTCCCAAGTTAGAACTCTTCCACAGTTGGTAATACGTGATAACTGATGTTGATTTCAAATCAGACTTGATTCGGTCAATGATGTCACCTAAATTGAAGAGCCATTATTTGAAAATAAAAATATTTTTTTTATCTATATTCATATTTTGTAGAATTTGTGTTGTGATTGTAGTGTTATGCTGTGTATATGTATGAATTACTAATTTTATGGTAATTTTTCTGCAGAATTTGGTTTTGTCAACGGAGATCAGTGTGTATCTGCAAATAAATTGACGAGCACCTTTGCTGATCTTCCACAAGTAGTGACGGCTAGTAGTGTTGGTGGTAGCGTTGAGACCACACAAAATGTGATAAATTTCAACACCAACCAAAAAGGGCAGCAAATGGTCACGGTTGCTGCAGCAGAAAGCAATAACAATAGCAAGTTGATGAAGAAAAGATCACACTCTAAGCATCATAACCAGTTGAAGTCAGCTTCACAACCTCGGAATTGGATGATGGATCCTAGAAGGATACTTTTCTTCTTGGCTTCTTTGTGAGTATTAGAGATCTCTAAATTTAGCATCATCTTGTTTGCCAAACAAAATGTCCAATTCCCCTGGTATCTCAAACGAAATTTCTAGCATTACTTGGGGAAGAATAATCCTTGGCTAGTTTAAGTTATTGTTGAGTGTATTTTACCACAACTGCAGAGGTGCTCCTAGTCGATTCATTATGACCATAGCATAGGTTTCATGATGTTCATCCGGAGGCAATTATGGCCTACGGCATTGCCTCATGATGTTGACCAGCTATGAGGATTATGTGTTCCACTTCCATATATCCTAGATTAGCAGCAACTGACATATCAATGACTAAATCAGGGTTAAGAAAAAATTGTTTGAATCCGTTGTGAATTAACTTGATGATGCAGGTCAAGCATGGGAACAGTAATACTAATATACTTTACACTCTCGATCGGGAAATTCAATGGCGACGTGAGCGATGCTTGACTACCACTATGAGTTACAACTTTGTCTTGGATTGTCAAAGGAAAAAAAGTGTCCTGTTGTCAGAACAAATTGCTTTAACATTGTGGAAATAGAGAAGTAGTGGGGAGAACATGCGAGGGGTTGAAGGTACTGCTGGTTTTGTTTATACCATGATATAGCCAAATAATGTGGACGGTATGTGGTAGCTAACTAGGTTTAGGTAGATGTTTAGGTTGTACTACTTATCTATCTATGGAGATTGATGATCATGTCGCCAGAAAATCATGCTGCTTTGCCTTCTTTCAAAACAACCAAATAGGGCCAAGGTCCAACCCAGATCATATCATACATTTGATTCCTCCACTCTCTTGTACGACTGCTGTTTGCTATTTTGGATGTGTTAGAGAATGGATCTGCACATTATTTCTTTTTAATAGAGAGAGGAATCAAGATGATGACAAGTGGAATTTGTGAAGTATGCAGTGAAAAGGACATACAGAAGGAATATATATGTAAATAGCGAGAAAGAGAGCAAATGGATAATGTAAGACAGCCACCAAAAATTAGTGATGTCATTTGATATACCCACCAGCTTTTATCTGTTGTAAGATCATGAAATTGGTTGCTTCCATTTGTTTTCATATGCCGTCCAACTTAAAAGCTCAAATCTTAAAGTAAAGCAGTTCACAAAGTTAAACTGTAGACATGTTACATAGCCTGTGTAGCTGTGTTAGTAGCCGATCACATTCTTTATGTCGCTTTAGGCTGCAAGTGAATGTCGGGACAATGCAAATGTGAGAAGTATTAAGGTGCTTACCCAATTATGTGGGGTTAGATGTTAGAATTTTGGTTGTGATTCAAAATAGGAACGCAAAAGGGCTTGTAAATATTCATCAGTTCCCGAACAGCTGTTACTGTGTAAAAAATTGAGCATTGCTTTGAAATTAACAAATATTTTTACACTTGCATCATAGAGAGAGAAATTAAAGCCAGCAGAACCTTAAAAAGCACAAAATTGCAGGTAAAAAATAAAAAATCATTGGCGATCAAAATTCAAAGATAAAATTGGAGTTATCAATTAGATACTTCAGAATGTATATGGTTCTTCGCTACCAATTGGGTTTGATCTTGTCAATGTTCCAAATCCAAAACCCAATTGAAGGGTCGTTGACATCCATCATCCAATCTCAAGCTATTCTTGAATGAAACTTTGTCACGTGTGTCTTAAAACTGTTATATACAATTTCAAAATAGAACAATGTGGTTAAACATATTTGATCTATCCTCAACTAAGAATAGCAATGCTTCAAAAAAACAAAACAAAACAAAAAAACTAAGAATAGCTTGTTAAAAAGACAAAATAAGAGCCAAAGACCAGACTCCGGAGGAATGTGATTTTGGCTGTCTTAACCAGAGTAACCGCACCTAGTTGTTCAACTTCAAAATCTCACGTTGGTGACAGACTTGAGAAAAGAACTCACTATCTAGTAACGTTTTGAGATACGCGGCATCGGACACTTTTGCTTCCTATCGTGGTAAAGCCTCAATAAAACTGCCGCTGTTTCTTCGATTGCTTTTCCTGTCACCTCTGTAATATCAAAGACAGTAACAATAAGATCAGAATTGACTCGCAGTTGCATCTAATTAGTTTATTTCTCAGCAGTTATAGTTTGTAACTTCCCTTGACCTAGTATTTCACTAAATCATCTCGGGACTGAACAGATTCAGGTGATCTGTCTAACTGGTAGAAGCAGAACCTAAGCCTAAGCAATACAGCAATAGCATTCACCATTCTTTCTTGCCAGTGGGAAAGATATTGAAATATATAACAGCGAGAATAATCATAACGAAATTAAAGTACTGGGAAAACAATCTTGCTTACCAATTACTGGCCAAATCGGATTTTGCGCGAAAATTTTACCAGCAATCTCCAACTCCTGTCTAACATGATCCATCTCAGAGTAGTTACCCGTCATTGTATCCCCAAATCCTAGAGTTTTTGCTCTAGTCTTTCTAATGGTTTGCAAGTTAACAGGGTTAATTGTCAAGCCAAAAACCTTCCTTCGGTCTACCTGAAACAGCGTCTTTGGCAATTCTATCCCCATCACGATTGGTACATTTGCGACCTTATATCCTTTTTGAGCCAAATAAATCGACAATGGAGTCTTACCCGTGCGAGATACACCAGCAAGAACAATATCAGCTTTGTGAAGGTTTTGGGGTAGAGCACCATCATCTTGTTTGATAGTGAACTCAATGGCTTCGATTCGTTTAAAATATTCATCACTTAATGGAACATAGTGACCAGGAGCTCCACGAGGAATACCAGATGGGGAAACACCAAGGTGTGCAGCGATTGCCACTGTAATAGGACTTAATATATCGGTTGATTGAATACCCCATATATCACAGGCTCGCTTAGCTGACTCTGCCATCGCAGGGTCAGCTAAAGTATATACAACCATTGCACCTTCTTTGGCTGCTTGCTTGATGATTTCCATCAAACGTTCCACATCATCAATCTAGCAGGTAGAAAGGGCAAAAAACATTCATTTCAGAAACAATCACTCAACAAAAAGAACTTTATAAGTTCAAATTTGAAATATGCTCATTGGGTGGTGATGCCCCATCACTGGAGCTAAGAACTAGTCTACATCCTATTTTACGAATTTGAAGGAAAGCATTTGAAATATGTTCAAAACCTTTGAAACTACCTTGAATACAACCTACTGATTTCTACAATTACAAAAGGGGTCAGTTACAAAGCCTAACCCAGTGAAACAAATATAAAAGCTAAATCTATCATAAATTGAGTACCAAGGGTATTAAACCAAACAAGAGTTAGCCATTATTAACAAAAACAAAATGCACAGATGCTGCGTTGCAGATGTCTTCCTGATGTAAAGTTGTGAGTTAATGACACCCCCAAACTCTATTCGAAACTCATCACACGCTCATTCCTACCGATGATCAAAAGAAAATTCATAGTTTTGAGATATATTGCATATGCAAGAATATAATGAAGCTTCCAGACATAATTTAAAGAATTTAAGGAAATTGGTACAAAATTATTACCCCAGAGAAGAGATGGGTATTAACTGCACAGTTACGATCAACCAAGCAATGTTCAAATTGACCTAAAGCAGCACCAACAGAATGTTCAGCAGTCCATCCAGTTCCATCAGAAACCATATAGATTGATTTCCCTTCCATCATTTCATCTTCACTATCACTTTTCTCTACCACTGAAGATGAAGTAGAAGAAGAGGATATAGAATTTTGATCATTTTGAAAGTTTACATCATTTGTTGTGGTATTAATGGATTCAGTACTAGTGAGTTGAATAGGTATATTGAACCTTCGACCAGACCGAATTGATCGGGCTCTAGACCATCTTTTTAGCTGAGTACTAGGTTTCAGCTTAGGAATCGGTTGTGAGTCAGATACATCAGATTCAATACCATCATCAGAAGAATAGGAATGTTGATCCGGTGGCTTGTGATTGTTTTGATGAAGATTGCTTTGAGGAATTAAGTTATTTTTGATGAATTGTGTTTTTCTAGGGTTTGAATTTGGATCAGTAAGTGTACAGGAGGTAGGTTTTGGAAGGAGGTTTAAGGAGCAGGTGGAAGAAATAGAAGAAACCATTACTGACTACTCGACTGACACTCCTGTGGTTGTTCTTATTGCCGACTTAACCAGAATTTGGATTGCCCTTCTCCATTCGTTTGAGATTTCGAGTAGTCAAGTTCCGATTATGTCTGGACTTTACGTGCGACCCGGTGAATATTTGGCCCCTTATACTCGGAAATTTAGTATATTGGCCTAGGGGTACCGTATGAACCCAACCCCGCCAATCGGACCCAATTCATCTGTTGTTGAATGGGTGGATACCCAATCCTTTATGGGCAAATTGGATATGTATGCATTTTTAAAATCCACAAAATACTGAATTGGATGCGGATGATGGAAGTCTAAAAATTTATTGGACTCCCACACCCGCTATGTTTAGGGGTAAATAGGAAATTTATAAAATACAAAGGAATATAAATGTGTTTTTAAGATACTATATAACTTTTAATGTTTTCATTCTAACCTAGTGATGCCGATGAATCAAATTTACAAGCAAGTAGCACTGAATATACTCTTTATATTTTATTTTTGGTTGTTGGGCAGACATTAAATTTTAGCACTGTAGTATTGTAATAACTTAATATATTCTTTAAATTCCAGTAAATCCAAGGTTTAAATTAGTTTTATTTCCATCTTTTCCGATAAAAAAATAAGATCGATGAATATACCCATATCCAGTACGCCCACGCGTCAATTTATGAGTGTCAAATCCGCGGGTGATGAATTTGACATGGATGCAAATCTAGCACCTGCAATTTAGATGGATTAGATTTAGATGGCACCAAATCCACGGGTTTCATCCGTTGCTCACCCCTAATTGGACCAGTAACGGATTTTAATTATGAAAATTAGGGTTAGGCCCAAAAAAACAATTCTTATTCACAAGTCCAAAATATTTTCTATTTATGTCAGACTCGTTATTATTTGGAACTATGGAAAGAGAGGAACAAGACACAAATGCCCTTAATATGCTCTACTTGTATAACAAAGAAATCACATATTTTCTATCTCGTTAGTAAATTGTCTGGATAACCCCATGTGTATATTATTTGTCAGGGTTATAATTGATAAGCAAACTAGAATATCACATATCTAAAATATGAGCTTTGGAATTTTATAAATTTTATCTCGTTGGAAAGCTTTTAAAGAAATCTACACCACGAGTATAAACAACAATATCAAATTTAATTCTTTTTTCGAAAAAATTGGAGGTAATTGATCTTTTAGGCACCAATGTCGAATGCTATATACATAAACATTATGCAGCCACCACAAAGGATGCATAACATTATGCAGCCATGTTCTGGGTTGTTCATCCACTAATTAGGTTACACAACTACTAAAATGATGTATATACCTAAAAAATAACAGTCTAAAAAAGAAGAAGGTGCATAACGAATTATGAAGCTACCAAAAAGGATACATATACATTATGCAATCATATTTTGAATAAAACGATGTATATGCTTAAAACATAACATTCAAACATAAAAAAAATGCATAATACGTTATGCAGTCATTTTCTTGACTGGATAACAGGTTATGCAGACAGTTTTGTAGCTGCATAACAGGTTATGCAACCATTTTTTGGTTGATTTCAGTGCTAACAATTTTTTTGATGCATAGCGTGTTATGTAACCATTTTCTCGGATGCGTAGCAGATTATGCGACTACTTTTTGTATTTTCGTAAGAGATTATGCAACCATTTTTTTATTTCAATGGTAAGAAAAAAATGATTCATAATGTGTTAAGCAGTCATTTTCTCAAAAACATAATAGGTTATGCAGACATTTTTATAGCTGTATAACACGCCATTTATTGGTTGATTTCGGTGCTAACAAAAAAAATTACATAACGCGTTATGTAACCACTTTCTCGGTTACGTAACAAGTTGTGCATCCATTTTTTCCAGGTACATAACAAATTATGCATCCATTTTTTATTTCAGTGCACAAAAAAGTGGTTACATAATAAGTTATGCAACCATTTTTCGATTACATAACAGGTTATGCAGATATTTTTATAGCTGCATAACAGATTATGCAGCCACTATAAAAAAAATTTGCACATACAAAAATTCTACAATTACAATCGAAAATAAGTCATACAAATTCAATATAAAAAATACATATACTTGGTCATCTGAAATAATACATAAATAAAAAAAAATGTTCTGTCGCTCCCCTCTCAAATATTTCATCCATATTCAATGCTACAGCTAGAAATACATTCACGACCATTCAGATTCTCAATCTATAAAATCCATAATAAAACAGAATATCTTGCATTCATTTTCAAACCGTACACTCTATTATGATGAACAAGATCAAAAGGTTAGAAAATAGCCAAAATGTAAATGTTGGTAATAAGCTTTTGTAAGTTAGAAGGCTTCAGAAGCTGCTCAGATCAAATGTACAACTACGTTACAACTAAATGATAAAATACCCACTAATCCCTAAAAATGGTAACAATTACTAATGAAAGATTAAGAACAATGTCATTGGAATCTTACTAAGCAAGGAAATCTATTCGAACCATAAACTAATAATAAAGACTCAGACTCAATTCAAACCCTAGTTAATACTTCACCGAATAATATGTGAATTATTCAGGAACGACTAAATACATGAACCATACATGTACAATTGGAACACTGGACCCTCTATGCGTACTTTCTGGCCTCCCTGAATAGTTCGTGAATTATACACGAATCGAACCCATGTCCATTTACATAAAAGAGAAGATAGTCAACCACTGAGGCAAGCACTTTTTTGTTGTTCAAATTCTATATATTTAATATATGTATCAGTTTTAATCCAAAACTAATACTCTTTTCTAACCAATCATTTTAAAAAACTAATTTTTCATATGTTTATGTATACCAAATTTTATATGCTTATACACGTACGTATACCGTTCCGATTTACTAATGAATCATGAATCGTTGATCGAATTTAACTTTTACGTATCCGAATAATACTCATAAATTTTTTCCGTTCCTTACGTTTGCTGAATTCTGAATTGCTAACTAGGATTCAAACCAATAGCCAGCTTGCTGTGATGTTGGTGGATTGGATTGTATAGAGTAAAGATGGTGGTGGCGTGAATCTATGGGAAGCAAACTTGTGACTTTTTATCGGCAAGTCCAGTGCTGAGGTTGGAAACACTTATGGTTCGTTGTTGTACGACCAAGTAAGTACTGGCGTTGACTACACAAGAAGCTGGTGGGCTGTGTACGTAAAGGTAGTGGAACATTAGCAGCTGCTAAACTAAATGCAGCTGCTACTGATGGAAGATGTGAACTGATGGGTTGTACAGCTCGAACAGTCGATGTGCACTTTAATGGTCTTCTTTAATAGCTTCTTTAATTTCGATTAGGATAGGTTAGACCTCCACAATTCGAAACATACACAAATACTGATAGCTTCAAAATCTACACCATACAATCACTAATTAATTTATATGGCAGCAGATCAACTTCTTGGTTGTTTTATAGCTTTGAAATGTTTTCCAAATCTTCTAACAACTAGTAGCTTAGTATCTATTGGCCGGAAAATGGTGAATATCATCAGATCTGTGGATGAAGAGGGCTACATTTCTACAAAAAGAAGAAGAACAAGACAACATGAGTTTTGGTTCAAGAACAGTTGGAGGTTCCATGGATACTAAAGTTAGATCAAATAAAAAGCAATCAAGACCAGGAAAATCAATAAGAGTAGAAAGGAAGATCATAGGGGGATCAGTGGGAAAGAAAGGGAGTAGAGACATCATTCAATTAGCAATCTGGAATGCCAACAAAAGAAGATTTGGGTGGATTAGCTTCAAGGCTGGAAAATGGTTGAGTAATGTGATGAAGAAGGAAGCAAAAAATGAAGGGAACAAAGAGGGATTCTGGAGTTTTAGAGAAAACCTGGTGTGGATGACAGCAACGAGGAGAATAAATGAACATGGCTTGTTATCTTTGTCCAATTCTCATAACCAAGAATTCCATTCTTCTCTGTACTTCCCTGCAGGCTTCAATAGAGAGGGTTGGTGGCAGTCTGGAATTTTCATAGAAGAGTTAATGTCTGATTATGAAAATGCCAAAGTAAGCAAACATATGGAATTCAAAAGAAATACTGTAGGGGAAGCTGGGGTTCAATGCCACCAGAAAAACATCCAAAAGGCCAATCCCAATAGTACTGTCTGGGCAACAGAAAAAAAACAGCTTGATACAGAACCAAATAATAATATTTCAATTTAAAACAATGCCAATGACAAAACGGAATTGAAATCTCTCTGACACAGAACTCTGGTGGTAGAAGTGTCCTCAACAGAATTTGATTGGAAAGAAATTGGTATTTGGGTGATGGATAAACTAGGTTGGTCTTTTGGGTTACAACCCTTTGGTAACAAAAGCAGTAATTCTAATAAAAACCAAAGATGAATTTACAAGAATCAAAGAACCGAAAAGATGGAAAATGGGTGATTTAGTTGTGAGCACTTACCCTTGGTATGCTGGCATCAATGCAATTTCGAAACCAAGTATGATGGTATCCAACCAAGTCTGGATTGGGATTGGAGGTGTTCCAGTCGATCGGTGGGAATATTCCACCTTCAAAGAAATCGGTGACTACTTTGGGGGCTTGATAGAGGTGTGTCCAGAAACAACAATGGCTTCTGATCTCTCGGAAATCGGACTCAAGGTGAGTGGTTATGTTAGAAATGGTGTGTGGAGTCAGGAATTGATTTTAGGGTTTGCTAAATTTTGGGTTCAAGTTAGGAGGATCGGTGAATTGTTGGAAACCCCTAAATCAGATTTTAAACCGATCTCGATTGATAAAGGTAACTGGTGGTATAAAAGAAATAAAGTCTGGCGCCGGAAGAGAGAAGTTTTGGCCAAAGTTAGGGAAGAAGAAAAAGAACAGGATCGGAAACAGTCGGGGTTGGTGAGGAGACAACCTCTGCTGCTAGGTATGGATCGGGGCAGTGGTGATGGAGATGGAGCGGCAAAATCATAGGGCTCAAGTACCTCTCGTGTCAGGAAGAGAGTGGGGGAAAATGAGGCAACGAGTGATGAAAGGACACGTGGATCAAATCATTCTGACTGTGTACGGATCCACTTTATTTTGAATTCAAATCCACCAACCCAGAAAGCTCTTTTATATAATTTGAAATGTCCAACAAATTTAAGTCTTGGGTCACCTTTATTGGGTCAAACCAAAGCTAATTCGGTAAGGAGTAAAAGAAACAATGAGGCCGGCCCAGAAGGAGGCCATGATCCCAGGCCGGATTCTAACTCTCCAGGCCGCGGTTTGGGCCTACGGCAGGCTCTTACTAATGATAGCTACAACCCAACAAGCTCTATTTCTACTTCCGACTCTCTTTCTATGGATAACTCTTCTTTGAGAAGCCTAAAGAGGAAACTTAAGGCCAAGTTACCTAATGAAATTATCTCTAATTCTAGTCTTCCTATTATTTCAAATGTGGCATGTTCAAGCAAAGAAGAAAATTAGGATATGGAGCGAGGCGCTAAGTTTCATGGTGATGATGATGTAGTAGATTTAGCCAATGGAATCCATGAAAAATTGGTGCGTCTATTCAACCAAATCAAAGAGAGTAGCAAATGCTCGTGGATTGAATTTTCAAATAGAGAATTTAACTTCGTGTCTAGCTCTATTCTAGCTCATGGTCATGCTTTCAAAGATGAATTGAATGCGGAAGATAGAGGCACAAGCCAAGGTTTTCTTGATTGACTTTTTTTCTTGATTGCGGATCTTTATCGGAGGTATTTCTTTTTTCCAATGTGTAAGATTATTTCATGGAATGTTAACGGTCTCGGAGACCCGGTGGAAACGGTGGAAACCTTCTTTTCTCATGTTACAAGAGACGAAGCTTAAAGTGTGTTCCGAGAGCATAATTCGATAATGTTGGGGAGCAACTCTGTGTAAATGGATAGCTCTACACTCCATTGGAAGCTCGGGTGGTATTTTATTGATTTCGAATTCGATTTCATCGAAATCGAAGATTTTCTTGAAGGTACTTTCTCAATTAGCATCTCTTGTCGAAATGTATAGGATAATTTTTGTTGGGTTCTAGTTGGAGTTTATGGTCCTTGCAACATTAATGAAAAAAAGGGTTTTCGTTTGGAAATCGCTACATTGCGAGGTTTTTGGGAAGGAAAACCTTTGTGCATTGGTGGAGATTTCAATGAGATAAGATTTATGGAGGAGCGAAAGGGGTGTCGTTGAATCTCAAACCCTATGAAACTTTTTAACGATCTTTGTATTGATCTTGATTTTGTGGACATGCATCTTTCCGGAGCCAAGTATACTTGGGGTAGACCGCCAAATAAGAAGAGCAAGATTTATCGCTTTCTCGTCACCTCGGATTGGGAGGAGCACTTCCCGAATTTGGTTCTCAAGCGCCTTGCAAGACCTTTTTCGGATCATTTTCCTATCGAGTTAGGATCCATGGATACGGATCGGGGAGCTTGCCCTTTTCGTTTTTAATTAGCTTGGTTAGAAGACACTAACATAATTCCTTTAATGAAAGCTTGGTGGGATTCGTTTTCTTTTGTAGGTACGGCCGGTGAATGTTTTTTGAAGAAACTAAACGCTTTAAAGGAGAAGTTGAAGGTTTGGAACAAAGATGTCTTTGGTTGCATAGAAAAGGATATGGATACGGCTCTCTTTAAGATGAAAGTGTTGGAAGTTTTAGATGATAGGAGGGATCTATCCTTAGACGAAGAAGATTTGCTTGTGAAGGCTAAGACGGATTTCGAGTTGGCTCATAGGCGTCAAAGTGTAATGTTGAGGCAAAAATCTAGAATTATATATCTTAAAGATGGAGACCGAAATACAAGTTTTTTTCATCGATGGTGAAGGGTCATAGAGCTTCAAACAACATCATCAACCTTCGTATCAATGGTCGATGGATCGGAAACAAAGAGGAAGTTAAGGTGGGCATGGCAAATTATTTCGAGCTTGCGTTTAAAGAGAAATCTCACATTCGTCCTAGAATCAAAATATGTGCCTTAAGAAGATCAATGAGAGAGCCTATGGTTGGACAGGTCCTTTAGCGAAGAGGAAGTAAAATTCGCAATTCATAATTTGGGAGTAGATCGTGCCCCAGGCCCGGATGGTTTTCCGATGAAGTTTTTCATTGTTTGTTGGGATTTTATTAAAGTTGACTTGATGAAGGTTTTCAAGGAATTCCATGATCACAATATTCTTCACTCGTCTTTGATTTTTTTTTTATTTCTCTCATTCCAAAGAAGGTGATCGTAGAGGAAGTTAAAGATTTTCGGCCCATTAGCCTTATCGGGAGTGTATACAAAATCATATCCAAGTGTTTGGCGGAGCGTCTAAAGGTTTTTCTTCCTTCTCTTATTTCTTCGACCCAATCTAGTTTTATTAAAGGTAGAAATATCCTTGATGGTGTGTTGATAGCTAATGAATTTATTGATTCTAGAATCCGTCAAAATGACCTGGGATTGGTATGCAATTTAGACTTCGAAAAGGCGTTTGACAATGTCAATTGGAAATTTCTAAATGAGGTTTTATTCAAAATGGGGTTTGGTGGTGTATGGAGGGATTGGATTAGAAATTGTTTATGTGGTTCTAAATTTTCGGTTCTTATTAATGGTTCGTCTCATGGTTATTTTGGTAGCGAAAAGGGACTTCGTCAAGGAGACCCTCTCTCTCCCTTTCTTTTCACTATTGTGGGTGAGGTTCTTAGTGGTATGTTGAGAAAAGCTCAAGAATTCAATCAAATTTCGGGGTTCTCGGTAAAGATAGGAGGAATCAAAATAAATCACTTGCAATTTGCCGATGATTCCATCGTTTTTCTCGATGCGAAGGAAGATCAAATTATTAATCTCCGTTATATTCTTCTTTGTTTTGAGTTAACTTTGGGCTTAAGGATTAATTTTTCCAAGAGTAGCTTATATGGAGTCGCAATGGAAGAGGGATTGGAAAATTTTGCAAACAAGTTGGGATGTAAATTTGAAAAGTTTCCTAGTATTTATCTTGGTCTCCCGTTGGGAGACAAAGTAGGAGGGGTACAAAAATGGGAAAAAACGCTTGAAATTTGTTCGAAGAGGATTTCTTCTTGGAATGGGAAAACAATAGCGAAAGGAGGTAAGTTAACTCTTATCAAAAGTATCTTAGCAAGTCTACCAATCTATTACCTCTCTCTCTCTTTCTTGCTCCATGTGCCATATCCAAGAAAATTGATAAAGTAGTGAGGAACTTTTTATGGGATGATAACCAAAATTCTAAAAGAATCCATAATATTGGTTGGAAAATGGTATCAAAACCAAAGGAAAAGGGAGGGCTTGGTATTAGAAGAGTGAAACTAGTGAATTCGGATTTGCTTAAGAAATGGTGGTGGCGCTTTGACTTAGAGAGAGATGCATTGTGGAGGAAAAGAATAATTGAAAAATTTGGTGAATCCCCTACCGGTTGGGAAACTATCAAACCTAAAGGTTCAAAAGTAGAAAGTTTTTGGTATAACATTTATAAAGAACTAGAAGGTTTCAATAAGCACATCAAATTCAAGGTTGGAGCCACTACAAGAAAAACGGGTTTAAGCGTCTAAAATCTTAGCAAGAGCTTGGAAATTTAGTCGCTTAAACAGTTTAAGCGTCTAAAATTGCAACTGCCAAATTTTTTGGCGGCAATAAACATGTGTCCACTATTATTTAGCAACGAAAAAATACACTTAATCGCTAGATCCTTTGTTCAAGTAATTTATAGCAACTAAAATAATGAACATGTAGCTATTCACTTTGAGGCACCGACTCGTAGCAACAACAAAATAAATTGGTTGCTCAAACCTCTCTCAGCAACTAAGTTTGAGCCACAACCAAATATGTTTAATTGCTAGATCTGTTTTTCAAGTAACTTATAGCAGCTAAAAGTTGATCATGTAGTTATTCACTTTGAGGCACCGACTCGTATCAACAACAAAATAAATTGGTTGCTCAAACCTCTCTCAGCAACTAAGTTTGAGCCACAACCAAATATGTTTAATTGCTAGATACGTTTTTCAAGTAACTTATAGCAGCTAAAAATTGATCATATGGCTATTCACTTTGAGGCACCGACTCGTAGCAACAACAAAATAAATTGGTTGCTCAAACCTCTCTCAGCAACTAAGTTTGAGCCACGACCAAATATGTTTAATTGCTAGATCCGTTTTTCAAGTAACTTATAGCATCTAAAAAAATGATCATGTAGCTATTAACTTTGAGGCACAGACTCATAGCAACAAAAAATGAATTGGTTGCTCAAACCTCTCCCAGCAACTAAGTTTAAGCCACCACCACATGTTAAAAATGAATTACTTGAGGGAGAAAGATAAACCGTGTGATTAAAATCCATCAAAGCTTTATATCTGGTTTTATCTAGTCATACGGATTGTGATCCGTGTGACTCATTGGAAAAAAAATCAAAGCTTGCATATTATTGTTGGTTTCTGCATGATTAATAAAGAGAAAAAAAAAGTATGTACTTGACGTGGATCGAACACGCAAGCTTTTGATCACAAGTCAAACAATCTCCCATTACGCCAAAGATCCTATAGTTGACAGTGTACCTCACAGAAACTAATTACTATCTATGAATTTTTCAACCTTGTAACTACAACAATTACAAACATTTATAATCATCCATGAGAGAAAGAGAAGGATCCATTTACATGATTAGAATGACATTACATTTTAGTACTATTTTCAATATAAAATCCAAACGCAAATGAATTTTAAACTAACAATTCGTAGGCAAAACAGTATGTGTGGAATCATCTTCACACAAATCTATACAAGCAAAGGAAATTTTAGACCAATGTTAACAGAAATGTCGTTTGCCGAACATGCCGGATTCATAACCAAAATCCACAAAATAAAATCCACGCGACATTCCTCGCCCAAAATCTGGAAAACCATTCACATGTCGGGTATACGATGTTCCTACTCCTTCGTTTCCATAAGGGCAACCTTCTCTTCATACTTCACTCCAACAACAAACCTGATGCTAACTTGCACAATATCACCACGCAGATACACAAATTAAGTTCATGAATATCATCGCCATCAGACTTGACTACCCCGGTTTACATACACCTCAACCCAAGCAATACTTGTTTCAGATCATAAGCAGCGTATTCATTAAAATCCAGTGGACTGTCTTTGTGCTCAGAAGGAATCAATCGACCGCAAGGTACAATTTGATAGCATTTAAGTCATATATTGGCGCCAATAAATGAATGTGTTCACAATATAAATTCAAACATCCTATCACGTATACCTAGTGAAGAGTATATATCTAAGTGATGATTCAATTGGACCAGAATAAAATTTTCCATTGCCTATAATAGACGACAAAATAGACTATAAAGATAAGCATACGCGTTAGTATAATTTAAAATCTTTTAACAGTTGGCTGCGATATTTGTTAAGGACTAAACACAAAAAAAAAAAATTATCTTTTCTAAACACAAATTCTGATTAAGTAAATAACGATGCAGGCATGAAATAACAGGAGTGATTATGAAAGTAGGAAAGAATGCAAAGAATTCAAATCTAACTTAATCTTTAGATAATCTCGTCTACTTTTACCCAAAAGAACAACTAAGACTACCACCAAGACCAGCAGTGCTAAATCTGGCGCTTAGTCTTTAAAACTCATCGACGGACAAAAGAATTTACTGGACAATGAATTATGAATAATAGCAACGAAATTTCATTGATGAAACGTTTTTTTTTGGACTTTTATCATTTTATATTCTTTTTTTCAACTTAGATTAAAGTTAAAATAATTATAACAAAGACGTTTCATCATTATTTTTAAAAAATAGAAACCTTATAGTCTGGTGCTAAGTATAACAGCACACAAATGTTGGATGTGTGTGCTAAGTTTTTCAAACAAAACTTCATATAACCGAAATACTACCTCAGCACTCAAGAATCCAATACACGCAGCCTTTTTCTCCCGAATTGTTATCTGCATTTTCATATAAATTCAATTAGTTGCAGCATAAACTCTTTGCTTTGTGCGAAGTTGAATCTTCGATAATGACTAAACTCATGTGTCTGATATATATATCTAGTTGTATTCATATGTGCCTAAACCTTCAAACACATTTTTTTAAGGCATCACCTTATAAGATTAGCATGACTAACACAAAACAGTATGATCTATCTATTGTTGTAACTAGTCAGAAATCTTGTGTGGAAAGTGCAGCTCATTGCACCTCGAAATATGCTAAGAAATGAGTAACCAGTTGAATATCAAATATTCACTTTTTCATTAACTTCATGTTCTTCAGGACTACTGAACATGTAATGAACATTGAGAAAGATATTAACATCTACAGAGCAAAAAAAAAAAGAAAACAAAAAACAATGTTTACCAACAAGTTGCTGCTAAGTGCTAACATATTCAACCCAAAAACAAATTCAATAACACACAACAAACAAAGAAACACCACCACTGAAATCGAAGGGATACCAATTCCTAAATCCCCAATTTCATACCAAAACATAATGTGTAACACCCAAAACCTAATTCCTAAATACCCAATTTCATACCCAAAAAATAAAACCCCAATTTAGGCAAATAATCAAATTACACAGACGTTCATCAAATAACACAAAACTTAAAAACATACCGATGGTGGAGAAACATCAGATTTTGCTATTTGATGAAATCACACAGAAAACAATACCAGAGCAGTACCGATGGTGGAGAAATGGTTTTAAGTGAAGTTAGGGAAGTCTAAGCTTTAATGTGCAGTTAGAGAAGTGGTTTTTTGTCTGCAACTTATAAGTGTAAGGGTTTTGAGTTTGGTGAAGTTTCAGAGAATTGGAGAGGGAGAATAAAGAGTGCGGCAGGGTAAGGGTTTGAGTTTGGTGAACCCTGTGTGAACCCAAACCAACATGAGCTTCAAAAGCAGAAGGGCTCACCTGCTCATTCAACAATAAAATCAACAATATAAGAAAAGAGAAAACAAAACCAAAGTGAATGCAAACCAAAGTGAATGCAAACCAAACAAAACAAAATCAACAATACACAATCAAAGAATCTCCTGTCTTACATACTACGGATGTTGCAGGTACCAAACCAAAGTGAATGCAAACAAAACCTACAAACCCATTCAGATCAGAAATCAAGCATCAAAGTATCAAATTCAAAACATGAAAACAAGACCAAGAGAGAGATGTTACTGTTTTGGCGTTGACAGCTTCCCCAACCTTCATGAAAAGCATCAACTTGTTCTATCCATTATTCTAGATTCGGAGGTGATGGTGCAGTTAAGGAAGAGAGACAAAAAGAGAGAAAAAAAACGAAAATGAAGAGAATTGTTGTTTAGGGTTTTGAAAAGAAAAGTTTAACGGTGGATAAGCCACCTCATACGGATCACAGAAATTTTTTGATGGTCCAGATTCGATGTTGGATGCTCATACGGATTGTGTGTTAGTTACCATTGTGTATTACACACCAAAGTGTGTTAGTTACTATTATGTGTTAGTTACAAGGTGGATAACGGATTTCGGATGTCAGAAGCAAAACGTAACGGATTTTGGAAATTAGGATTCATCAAAAATACTTGGGTTTTTTAATAATTAGGGTTCTTAGTTTATCAATCTCACTTGAATACATTCAAAAATTGATATAATTTGAGTAAGATCGATCAAAATTGAGTGTATTCAAGTCGGTTTGATAAAAAATTGAGTGAATTTTGGTGAGATTGATGAAATCATAGTTTCATATCGTTAGATTTGTTAGATTGATAAAAAAAAATGAATAAGTTTGATCGAAATTGGATAAAATTCAATAAATCAAAGTGAAATTGATGAAAAATTGATATAATTTGAGTAAGATCGATCAAAATTGA
>JAJJMC010025232.1:63678-210382 GCA_023531435.1 Papaver californicum | reverse complement strand
TGAAATCATAGTTTCATATCATTAGATTTGTTAGATTGATAAAAAAAAATGAATAAGTTTGATCGAAATTGGATAAAATTCAATAAATCAAAGTGAAATTGATGAAAAATTGATATAATTTATCGATCAAAATTAAGTGTATTCTTGTCGGTTCGATAAATAATTAAGTGAATTTTAGTGAGATTGATGAAATCATAGTTTGATATCGTTAGATTTGTTAGATCGATACAAAAATGAATAAGTTTGATCGAAATTGGATAAAATTCAACAAATATAAGTGAAATCAAGTGAAATTGATGAAAAATTAAGTTAAACCCTAAATGTATGTGTATTTGTCATATTGTGCTTGATGCCCTAGTCGATTGAGTATGAGTTTTCAAGGAAACCCTAAATGTACCATTGTTGTTCATATTATTCTTAATGACCTAGTCGATTGACTGAGAATCTTTTCTGGAACCCTAAATGGACTATTGTTTCATACTTTTCTTAATGACCTAAGGTTGATGGATATTTAGTTCAATATTACTCAATTTCACTCAAATTGTTTCGATCTCATTTAGTTTATCATTTTTGTATTAACATGTTCACATTTTGGGTAAATCGTATCTATTGCTTTGAGGGCTCACGAATAACCCAAATTGGAGAAATCAAAGTTGAATTGTAACAAAGGTTGATAAATAAATCGGATGCACGAGTTCGATTTAACATGGCAATTGTGATTTTTTAGACCTATAAACCTCTGCTAACTTGTCCGAAACCTTATTTTCCTTTCAAAGTCTACAAATGAATTCTTCTTAGTGTTCGACATCACATATAAAGCGTTTGGCACCCTATACCTATCCCTTATTATTGTCTAGTGAAACAATTATTGAATTAATTTATTATTTTCCTGATTCATTCTTACATATTCAAAATAAACATTTATGTATAATCAAAGGTCGATAAAAATATCCTCAATCATTTTTTTTTACTATTTTGTTTTTTTCATATCGAAGGTTGATAAATAAACCTAACATACGAGTTCGTTAAAATGATGGATAAGTGGATAAACTAATGAAATCGAAGAAAAATTGAGTGAGGCCAACTAGCAATATATAAGATTGATTTAAAAAAAAAGATAGATAAAATGATTGAGTGAGGAATAACCGATGGAGTTCAAGAGAAATTGAGTGAGGTCGACCGATATTGGATAAAATTAATGGACAACGGGTGAAATTGACTAAAAGTCAATGGACATTTGGTTAAAATGATGGATAACTAGATATTTGGTGTGATAGGTTAAGATCAACAAATAACTAGAGATTTGAGGTTGGAAGCAATAATTGCAAATTTTGTAGATCAACGGAAGAAAAAAACAAGAAGAAATTCAAATTAATTCGACTAAAATTAAAGAGATTATGTCAAATTGGATAAATTAGAGTGACGAAAATTGAAATTGGGAAAACATGAATTAAAACTGTAGGGAGATTGAATAAATTAAAAAAAATAACTCTTTGAATTGAGGCGATTGCGTTAGATTGAATAAATATAATCAAAATCTGATACTTCGAATGTAAATCCAAACGTAGATGAGCGTTTTCACGGTGAGGGGCCTACGAAGAAGCTAAAATTGGGTAAATCAAAAATGAATTATATCGAGATTAAAAGAAAATGGAGAAATGGAAATTTCAGTCCTTTTAAATTGAAGATATTGCATTAAATTGTATTGAATTTGGCGGAAAAAGATGGAAATTTTGGTCCACCAGATTCGTGATCCGTATGAGCATAAGATGTTAATTTTGGTCCGTCAGATTCGTGATCCGTATGAGCATAAAATGTTAATTTTAAACCGTCAGATTAACAATCTGTATGAGTAGAAGATGGAAAACCTAGAACCATCCAATCAACCTAACTTTTAATCTTAAACCGTCAGATGAATTAAACCTATATTTTTATTTATTGACCACGAAGTTCCCTTTATTTACGTTTAGTACCCTTATATATAAACACTCTAACCCTAAGGAAACATTCTCAACTTCTCATTTCCAGCGCCTCCTTCTCTCTGCCTCACTCACTAAATCTCTCTGCATCCCTACTGAATCTCTGTTTTTCCAGCGCCTCTCTCTGCCTCTCTCTGCTAGAAGAAGCCAACTCTTGGTTGTAAGATCTGTATGAGTCTTTCTCTGCTAGTTTCAAGTTCCTTATTCTATGTCTTTTCATTTAGTGCAAGATCTGTACTCTTGTTAAGATTGTTTTTGTGAAAGGTTATGATATGCAGTAGCTTCAGTGAAGCCAAACATGTCTGAGAATGAATACTGTTTTTTCCAGGTTAAATCTACTGCCGTCACTATGACTCAAGATTTTTACATGCAACAATCCTGTAGAGAATTAAGGTTTCGATTATCTGTCTCTACACCATCGTATTTCTATAGGTTTGATGAATTAAGGTTTCAATTATCTGTTCTACTAATTTATCAAGTGGGTTTTGATTTAACAGTGGAATTTTTTGATTTTGGATTTTTGAATTAGGGCTTTTTATTTTTGTTTGGGATTTTGATCTAATTTGGGAAATTTTCCAGTTTTGTGAAGTGGGTTTTTTCTTAATAAAGATGAATTGATTTTTCTATTTGTGTGAATTATGTTCATAGTGACTTGATGACTTTGACTTGATTATGCCTGGTTTTCTTTGATCAAGTTCCAGTTTGTGATTTGTTCATAGTGATAGCTGCTTCTGCTGTTTCCTTGGCCAGATATCTACTTGAGTATGGAATGCTGAGCTATCACTACTTGGATTAAGATTCGTTTTCAACAGATGATTTTCTCCTTTGATTTGCATACTGATCAATAAACTTATGTATACATGTTAGGATGAGCAAGGCTGCATGATGATGCAGGGCTTATTTTGGGATACAAAATGTTGATGCAGGGCTTATTTTGGGATACAACTATGTTAATGATGTTGGTCTGCAAGATGATTACAGGTTAGTGTACGACAATCTGTAAGGTTTAGTTTAATCTTGGTTTAGTCATGATGATGAAGATGGGTTAATAATGATGAATAATTTGTTTGCAGTTGTAGTCTTCTGTTGTGATTTGTTTTTCATTTTCTTTTACGCAGATACTGGAGTGGATAATTTTGGGATTTGTAGGAATTATATTATGAATCTATGTCAGTGGATGTTTGTAATAATTTTAGTTTTTTTTTGTATTTTTTTGGGTTTTGAAATTGTAATAGGATTTTTTGGGGTTTGTTTTGTATGTATTATTTAGGTATTAAACTTTACTTTTGTATTTAAAGCTTATTATTGCTGCAGGTACACTATTCTGCTCAACTCAAAGCTTCAAGGGAGAGAGCTTAATGTCAGTATTTGAATGAGGCTTTGAAGAAGATTGGTTGTCAACCTTCCTGTTCTTTTGGGAAGTGAAACTAGACATTAAGATTATACAAGTACTATTCATTTTATATGTATTTTGGTTCTTGTCGGGATGTGTATGAAACAATATTGTTAAAAGGTTATGCTTTTTGGTGGGATATTCAAATGAAATATATTTGTAATTATCTAATCTTAATTATAATTTTAATTAGATGTTTTCATTTTAATTACATAATCTTAGTTATAATTTTTTTTAATTATAATTAGATTTTCGGATTATTTTGAATCAAATGAGCAAAAAAAGTGAGTAACTTAAATACTTCAGCAACCAACTTTAAGCCAATTAAAATCTGAATTCTAAAATAATTTGGAAGCTTAAAAATTTAAACAATCAACTTGAGTAAAAACTTTGATACCTTAAAAGTGTAAGCAACCAACTTCAGGACAATTAAAAGTAAAAATTGCTTGTAGCAAGCAAAATCATTTGATCGCTTAAATTTTAACCAAGTAAAATCAGGTTAAGTTGCTCCATGTATCTTCCAACTAGGTAGTTTAATAGCTCCTAAGTCACAAGTTGCTTCTAGAGAGTAAAATATTTTGTACCTCAAAAGCTTGAGCAACCAACTTCAGGCCAATCAAAATCGGAAATCACTTTTAGCGAGCAAATTATTTGATCGCTTAAAACTTTAACCAAGCACTTTTAAAATGAGTTGCTCCATGTTTCTATCAACTAAGTAGTTTACTTGCTTTAGAATGATTGGTATATCTGAAGCGATTGATATTTTACTTGCTATACTGGTTGGTCTAGATTTTAAGCGATCAACATTTTACTTGCTCCATGTTAGTTGCTCTAAATGTTAAGCAATGAGAAACGTACTCGCTTAAGGTTAGTTGGTTTATTACTAGAGCGATTGCATGGTCGCTCAAGGATTTGAGATACATGGCTTTGGGCAACCAACGTAGCGAGCGCCACTTTTAGTCGCTATAACAGTTTTAGCGACTTAAAAGGGGCTTTAAACGACTTTAAACGACCAGTCGCTTAAACCTGTTTTTTTTGTAGTGAGCGGGAATGGAAACTAGATTTTGGGAAGCATTTTGGATCGGGAAAGAAAATTATGTGACATGTTTCCTTCGGCCTATGAAGTTTCAAGGACCAAGGAGTTTGTGGTAGCTCGTATGTTCGATGTAGTAGACAACGAAATAAGATGGAAGTATATGGCTAGACAAAGATACTCTCAATCAATAACAAGTGAAGTCTCGAGTATTTCTAATCTTCTTTCCACTTTTTCCTTTCAAGAAGGTGTCTCGGATAGTCGACTTTGGATTGGTAATGAAAATGGTCAATATACGGTGAAAGATGGTTTTAAGATCGAAGAGGAACAAGATTTTTCAAATTACACAATTGATGTTGTATGGAGCCGCAATTACCCTTGCAAAATCAATTTTTTTTCTTTGGCTCCTCTCTCACGATAGGGTAATGACTAAAGATAAGCTTCGGAGAAGGGGCATGGAGGTCTCTAGCCTTTGTTGTTTTTGCGACAAAAATGATGAAACTAGCGAGCATTCATTTTATGATTGTTGGAGGATTTGAAGGATTTGGGATTACTTCATTGAAGGGTCTAGGAGCAATTGGATTTATTCATCTAACATTTCTCAAAACGTCAAATCTTGGAAAATAAATTGGGGAGATGATCGTCTTAGTGGAATTTGGAACAACATCTCGGTAGCAATTTGGTGGTGTATTTGGAAGGAGCGCAATGCAAGGGTGTTCGAAAACAAAAAGAATAGAGTGGAAGGTATCATTAGAAATGTTAAACTTCAGGAGTTTTTTTGGGCCGAATCGAATATAAAAATGTTAGATCTAACCGCCAATCTGATTGTATCCCTTTGGGATTCTTTATTTCGGCGACCTTGATTGTATACGTTTCATTATTTTTCTTGTGGGTTGTTGTATTCATTGGGTTGAGGTACCTCCTTAAGTACCTTCTCTTTTCAATGAATTTTTTCTTTCCCGATCAAAAAAAAAAAGCTTAGTATCTTGTCGTTCTTAGCTAAGAAAATCTTTTCCAACCCTTTACAGATAATCATTAGACCATGGCTAACCAGAGTTGAAACTTGGTTCAAGAACTGGTAGTGGTTCATACCTTTTGGTGAACACTTTGTGTGTCTTTCGACTGGTGATACGAATATGAGCTTGTTGATTCCTAAATCCATTGTTTCTCCTTCCCTAAAGGAATTTTAATTCTAAAACAAACCCAGATATCCCACCACTATACAAACATCAACAGTTCTCGATCCAGTACATTCATCACCATAAACTCGCGGCAGTAACAACAGTTCTCTCTCTAGAGATAAAGAGAGAGGATGATTAGGTACATGCGAGTCTCAGCAACTCTTGGATCTGATTTACCCGAAGCTTTAATTTGCGCTACGGTAGAAATCACCTTATCCACGGACCAAAATCGTCGTTGATATTCATTATCGATGGAATTAGTCTGCCGAACGGCCTGTCGCGTTTTAAGGTGTTAAAAACCTTAAACTTGGTGACCTACTGTCAGTAATTATCCATAATAAATGACCAGCTACGTTTGTCAATAATTATCGACAGACTTTACTTGTCAATTAATCATCTAATTGAATTTCCAGCTAATATATTATTTTTAATAATTATAGATATAGTGTTTTCTTATTTAATAATTATAAGTAACATGAAGAACTAAAAGCATTTTTAACTTCAACATAAATTGACGTATATTGTAAATATTGGTGCAACAACAGAATTGTAAATACCCGAAGAAACGGTTTTTCCTTTGGTTAAAATGAACAGATGCTGCACGCCTTAACCGGAGAATAAAAGGAGATGCAATCATCATCAAGCTTTGGTGCTTTTCTGATCAGCAAAGGGAGATTCTGGATAGAATTGCATAGAGAATAGAAATAAGTGAGTATATATGAAGTGGAATGCAGAAGGTAACACAAGTTAGAACCTGTTTAATTAGTACATATCACCATTTTGCTAGTGAAGAAAAATGACAGATTGTTCTAAACTTCCAATGAAATATTCCTTTGAATGAGATAAACGAATAATCTTTAGAACAAAGTGCGCGTAAGACGACATACCTCTGAATGATGAAGATGACATTAGTCCAAGAGTATCTAGAACCATGTTCACTTTTATCTCCATTTCAGCAAGGGACATGAACAACGAATGCTCGTGCTACTGTGCCTGGAAATGCACACTATAAGACTCAGCTAAAAATAGGAATACATGGAACAACAATGCAAAACTAAGGTGGACAACTATAGAACCCATATGGGGTTTACCATGCTGGTGTTTCTTACTTGGTAAACTATACGTCCATCAAGCATCTCCTTATACGAGGAGAAAAACAATATATAGTCAGCATAAACACAATCTAGGCCAGCAGGACTCGCATGTAAATTAGTGCTAGGTAGCAGTGAAGGTGTGGTTTTGTGACAGAGATATGATACATTGTGTTTTAGAACAAGGAATAATAAATACCCGTCTATATAATTACGTATCTAAAAACTCAGTTTAAATAACAGCTTCCGATTTGATATCAAAACATGGTTTCCATAGTACATGAAAAATGATTAAAAATCCAATTTGTAGACTAGACACTACAAGAAAAACGGACTTAAACGTCTAAAATCTTAGCAAGAGCTCAGAAATTTAATCGTTTAAATAGTTTAAGCGTCTAAAATTGCAACTGCCAGAAATTTTGGTGGCAATAAACATGTGTCCACTATTATTTAGCAACGAAAAAATATACATAATCGCTAGATCCTTTGTTCAAGTAATTTATAGAAACTAAAATAGTGATCATGTAGCTATTTACTTTGAGGCACCAACTCGTAGCAACAACAAAATAAATTGGTTGGTCAAACCTCTCTCAGCAACTAAGTTTAAGCCACAACTAAATATGTTTAATTGCTAGATCCGTTTTTCAAGTAATTTATAGCAGCTAAAAGTTGATCATGTAGTTATTCAGTTGGAGGCACCGACTCGTAGCAACAACAAAATAAATTGGTTGCTCAAACCTCTCTCAGCAACTAAGTTTGAGCCACAACCAAATATGCTATCCGTTTTTCAAGTAACTTGTAGCAGCTAAAAGTTGATCATGTAGCTATTCAGTTTGAGGCACCGATTCGTAGCAACAACAAAATAAATTGGTTGCTCAAACCTCTCTCAGCAACTAAGTTTGAGCCACGAACAAATATGTTTAATTGCTAGATCCGTTTTGCAAGTAACTTGTAGCATCTAAAAAAGTGATCCTGTAGCTATTCACTTTGAGGCACAGACTCGTAGCAACAGAAAATGAATTGGTTGCTCAAACCTCTCTCAGCAACTAAGTTTAAGCCACCACCACATGTTAAAAAATGAATTACTTGGTAAAATCTCTCCCAACAACCAAGTTTAAGCCGCTACCATCATTTCAAAAGAAATCAGTTTTTAAAGTACATTTGAGAACTTAATTAGTATTAATCTAACAATCTTATTAGGATTTGTTTAATAGAAACATGAAAACTTGTTCAAATCATTGTTTTCATTCACTATGAGCAAATGTTTGGATGCACAAATTGATTTTTTTTTAACATGAGTCGATTAAATTAACTATAATTATAACCAAATTTTTTTACAAATCTCACAATCCATATCATTCCAGTCAAAATTTGAAACTTTTAACACTTAGTTCAACAATTTCAATATTAAAACCAAATTTTGTCATATCCTTGCTTTCTCTTAGAAATTAACCATTCCAACATCTAAAAAGCTATTTGTTCAACATTTTTCAAGAATTACAACAGTTTGCACATAGATTTTTGTACTAAACATTAAAAAAGAGATTATCATAAATAGTTCAAGAAATGTTATGTTTTTACTTCTATATTCCAATGTTAGATTTTTTAAAGATATATGTACATTGAGGTAGTTTATGATTACCTGTTATGTTACAGGTCCAAGCCTAAATGCATCTGAAAGTAAAGAAATGCCCTATTTCGGGCAAACAAGACGACAAGAAAACTCTGTGCTGCTGGGTATATGCATTTCCTCCTCGTCCGTAACTACTTGTGTAGTCTCCAATTTATCTCTTGAACTGGAATGGTCAAAGTCACCGCAAACGATCTCCTGAGATTTCTCGAGTTCACTATCAGACTGTGAAGTTGGACAATCAGAGTCACCAAGCAGGACATCAGGAGATACCTCATGTTGAATTATCAGTCTGTGAAGTTGTTTTGGGATTTTAGCTGTGACAATTAAGAAAAAGGAAAAAATTAGTAAAAAATTAAGCAAATACAAACAGATAGACTTAAATGATTGAGGAATCGCAACAAACCCAATAAGCTCCACAGATACAAGAACATACTTCCCACTTTGATCCAAACTCTGCATAGATTACACTTCAGAAATTGCACTATACAAGATATAATTACATAGAGATTTCACTACTCAACACTAAATCATTTCAAGCCTAATATGTTTTCCAAAAGATTCAAATCTTAGGATGCAAAATGAAGAAAATGGCAGTTTCCTGTCTCAGTATGCAAATCTCCTTAACGATTAATCACAAACTCTATTTACTCAAAATGATGAAAAAACTGATTTCGGCTTTGAGACCTTATACTTAATTCCAAGATACAAAATTTCCTTAAAGTTGACATATGGGTGATTCATTAATAGACACAGAAATGCAGTATAGTAAATTTATTCAATACTCACGTGATGTACGTCGATGGCCATATCTCTGAAATGACATTGAAGAACCTAAGGAAACAACTGTTTTTTTCGTTTTTTGTATGCCCAACTACAACTGCTAACCTATAAACATAAACTGCAGAAAGAGTACAACACCGACACCAACTTCTAAACTAAGCAAAAACCCATACTTGCAATTAGTCTCTACTTTTGTTAAGTGGTATATAATGGTTCCCTGAAAGGGAAATTTGAACTGCAATATATCAAAAGGGAATTTTCAAAATCTTACAAAAATAAACGAAGAGTACTATATCAAAAAATTAATGGTGCTATGTTATGGAAGGAACCCTGAAAAAAAAAAGAAAAAAAAAAGAACATACCTAAAATTCTGGTCTCAGGAGATTCTTATCTTCCAAAGTGGAGTTAAGGAGGCTTGACTGCATTGGATCGTGTTTCGCCAAGATTATGAACCAGCAGATCTTTCTTAATACCTACACGGAAAATAATTGTCAACAAAGTTCCAAAAGAAACTGAGAAATAATAATGAACTAAAGAACAGACATTACCTGCACCATTTGTGCTGGATATTTTTTAACATATGGAATATCATATATGGATTTGTAGCAACGGCATTTTTCAAATGATTATGAAGGAAAACAAAAGTAAGGAAAAACAAACTGACCTGAACATTTGGGAATATCCCACACAGGAATGGATGATGGAGTGTTCAGTCAGGAAAAACAAACTGACCTGGATCTTCATTACTAAACATTCAGAAACTGTAATTCCAAACATATTGTTTTGTTAGGACTTGAGACAGTCGACACCAACTGGACAAGTGGCTAACCATTTAAGCTTTGGGTCAGTGAAAACAGGACCCTTTTTTCATGCATCCGACAAAGTTTGAGGGTGAGAACGTTCCTCTGCCAAAAGTAATGAAAGACGATCTGTAAAAAAAAGATATGGAAATTTAATCAGCATGGATGCAAGGAAGAATTCCAGGACGAAGGCTTCTGTGGTTACAAAAACTGAATAGATTATAGATCATACTGAAATAACACACCTGGACTCAAAGTGATTGAGGTTTCTACCCAGAAGATGCATGCCATCTGCCACTAATGCTACATTCCAATTTACACTTACCCTGACATGCCTCACGAATGTAATACAACACCAAAACAAAAAATATTGAATCATTCATACAGAATAGTGAATTACCAGTACCAGAACCATAACATTGATTTTCAAAAGAAAACAGAAATTCACAAAGAAAACCTCCAAATCCAAACTATCAGAACCATAACATTGAATTTCAACAAAAAAAAAAAAAGAACACCCAAAAGTTAACTACCAAATCAAAGAGAACCCATTACAATAAATTCCCGAGACTTCCCCAATTTCAAATTTCAAAAAACTTAAATTTCCCCTGTTAAATCAAAATCCATATCGAAATCAAAAAAGCCCTAATTGAAACATACTGGAAACCCACTTTACAAACCAGAGAGAAATTGAAAATCCCTAATTGAAACATACTGCAGCTACGATTCACTCAGAATTAAAATTCAAAGTAAAAAACTATGAAGAAAGGGGTACTCATATCATATATTAGAGTTAAAATTGCACTTGATATTTAACGAAACCCCAACTAAGAAAAAACCCCTAAAATTCAGTTGAACAACAACAACAACCACAAATATCGAGTAATCCATATAGAGTTGATGTCGTTAGATGTTCACATCTTTCTCCTCTCTCAATGTCCTGCAAATATAAACAAATAAAGGATCAACAACAAAGTAAGAAAAAAGGAGAGAAAAAAAATTGATTACTACCTTGTTCTCTTGCACAAAAAAAAGTGAGATCGATAGAGTGATTCAGTGGTGGTGATGAACGAAAAAGAGAAAGAGATGAACGGAAAAGAGTGTAACAGTGGTGGCGCTATGAGTTAGGGTTAGATGAACGAAAACGAGTGATTCAGTAATGGTGCTGTGAGTTAGGGTTAGATGAACGAAAACGAAAAGGAAAAGGAAAAAGAGAGAGAAAGGGAAAATGGGAAAGTGAAGTGAAAAAATGATGGTAAGCTTTTTGTGCACAGATTTTGAACGGTGGATTAGATTGGTCATACGGATTATAAAATTTTATGGACGGTGGAGATTATATTTGAGATTCTCATACGGATTGAGAAAAATGTGTAAGTAGTATGTGTGCTTTTATGTTAAAACGAACTCGTGTATTTGGTTTATTTGTTAATCTTCAATATGAAAATGACAAGAAGTGATGTCTTTATAGTTCCGGGGAGGACTCCTTAAAACGAACTTTGATCATATGGTTACCTATTAGATCAGAGAAATAAGAAATTAATTGGATAATTGTTATTGACTTTCCACTAGACAAGAATATGGGATAAGTATAGGGTGCCAAACGCCTTATATGTGATGTCGAATACTGAGAAGGATTAATTTTGTAGACTTTTGGAGGAAAATAAGGTTTCAGACGGGTATGCATCAAACATTCTGGTTGTATGAACCTTAAAGAGCGGAGGCTTATAGGTCTAAACATTCATGATTGCCATGTTAAATGCAAACTGCACTAAATTGACGGATATGGTTAATTTTTAGATTGTTTTTATATTTTCTTCAAATTCACTAAATTGATAAATCTAAGTGAAATCAAGTGAAATTGATGAAAAATTGATATAATTTGAGTAAGATCGATCAAAATTGAGTGTATTCAAGTCGGTTTGATAAAAAATTGAGTAAATATTAATGAGATTGATGAAATCATAGTTTCATATCGTTAGATTTGTTAGATCGATAAAAAATGAATAAGTTTGATTGAGATTGAATAAAATTCAATAAAAATCTAAGTGAAATCAAGTGAAATTGATGAAAAAATGATATAATTTGTGTAAGATCGATCAAAATTGAGTGTATTCAAGTCGGTTCGATAAAAATTGAGTGAATTTTAGTGAGATTGATGAAATCATAGTTTCATATCGTTAGATTTGTTAGATCGATAAAAAATTGAATAAGTTTGATTGAGATTAAATAAAATTCAGCAAATCTCAGTGAAATTGATGAAAATTGATATAATTTGAGTAAGATCGATCAAAATTGAGTTTATTATATTCCTCATAGTGTATTCAAGTGAGATTGATAAAAAATTAAGTTAAACCTTAAATGTACGTGTATTTGTCATATTGTGCTTGATGACCTAGCCGATTGAGTATGAGTTTTCAAGGACACCCTAAATATACTAGTTGTTCATATTATTCTTAATGACCAAGTCGATTGAGTGAGAATCTTTTCTGGAACCCTAAATGGACTATTGTTTCATACTTTTCTTAATGACCTAGTCGATCGAGTCAAAATCTTAATCGAAACCCTAAATGTATTTATGTTAGTCATATTCAATTTAATGACCTAGTACATTGATCTAAGTTTATATTCCTCAACATTTTTAGTTAATATCATTGTATATAATTTAGGACCGACCTAAGTTTATATTCCTCAACTCTTATCCGAAGAAGTTAGGGTTTTTCTTTTGGTATCCTAAATTTTTTCCTGCTTTAGTTTCATAATTTAGGACCGACCCCTGAGTCAGAATCTTTATCGGTGCCCTAAACTTATCGATGTTCGACTTATTATCCGTAGTAACCTCTTCCTCTGAGTCAGAATCTTCACCAGTACCCTCAACCCATTGTTGTTCGGCATATTATCCTTCATAACCTCTTTCCCTAAGTCGGAATCATCATCAGTGCCCTGAACCCATTATTCATCGTATTATATTCCTTATAGTGTTTCTTCCCCTGAGCCAGAATCTTCATCAGTTCCCTAAAATTATCGATGTTCGCCTTATTATCCGTAGTAACCTCTTCCCATAACTCGTTAAACTTATCGGACAAGCAAAATGGTATGTCTCATGTGTGCAAAAACTTAAGAGTGGCAACATTGACCCTAAACTCTTCATCGTCATGCTCTGCGTCCCAATTTATTTCAATTGGGATGATCATATACTTAATATAAAATAAGAAAACAATATTTTTTGTTATTAGGTAAAACTTAACTTAATTTATACAAGAAATTAAGCAACATCCCAATTCCTTTCCCAATTCATTAAATCATAACACTAAAACAAATGACAAACTAAGAACCCTAATTATAAAATAACCCAAATATTTTGGATGAATCCTAATTTCCAAAATCCGTTACGTTTTGCTTTCGACATCTGAAATCCGTTATCCACCTTGTAACTAACACACAATGGAAACTAACACACTTTGCTAACTAACACATAATCCGTATGAGCATCCAACTTCTAATCTGGACCATCAAAATCTTTCCATGATCCGTATGAGGTGGCTTATCCACCGTTAACATTTTCTTTTTCAAAACCCTAAGAAAAAATTTCTCTTCATTTTCGTATTTGCTTTTCTCTCTCTTTGTTTCTCCAATTTGAGCCGCCTTAGGAGAAAAACTAGCTAGGGTTCCATCGACTGCACCATCACCACCATCACCGTCGAATCTGGATTTTCAACACCATCACGACGATTAAAAACTTAGTAAGGTCTTTCAAAACCCTAGCCAGTGATTGCTTTTCCCTATTATAGTTCACAGTTAAATCTTCGAAACGCTTTTCTATAGATCAGTTTTATTCTTCCATTCTTGTTGTTGAACACATCAGGTGATGTTAGGTGTTACAATTTTTGTTTAATAATTTGTTTTAAGTTAGGATTTTAATTATTTTTTTTTACTTGTTGTTGTTGTAGCATTAGCATTACCATTAGCAGAAGACCTTCGGATTTCTCAAATATCTACGGGTAAAACATTCTCCATCACTTTATCTGATTTGATTCAATTTGTTTTTTTTTTAGGTCAAATATTTTTATGGGTTTTTCTCTATTTTTTGTGGATATGAGGTTATGTCTAGCTGCTAATTATGTCCAAAGTGGTTGATGTTATAAATGGGATTTTCACTAAGCTTTTTTGGATAGGTTACAAGTTCAAGCTTGATTGTCTTCTCAACCAATATTAAGGTTGATTGCTGCTCCTTCCCAGTGACCTCTAAAAAGATTTCTTTTAGTAAGATTTTTGTTGGGTTCATATCAGAATCGTTGATTCATGGTGATTAGCTGTAATATTTGGTTGATATATGATGTCGACTTAAAAGGGGCAGTTGTAGTTACTGTTGCTAATAGGGAAGTTGTAGTTATTATTTAAGGCTTGGATACTCTCTTTGTTCGTCTGGATGACGTAGTTCACCTCTTGTAAGGATTTTTAGGCTCCCAAGCGGGCTGCTCTTATTTAACAAGGTGCACTCACTTTGGTCCATCTCTATGGATGCCATATCTAGAGAAAACCTCTGTTGGGATACATAATCTATGTGGTCATGTTTTTTTAATTTAAATTATGTTATTGTAGGAGTAAAAAGCCTCTTAGCAGAGTTAATTTAGGCCTTGCCACTAACGTCATTTAAGTTTTGATGTCAGACTTGTTTAACATGCTACACTCATTTTGCAGTTAAAAGACGAAGAGGAAGTTGTTGCTGTTATTGCCCATGAACTGGGTCACTGGAAACTTAATCATACTATGTATTCATTTGTTGCTGACCAGGTATGCTTTGTTTATATCTCAAGTTTAAAAAGCATTGACCAATTTTACTTTCCATGCATAACAATGGTGTGTTGGAGAAGTGTTATAATTCTACGTTAACTTTGAATACCTTTACAATTATAATTCGTTTTTCCCAAAATGGGTGTTTTGGCATGCACTAAAGTAGTCATATTTTGTTTTTCTTCTGAGTTCAATTGGGATCACATTTTTACAAACTACAGCTTCCACAGTATTCCAGTAGCCTAGTTTCTTTGTCAATTGATGTTTTCCAAAACGATGTTAAGATAGGTATCATTTCTGTTACAAACGTTCTGAATCATGCAAATGGTAGTCTAGCTTGCCAATCTTTATCCATGTGTACAGTTTACGTACTTCAACTTGCCTGTATATATGATGAAGATTAGCATGATACTACAAATTGGAGGATACACTCTTGTGAAGAACTCTAAGGACTTGTTTCAGAGCTTTGGGTTTGACACACATCCAGTACTTGTTGGGCTCATCCTCTTTGTCGGACATTGCCGTAGTTAAAATCAATTCTAAAACTCCTTTACCAGCGGCAAAGCTAGGTTCATCAATTAAGATGCGTACAGGGGATTGGGTGGTAGCAATTGGATCGTTGTGAATGTACACATTTTACAAAATACTGTTACAGCTGGTATTGTCAGGTAAAAAAATTTCTATAAAAGTGATTAGGAAAATTTCGTTATGAACATTTGTTTCTCCTATATATTTCTACATGCCTCTTGCTGGTTTCCACTTGGTATCTAGCGAAGCTGGTATACAAAAAGTTATAGAATTTCTATCTGCACCTCCTAATTAGTATGTCATCTTTTTCATTTGCAGGTATGGAAGCGATCCAGCTCTATTAGGGATTGAAGTTCCAAATGAAGCACATTCGCTCTATTGGGGATTGAGCTTTTGAATGAAGCACATTCTCCTGAAGTTCCTCTGGATACGTTACTGAAGTACTACAAAGACGGATATGACATTGTGCGGAAATATACATTCAATTCATAGCTTGTAATAATGAGTCAGTTGATTGGCCCTTGGAGACTAAATGATTGTAATTTTTTTGACTAAATAATACTTTAAATTGAATTCATTAATAACAAAATTAATTAATTATGATTTTAATTTGGTTCATAATTGTTTTTAGTATTAATTTTAATTTGATTTTGTTATTTATTTTTAATTATATAATCTTAATTAGTGATAATGTTTAATATTAATTGTTAATTATAATTATAATTTAGGATTATCTAAATCAGAATTTGTTTTTAGTGAGCAAAGAAATTTGGTCGTTTAAAACTTTAAGCAATCAGAATTACAAAATAATTTGATTGCTTAATACTTTAAGCAATCAACTTTAGGCCAATCTGTTTTAGCGAGCAAAATTATTTGGTCGCTTAAAACCTTAACTAATTAACTTCAAACTAAGTTGTTCCATATATCTTCCAACTAGGTAGTTTAATAGCTATTCCAACTAGGTAGTCTAAAAACTTTGCTACCTCAAAAGCTTGAGCAACCAACTTCAGACCAATCAAAATCAGAAATCGCTTTTAGCGAGCAAAACAATTTGATCGCTTAAAACCTTAACCAAGCAAATTTAGGTCCAGTTGCTCCATGTATCTATCAACTAAGTATTTTACTTGCTTTAGAATGATTGGTATATCTGAAGCGATTGATATTTTTACTTGCTATATTGGTTGGTCTACATATTAAGCGATCACAGTTTTATTTGCTCCATGTTAGTTGGTCTAAATGTTAAGCAATGAGAAAAGTACTCGCTTTAGGTTGGTTGGTTTATTACTAGAGCGATTGCATGGTCGCTCAAGCTTTAACATACATGGCTTTGGGCAACCAACGGAACGAGTGTCACTTTTAGTCGCTATAACGGTTCTAGCGACTTAAAAGGGACTTTAAGCGACTTAAAACAATTAGTCGCTTAAACCCATTTTTTTTTATAGTGAGATCTCAGATTTTATATAGTCATAAACAAATGACAAGAGAAAATATCAACCATATTCTCAACTATGTCACTGACATTTCTCAGTCACTAATGACACAGGCGTGGGGACGACCACATGAAGATGCATCCATTTGCCTGATTATTTTCAAGATACTCTTCTGTGTAATTATATTAGTAATCGAGTACACTACAAATATTCATCAGTAAATCATAAGGTGGAGAAATAATTTTAGAAGATTCAGAAAACAATTTCCTAAGGACAGCATATATGAAGCAGCATATTCATATAAAGAACAAAAGAAATTCTTGAACTGAACAAATTGCGTATCAGACTTGATGGTTTGCCTTTGACAGGGGTAACAAGTGACCTCAAGGCACTAAAAAAAAACTCCTAAAAAGTTTAGTTCTAGGGTAACCTTTAGCGTCAATGTGGGGTATAAATTTTTGCATAGCCATTAATGATAGACGCTAGAAGGATTGTATGGATAAGGGAAAAAGAAATAACTTCCTGAGCTTGTTCATGAGCTTCAAATATTCAAGAAATCTTGAGTGTTGAGATCATCTGACAATTTAGCATAGAAATCATTCTTTAAATTATCGATGCACTCTGAGCCTCAGGAGTTATTCGAAGATTTTTGCACTTCGATACCACGGGATTTCTCTCATTAAATGTAAATAAGGACTCTTTACATTCCAACAAAGTCTAAAAGACATAACCAACAATTCAGGTTAGAAATAAATAAAGCCTCTTCGGGATTTTCCTCACGAAGTATATTTACTACACACGTCACGTTAGATAAATAACAAGAATATTACGCATGGAAGCACTGATGCAACACCTAGCAGATCTAATGTTAGAATTTAAGTTACTGAATTTACATAAGCAACAATACCAATTTTAATTTCTTACAATTCTAGACAGACTTTCTTTCTGTCAATTCAGCAAACATTTGATATGCCAACCAGCAAGTTTCACCAATGTAAAAATTTTATTTATACAAAATAGAAATTTCAGCAATACACAATTAAGTTATGAGCAGTAAGAACAACAACAACCAAAAACTATAAAACCCAATCTAATTTTGCATTGAGGCGAGTTAGACTATTTCCTTAAAGCATTAACATCCCATACCTTGGTGTTGATATGAATATGGATGAATACGTACCAAGACATACAACAACGCCTTGAAGATAACCCAGCACTTAAATATCTTCAACGAACGAATGCAATCACGCAACAACATGATTGATATATTTATGTATCTTATTTGAGCTTATATATGTATTGTTTTTCTCAATTGTTGTTCTAATATTATTATTTTTGTAGGTATTTTTAGAATATAAACATTTTTTAAAAAATTGGTTCAGAAAAATGTTAAAGGCACCCGGTAAATTACTAAAAGCATCCCTCTTTTGGATAAGGGCACCCTAACTATTAAAGACACCCATCTGCCTTTCAAAATTCAAATCAAATTTGGCGGAAAAATTCTTTTCTCTTTTACATCAAACTGTGAAGATCTTAAACGAAGTTGTTGCCAGATTTTGAGCTTTTGAAGGTAGGATATTCTTTTGCCTTAATAGATAAAAAGATATACATGGTTGGAGACGTGGAAAATATTGAAACCGAATCAAATCAAATATTGTTATTCTCGGAAAAAAATCAGGGAAAAAGAAGATTTCGGGAAACTTTGAATATCTTTCTTATTCTCTCAAAAATTGGTTTCTATGATTGTGTTTATTTGTTAGTTCCCTGATTTATCAAAACACTTATAAATATCATAGAAGGCAATTTATGAGAGAATAAGAAAGATATTCAAAGTTTCCCGAAATCTTCTTTTTCCCTGATTTTTTTCCGAAAATAACAATATTTGATTTGATTCGGTTTTAAGATTTTCCACGTCTCCAACCATGTATATCCTTTTATCTATTAAGGCAAGAGAGTATCCTTCCTTTAAGTGATCAAAAACTCGTAACAACTTTGTTTGAAATCTTCACAGTTTAACGCAAAAGAGAGAAGAATTTTACCGCCAAAATTGATTTGAACTTTGAAAGGAAGATGAGTGCCTTTAACACTATGGGTGCCCTTATCCAAAAGAGGGGTGTCTTTAGTAATTTTCTAGGTGCTTTACTTTTCCGAGCCAATTTTTCCAAAAATGTTTATTTTTCAAAATAACTACAAACATAGAAAATGATAATATTAGTACAACAATTGAGAAAAAACAATATAGATTTGAGCTCAAATAAGACATATAAATGTGTCAATCAAATACCTCCAAACTTATTATTTGCTAGTCCTCGAGCAAATCTAATCTACAAAATAAAAATCGTAACTCACTATCTCAGGCATCGCGATTGCACTTAGCATGTGCAACAAGCCTTTGAACCCTTAGGTGACCCTAGTGGACGAGTTTTGTCTCGTGAGGGTTTACAAGAGATATACCCACAAAACCTATATTCCAAACTCTAGCTACTTGTGAACGATTGAGTGTAGACACTAAAAAATGCTATTTAGTTGGCTACTAAATTCTTTGGCTATGGGAGGAACTACTCTGTTTTGAATCCAATTGATGTACACGAGTTTGCGCTCGAGCATACTAAAATTCATATATAAGAAAACAAAGCACTACTTAGAAATTCGTACAATGGACGGGTGGTGTGACTGAAATGTCTTTCCCTGAGTGCATCTTGCTGGACTATAGAAGAGTCTCCCACTGTGGTCGCCAAAATATTTTGGGGTAAACTTGTAAAGGGGATACCAATCCTAGTCACAGCAAGGACTACACCCTTCCTTCTACGTGTCCGGCGGGGAAAAGAAGATCTTTTCCTTGTACTATTTTTTTTCTTTTATAAACTTTCTCCTTTAATTTTCTTGTACACATGCCTCCCTTTATCTCTCATTATTGCTAAATTGCCATTTTGTCATTCTTACCTCCAACTTACCCTCTTATTCCTCTCCTATCCTCATACTTCCATGAGAATATTCCTAGGTGCTTGGGCTTGACCCTTAAATTCCTAAAGTGATGATGAACTTAAGTCCATCTAGTAAGAGTGACTCCCCCTATCCAAGGGTAGTCTTTTTTTCAGGTATTAACATTACCCCCCTAACTATTAGGATAACCATTGGATAACCCAATAGTCAAAATCCACTTTTAAAGCAATTCTCCTTGGCTATCTTCTTAACACGTGCCTCACCATCTCTTCAGTTACCCTGCTCTAAGTAACCGTCACACTTTAGTCGAACAAAGGTCTCTGCTATATATATATATATTCACAGTCTTTTCTTTACTACTTCATTTCCTTTTTTACTGCTTATCCACACCTTATCATTCATGATGTCAGATGATTCCCTCAAACATTCTTCAGCGGACGAAGAGGAAGAAGCGAGGAAAGAGTCTCAAGCGGGGTCCGAGTCGAGTGGCTAATCTGATGATGGGCCTTTTCTTTTGCCGGTTGATGGTCAGTTGTATTCTATCATGGAAATTCTTCGCAGCCGAGATCTCTCTGGCGTTATGCATCCCCCCGTTTTCTCAGATGTATGCGGGTTACACCGATTGACGATTATCTCAATTCTCGTTTGACAAACCCGACTTTAATACCCTTTTTCGTGTCCCCTAAGTGGATCATGCATCCAGAGGAAACATCCTTCCCCTTCAACTTTTCAACAAAATTCCGCGCATGGCCATTCATCGTGGGGATTATTACCTTCCGACTATAGATCAACGCTCTTCCGCCCAAGGTCACCCCTACTTCGGAAGCGAAAGAGAAAGTTGCAACCCGCCCTATTGGTGGGAAGATGATGGCTGATGCTATGAAGGGTTCTGCTACTTTATAAGGCCGACTCTCTCGAGATGAAAACCTTTTTGGATACGGTAATAAGGTCAGTAAGAATAAATGTATGCGTGAAATACTAGGCTCCAAATCCCTAGACGGGGAGGTCATCTCCCCCGTCCAAGAGGACAAGAACGCTCGCGCTGAGCTAGCATCTTTCCTTCTTTACTAGCTCTGTCACGATGTCTTCAAACACATCCCCCGTGACACTATCAAGAACGAGCTCGTGCCGATGGATGTACTGATATCGCGAGGTATATCGTTTCCTTTGGAGCCTATATTCTTGGGTGGTTTGTATCCTCAGCTGGATCTCCTTTGTAAAGACATTCAGAGAGTGAATGCCCGTCACATTGTTGAGACCTATGTTGCATCAAATTTTCTTCAAGCTTGGGCATGGGAGCATTTTCCCAAGTATGCTCCTTCAACTAACGATTTAGCCGTTCGTCGTGTGGAAAGGGTTGAGAGAGAAGATGGTTCCTTTGATGTGGTTCCGTCTTCTTATTATTATCCTCGCATGGCCTGTGGCGTGGGAAAGAGAGAAAAGTTGGGAATACTTTTAAGGATTATATGGACGTGGCTAAATAATTCAATCATATTCCTTATCACGACGGCCATTCTCCCCTATGATTTTACTAATGAGATTGCGTACATGTCTCTGAACTCTGAGCAATTTTTTATGAGTGACGACTTTGACTCTGTCATGGATGTATTGCCTGGTTATATCCCTGGTTTTACTTGGGTAAGTTCATAATAATTTCCTATAATTCTAATTGCGTAGCTCGGCAGTTGGGATCTGACTAAGGAGCCCCGTCTCTCTATCCGGATCAGTATTCTAGTGAGGAAGCTGATATTAAAGTTAGTTTTGACCGTTTTGTGTTCAAAGAAGACGTGTTTGGTGGACCGAGTTCATTTTTCTTTCCTTTAGCCTTCTCCGACGTGAGAGATCTTTGTATCTCCCAGTTGGTATTCGTTTCAAACAGAAATTCGGAAGCAATCTCTGAATTTTCTTCTTCGTGAACCGGTCCTTCACCCACATTGTCCCCGGATGACCTTGGATGATCAAGATTTTTTGAAAAAGGGGTTTAAAAAAGAAAAAATGCCTCCTCCTCCACCTCGAAGAAAATCATGCAAGGTTCAAGCTCTTCATCCAGTCCCGGGCTCTTCTAACTAGGTATTTCTTCATGTCCGAGTCCCCCCATTTTAAAAAAGAAAATAAAGGAAACCTCCTTTTTTAGTAATTGTGTGTTCTTAGGGTGATCTCCTCGTCGGTTCTGTTAGGTACAAGCCTCGCTCCTTTATGGTGGAAGAATATCTGAATATTCTTGAACACGAGTGGTCACCTCGTCGTAAAGCTAATAAATCTAAGCGTGACGTGGGAATTTTACCAACTCCGCGTATTCCCCGATCTATCTCGGCCGATGCTTCTCCTCATATATCTCCTTTACAGGCCAAAGCTCGAGTTGTCACTAGTCCGACCTCTTTATTTTTCATGGATCGTATTCATAGTTTGGGTGTCGACTTGTCTAGAGGTGGTGGTGTCGTTTCTCCTTGTATGCATGTTGTTTCTCTTACCCCGCTGGTGGATACCACTACTCGTTCTCAGAATCAACCTCAGGAGATGCCTACAATCTTGCTTGGTTTATGTAGTCATGGTGGTTCATCCTATTCTCATCCTGGTGCATCTTAGGGCCATGTGCCTTCTGAAGAAAATCTATCTCCTTCTGGTTATTATTGTCTTTTTGCCTTCCACGTGTCACTTTCTTTATTCTGTGTTTGTCTTTTTTGATCTGGTGTTAAGACATATATATATATATATATTGTTTTTCCTATTTATACGTCCATTTTGTTACCCTATTGTATGTTTGCTTTGTGTCTTTGTTTTATTTATTATCCATTATTATTTGTTTTTTCTTTAGGTTTTGCTGGTGGCTCGAAGTCGTCTTCGAGTTCTTCTCATCCTCTTCCGATCATTACGAGGCTTTTCCTGCTCGCATGTCGTCTTCTAATCCCCAAGCTTCCGAGGTTGGTTTCATTAATTTATTTTTATTCATTTTTAACATTTTATCATCATCATCATCATTATACATTTATTATATTTATATTTATTATTATTATTATTATTTTAATATCTTATACTCTTTCCCCCCCCTTTTTTTACACTATGAAAAAACGAGGTAGTAATTCCGCGTTTAAAAAGGATGCCTCCAGTGTTACGAGCAATGTTAAACGTGCGCATCTTGTGAGGAATGATTATGTCCTAACTATGCAAGAAAAGTTAGACGCGGCTGCCCTGTTAGCCAACCGGAAGAACCTTCATTTTGCTACCCTTCAGTTGTAAGTGCCGACGAAGTCGGGGCAACTGAGAACTATAGATTAGTGCATGGCTTTTGGGTCCCTTCGAACTTAGCCCTACTTACAGGATGATCGTGGAGCGAAGCGGTCATATGGTGAACGAGGGTATGATTAAGGATATGAATACTTTAATCTTCATGAATAAGGGTTTGCTTGAAGCTGCAGAGAGGCTTTCCCGAGTTCATGATGCCCCTCCTGCTACTGGTAAGCTGAAGGAATAAGAATCTTTCATTCAAAATAGCGTAGGTATTCACTTTCCTAAAGCATGGCTGTCCCAATTGATGGGTACAGTGAAGGGAAATTTTGATCCATGTTAAAACCCTTCCGTCTCAGATTGCTTAATCAGAGCAAAACCTGAAGGATCTGACTAAAGTGGCTCAAGAAAAAAGGACTGCTCTGAACAAGCTTCTCGCCGACGTTTCAACAGCTAAGTAGAAGGCTTGTGAAGCTGAAGCTGATGTGTCCCGGGTGTGTGAAGATCTTGAGCATAAAAAATGAGATCTGTTCGCTTTCGAGGAAGTTTAAGTTTGTTTTCTTTGGTATTGAGTGTTTGTAATATGTTTGTGCTTATCTTGGATTTGGTTGGCTTTCTTCTTCCTCTCTCCTCATTTTTTTTTAAAACTGATTTGGGATTTCGATGATTTTTACTATGGCATTTTAACTATCTTAAGTGGTTGTTTTACTCTTGATATTTATTTCGGTTTGCACATTTATTAGTGGCACCTGAATTTTAAGATATTTTCTTATAATGTGGGTTGTATGTTTATAAATAGTACTCGTATTGTTCTTATTTTATTTAGTTTTTCGTGATGGCTACCCTGCGGCAGCCGCTCTTATTCACAATTTGGAACAAAAACTACATCACTTGATTGATGATAGAGTCGAGGATGGAGCATGATTGTTAGCCGTGTACGCCGCTCGCAATGAAGTTGCCGAACGATGGTATAAGGAGGGTCTTATATATCATGCGTTCACCATTCGTGATTGGGTTATTAGTGCTCATGAAGAGGAAATGTGTGTATACGGCTTGGCCAATGACGAGTTGAATATCGCTGAACGTATTCTTATGGAAGCTACTGAGACGTGTTGGCGACTTGATAAAGGTATCCCTCGTACTGCTAAGCTACTCCGGGATCTCCGCGTTTTTGGGATGTAGAAGTTGTGATTGCAAAAAAAAAAAAAAAAAAATTTAGTCATGACTGTTATGACTGTAGTTGTAATCTTCCTGATCATCTTGTAATTAAATGCTTTGTCTATTTTCTGGACGCGTGGTTGTATCTTTCCTGGAGTTATATGCCTTGCCTTATGCCTGGTATAAGTGTTCCTTTTATTTTTTCCTTAGTATATGTTTCTACCCTTTCCTGTTCATTCTTCTCTTTTTTTTTTTTTTTTTTTTGAAGAATGGGTCACGAGCTATATGGGTATACCTTAACCATGGTTCTGGTAGCCGCTACTGTCATGACCTCGGACGCGCGTAAAGAACTTGAGTGACTCCTGGTGGTGAAAGAAGAAGTAGGGATTTTAATGACCCATAGATTAGCTCATCGGGCTTCCATGGATGCCGCTTGGGGGGATCAATATGAATTTTTGAACTTGCTCGGAAGGCTCATACTGATGTTCATATTATGGGTGATGTCAATCGGCTTTGTTCTGAGGCTCATGCGAGGCAGTGTGATGCCAACTCTCCATATCAGGAGGTTGTGCTTATGATGAAAGATTTAGATCGGGAGATAGAAATATGTCGTGCAATGTTGGCAGAGTCGAACGATTAGTTTGTGGTAGTATCTTTTATTCTATCTTTTATAGGGATTTGTAATTCCTAGATGCATCTATTTCTGTAACTGTCATTTGTTGGCCAGGTGGTAATAAATATTGGTTGCTTCTTCTATTTAAACCTTTCTTTATCCTTCTTAATTTCCTCATTACGCACACATTTCCCCCATTTTTCTTTTTCCTTTACTCCCTCGTCTCTTTCCTTGGAGCATGTCTCATCGACTTCACGGATATACTTTGACCATAGCTGCCGTGCCTTCCCTCGTGACACCGCTTGGTAAGCAGGACAAATTCGCGCAACTTTTAATGTTGAAAGATGAAGTGGGGCTGTTAATGACCCATAAGATGAGTCGTCGTGCCGCCGTGTGGGTTTTTTTTAGGGAACAAGATGAGACTCTCGAGATTGCTCGTAGTGCCAATGCCTCTAATCGGGTATTTCAGGATGTTTATCTTTTGCATAATGAAGCAGTCACTCAGCACTATTTAGCTACTCGGTTGTACGAGAAGCTGTTCTTATGATGAGGGGTTTGGACCGAGAGATAGAGGCTTGTCGTGCGGTGATTGCTAGTCAGGACGATTAATCCTATAATCCTCATGATATCCTCTCGAATGTTATTAATACTTATTGGTGTTTTAATGCTTTATTGAATGTGGATTGAATTTGTAGTTGCACCCTACGCTCGTGTTTATTATATATTTATTTCCTTATTTGGTTAATTTCAACCTTAATCTTTTACTCTCTTCTTACTTTTCATCTGTTCTGGCATAGTATATATTATCTTCCCTCTTATCATATGTTGCGGGCTCGTTTGGTAGTGGAGATTACTCGATTGACTCAGATGTCTAATGTGCTAAGTGTCGTGTTTGACTGTTTTGATCGTGAGAATAGTATCTCCCATTCCCGTTTTACAGACGCCGATCGTCTTTTACAAGAGGCGCATCACGAGGGTCGGTTGTCTCCTCTTTTATTTTTTGAACACTACCGCTATTATCGTGAACTTAGTGTTGCAACTTACTTCCAATGTCTAGATGTGTTTCAATCTTTGCAGGTGGTAGAATTAGATCTCAACTCGTCTCAAGCGGCGTTGCAAGGTCTCCCTTGAGGATAAACGTACTTTAAAGGCGAGTTATTTCGGGAAATGTTGGGATTTTTATTTTATTTTATTTTATATGACTGATACTTATTTTGCTCGGGCCGATCGGATGGTTATATTCGACCTGAAGTTGGAGCTTTGTAATTTTAAAAGGGACATCTTTATGGCCGACGTGAGCTGATTCGCTCGCCTTGTGGAGACCCTTACAATTGTATTTGTTGTAAGTCAGTCATTGTAGTTGCATAGCATGGATCTATACGCCAATGCTCTAAGTTATAAAGACAACGACTGTGCGCCCCTGTAGGAGTCCTTCAACGCTCGGGAGGAAATGGAACATGATGAGGGAAATTTAGTTCGCGTGACTGCGTGTTCGAGTCGTGCGAGTTTTTTACTTACTTTTTGTACCCATCGTAATGTTATATGAATGCTTGTCTATTTCTTTTCTTTTTTTGAACATGTTGTGCTATTTTTTCTCCTTTCCTCCTTTTTTGATAGGACGCGTCGGTTTGGATATTTGGAGTATATCGGGGATGTTTAATTGAGTGGTCAAACAGGGGCGCTTTTTCCTCTACCGGTCTTGTGACCATTGTAGTATTCGGTTGTGGTCGAGCAGGGGCGCTTTTCCGTCTGCCGCTCTTGTGATCGTTGTAGTACTTAATTAAGTGGTCGAATATGGGCTTTTTCCCATTTGCCGCTCTTGTAACCATTGTGGTATTTCAGTTGAGTGGTCAAACAGCGGCGCTTTGCCCTCTGCCACTCTTATGACCATTGTAGTATTCGGTTATGGTCGAGCAGGGGCTCTTTGCCTTCTGCCGCTCTTGTGACCGTTGTAATATTTAGTTAAGTGGTCGAACATGAGCGCTTTCCCATCTGCCGCTCTTGTGACCGTTGTAGTATTTAGTTAAGTAGTCGAACATGGGGCGTTTTTCCCTCTGCCGCTCTTGTGACCATTGTGGTATTCCATTTGAGTGGCCGAACAAGGGTGTTTCGCCCTCTGCCACTCTTGTGACCATTGTAGTATTCAGTTAAGTGGTCGAATAGGGGAGCTTTGCCCTTTGCCGCTCTTGTGAACATTGTGGTATTTTAGTTGAGTGGTCAAACATGGGCTCTTTGCCTTCTGCCGCTCTTGTGACCGTTGTAATATTTAGTTAAGTGGTCGAACATGAGCGTTTTTCCATCTGCCGCTCTTGTGACCATTGTAGTACTTAGTTAAGTGGTTGAACAGGGAAGGTTTTCCTTCTGCCGCTCTTGTGACCATTGTAGTATTCAATTAAGTGGTCGAACATGGGCACTTTGCCCTCTGCCGCTCTTATGACCATTGTGGTATTCCAGTTGAGTGGTCGAACATGGGCGTTTTTTCCTCTGCCGCTCTTGTGACCATTGTGTTATTTTAGTTAAGTTTTCAAACAGGGGCGCTTTTCCCTCTGCCGCTCTTGTGACCATTGTATTATTCAGTTGAGTGGTTGAACAGGGGCGCTTTCGGAACACATCCTGTTGTGTTTCTCCGCACTCGAATTTCATGTTTTTTCTTCGCATTGGGAGAAACACGGTCAGGAGCTGGGCGAGGCCTGAGATGAAACGTCGTACGTCTTTTGGAGTCGTCATCGTGGTGTAGCTTTCACCTTGTCTGGATCGACCAGTATCCCCTCATCTGTTACCATGAAGCCGGGGAACTTGCCCGAGGTTACCCCGAAAGCACACTTTAGCGAATTCATTTTTAACTTGAGTCTGCGATACCTGTCAAACGCCTGCCTCAAATGTTCAACATGATCTTCCCTTGCTCTTGATTTAACTATGATATCATCTACATACACTTCTACGATTTGGTGGAGGAGTTCATGGAAGATCAGTGTCATCGCCCTTTGATAGGTGGCTACGACGTTTTTTATCCCTAAGGGTATGACCACATAATAAAAGTTATTGTACAACGTCTGAAATGCGGTTTTGAACGCGTCTTCAGCCGTCATTCTTATCTTGTTGTAACCGCTAAACCCGTTCATGAACGAGAACATCCTGCGTCCACCTGTGGCATCTACTAAAGCGTCTATATGCGGCAGCGGAAAATCATCCTTTGGGTATGAACGATTGAGGTCTCAGTAATCCACACAACACCTGATCTTCCCATTTTTTTTTACAACTGGTACGACGTTAGACATCCACGTGGTGTGTTGGATAGGCTTTATAAATCCAACAGTCGCTCGACCTCTTCTTTTATCGCTAAGGAGACTTCTTGCGGAAAGTCGCGGCTCCTCTGTCTGATGGGTTAGAATTCGGGTAAACGCCTAGATTATGATTAAGCCCGACATTTTGTCGTACTTGAAAGAAAACACATCTTTGTACTCTATCAGCAATCCGACTAGCGCATCTCTTTCTTCTTCTTTTTTCAAATTCTTACTTATTTTTTTGAGTCCATGTTCGTTCTTTGTTCCTACATTTACTTCTTCCATTTCGTCTATAGTCACGTCTTCTACGTCGCCCTTTTTTTTTCTCTCTATTATATCCCTTCTGATTGGGTCCGAAAGATATTCGGTCTCTTTAGCTAGTCCTGAGGGTGACTCCATTATTTCTTGATCGATAGAAGCTAGAATGCATTCGTGCTCGTGCTCGGGAGTCCCTTCAATTGATTGCTATAAACGGTATACATGTCCTCCTTCTGGCCTTGAAAACCGTCGGAACTGAAAACTTTCTTGCAACTTTTTCTTTTTTTGAGGGGGGGCTAATCGTCATTGGTGACGGGCTGAATATTGATTTTACAGTTGTTTCACTGGCGGATGCTTCGTTCTTCCACTTAGGTAGAGTGGTGAGAACATTCACAGGTACCTCTTCCACTTCTTTTGGGATATCATAGAATACAAGATCCGCCATGTATGCTTTTTCCGTCCGGAAGGGGTTGTTGGTTGCTGCGGTCCGATACTGCCTTCCTCCCATGTTCTTCTTCATGCATTGATGATAGGTTGACGACATGATTTTTTGTTTGAGCAACCATCCTCGCCCTAACAATATATAAAAAATTTGTATTATCTTCTAGCACATAGAATGGCGTGAGGACTTTTATCGGCCCAATCCTCGTTACTAGGCTGACAACTCCTATAGCGGTTTGAGTATTCGCTCTGAATCCATTTACTGTAGTAGCTTGCATATGAATGGATGATCGTTGCATACCTAAAATTCCAAATGTATGAAGTGAAATTAGATTTAAAGACGTGCCTCCATCGATAAATGCTCTTTTCAGTTGTTTCTTGTTGATGTTTGTCGTGAGATAAAATGGTCGAAGATGTTCTCCTGAGTAGCAGATATCCTCGTCAGTGAAGGTGATCGTTCCTTTTGGCGTTGGGATGTAGGGCTTACCAGCGACTATTGCTGCAATGGCCTTTGTTGCCTCCTGAGTATGGTTCTTGTTGAATCCTAGTGAGTCGAAGTACTGTTGTGCAAGGATCGTTTTGGCGAACTTGTTGGATACGCTTTCAGTATTGTCAAAACTCTGGGCCTCTTCCTCCGCTTCATACACTTCTTCCTCTGTTGGTCCCAGGGCCTCCAGGTGTCCCTTTGTGGGTTGTGAGACATCATCATGACCTGATGTTGGGGAAGCGGATTTTCGTTAATTGCTTTGCTTCCCATTTCAATCTCTCTTGCGTTTTTTCGCTGAAAGATGCCGCGAAGGAAGATACACTCCTGCGTCGGGTGATCCACTCGGCGATGGTAGTGGCAGTATCTAGCATTTCTTTTGTCGGTCTTATTGATATCCACAACCAAGGGTGGTAGTGTTACTTCCTGATTCTCCACCCACTGTTCGAGTAGACCGATGATATGTTCTCGGATACACGGTATAGGTGGTAATCGGTTTAGATCTGTTCTAGGTTCTCTGTTACCTCGCCCCATGTTGTAGGGATGAAACATGGGGGGGCTCATTGTTTCGGTGTTGACCATAGTTTGACTGTTGAATGCTGGGACCGACGAGTATTAATCGAATATTGTCATATGTGCTCTACATTTCCTAGGCTCAGAATGTCCACGCAATTTGTTATTCTGGCTGCCGCTTCTTCTAATTCTACGAATGTCTGAAACTTAAAGTTTGCGAGATTCCATTTGAATATAAGTGTCATTCCATGCACATATACTTCTACTAGAGTTTTTTCCTTGCTGTCTTCATGGCACTCGAGGGATAGGTTCCGGAACTGAGTGATGAATTTTTCTGAATTCCTCTCCCATTCTTTGGTTACACGTGCTGAGATCGATCATCCTGACCTTCTTCTTTGCTGAATAAATTATTTTTTTTGGAACAAAGTACTCATTGCTTTCCATGACTCTATGCTTTCGGGCTTCAGGTTGTCATACCAAGTGAAAGCGGTGTCTGATAAATATTTAGGGAATTCTCTTAGGCATAACTTTCCATCGGATACATACACATTCATCGTTGACAAAAATCGACTAAGGTGTTCGTGAGCGTTCCCCAGTCCATCGTAAGTCTTGAACTTGGGAGACTATACTCTTTCGGTTACTGATACTCGGTTATATCGATCGAGTATGGGGTTTCCATGGAATCGTATCTATCATGCTTGATTATCTCTAAGAACTTGGAAGAATACTTTTCTGTGTGGGCCGTTTGCACAATCGGTGTGTTGACGATGGTTTTTCTTGATGGCTCATCATCACCACTTGCGTCTTCTATTGTTATTACGTCGTTAGTCGGCTGGTTGGGTGGTGTGACCGAAATGTCTTTCCCTGAGTGCATTTTGCTGGACTATAGAAGAGTCTCCCACTGTGGTCGCCAAAATATTTTGGGGTAAACTTGTAAAGGGGATACCAATCCTAGTCACAGCAAGGACTACACCCTTCCTTCTACGTGTCCGGCGGGGAAAAGAATATCTTTTCCTTGTACTATTTCTTTTCATTTTATAGAATTTCTCCCTTAATCCTCTTGTACACATGCCTCCCTTTAATCTTGCATTATTGCTAAATTGCCATTTTGGCATTCTTACCTCCAACTTACCCTTTTATTCCTAAGTACTTGGGCTTGACCCTTAAATTCCTAAGGTGATGATGAACTTAAGCCCATCTAGTAAGAGTGACTCCCCCTATCCATGGGTAGTCATTTTTCATGTATTAACACTAACTAGAAAGCGTATTTTCGTAGTGTTTGTGCAGCAGAGCTTCATTCGGGGGATTCCGCCGCGTCTCTGAAGTAGGTTTCCAGGTCTATGGATTCAAAGCTAGACTTCTTTCAAATTTACTAGTAATGACAGGATGGGATCGGATGGCATCATTTTGCTAACTAGAAAGTGGATTTTCCTAGTTATGCTAACCAGAAAGCAGATTTGTCTAGTTGTGCTAACTAGAAAACGGATTTTCCTAGCTATGCTAATGAGAAAACAGATCTACCTTATCCATGCTAAAAGGAAATCCACAATTGGGTTAGCAATGCTTAGCAATGCTAGACATGCTTAGTTGTTCTTAACCAAGATTGCTATGTTTAGCTTTGAAGCTCGGACGATGAAGCTTGAATAATGAGAAATCATCATTCATTCGTGTTGTTTACTCGAGATACTTATTTGCATAATAAGTTGCATTAGTATGCACAATCTAGTTTATACCTTGCGAAAGTTCCTTGGCCTATACGGACTAGGCTTTGCTTGGCCTTTCACCTTGCCACATAAGTTGGAAACTATTAGGTGCGGATTGTATATGCCTACACAAATACTTTCGAAACGATTAGTCATTGGTATCGATGTTGGCTTTTCCATAATAGGCTTAAGTTGCTTGTCCCATTCGATTTGACCCTTTGGATGAACTACGATCATGCTTGATCCCTTCAAGGTACGGGTTGGGTACTTAGGCATCCGCAATGCAATGCATTGATGTGCAACAACTTGTCGTTCATATCATCTAATTTGGAGATGATTGTGACATTTTCGTAACTCATATCATCTGGCTCGGCAGTGCGAAGTAAGATATGATTGTTACTGCACTTGATGAGGTAGTTGCATTCCATTGATTGGATGTTCATACTTCCTATCAAGTTGTATGATACAAATAGAATATTCCTGGTTGTTGCACCCTTGGCAAGAGCAAGGTTGGTGCATGCACCCAACGCTTAGTGGAAGCAGAGTTAGAAAAAAAAAGAAAAAAATAATATAAAATGGCATATGTGCTAGTCCAAGGCATGACTTAAGCATGGACAATGCTCGTATGTATTTGATGCATGCCGAAGGCATCATCATTAGATTTAATGGCCTTGCACCCTTTGCAAAACAAGGGTAAGTTTGGAATAGTATAAAGCGACGTATGGAAACTACGTTTCGAGTATCATGCTTGCAAAGAATCCTTGGAAAAGCTAAATCGACCTGCATTTTTCTAGCGAAAGTGAAGATTTAAAGCCCGGTTACTGTCGTTTGAGTGGCGCATCAGGGAGTTCTGGCGTACGCGGTATGTAGCGCCGGGGGCATGATTTCCCGGTCCGTCAGAAAAGTCTTCAGCCATACTTCAAATACCACAAAATGGCTAGTCATCTTTCAAAACCATATACCAATAGACGAAACAACTGTGGGTCAACAATACCAAATAAAGCTAACACAAATATAAGACACTTGTACTGGATCAGAAAAATAAACAAATTAAGCACAACCTTATACAAGGTTTCTTTTAAGACAACTGGGTTTATATGGGGTGCCCGTTTAGGTTCCATATGAGTGTCTAGATAAACACGTTCAGCCGAACAACGGGTCTCTAATAGCTGGATTTTCTCATTGACAGTTGTAGATGGTGAGTTTTTGACAAGGATCAAAATTATGTTTCTGCCTAGTTGCAGGAACATAGAAATATTCGCACATACTCGTGCACATACTTATGATATCACAATCAATATATAAAATATTGTATTCTCATTTATATTCCGAAGGAGAATTGAAGATACGGTCTCTACAAAAGGCTACAAGCATTCTATGCTAATAAATGTAGTCTGTAATTTCTACATAATAAGTGTCAAGCTCCTAGATGGGTTGCCCACTTGTATATAGCAACTTGATTCTTCTCTGAACAACTATTCTAAAATGACCTCGCATCCTCCTCAATACTCACAATATTTATTCCATGTCGAACTAGTCTCAATTCGCATAAAATTTCACGGCCGAATTCCTTGAACTTGTATCGAGTGCGCATCAATATTCCGGTAACATCTACCAAATTCGGGAATAATCAATGCTTAAACCCCAGAATACACTCTAGCTTAAACCTTCGTTCGAAATAACACTTATCAAATTGCTCTTCTGAGCCTAAAGATACTACTTTAGCGTTTTGCTCAAAGATGAGCCATGAATTATGCGCCACTCCCCTTTAGCGCTAAAAGTGCTAACCCTAACCCTAGCGCCAAAGGCGTAAACTTCCTTGGGCGATGTGTCCCATGGATGGCTATCAGGGCCATAACTAGCATATCTCTAGAACGTCCGATGACGCGCCACAAACTTTAGAAAGTCCCATGATGCGCCACAAACCCCATCACATCCCATGACGCGCCATAAACCGTAGCGCGCTCCTATCCACCAGCCTGTTGCGTCACTAGCAGCCTAGCACGTCCCTACTAAGTGCCGACACATCTTTATCCCTAGCACCTGGTGTATCCCTATCATCCTAGTGCGTGCCATTTAACCTAACGTGTCCCAGCCATCCTGATACGTCCGTAGCGGCTGATGTGTTCCTAGCTAGGATGTTTTTAGCTTATGCGTCCATACTTATCGACTTATCCATAAGCGCATTGGCGCTAACACTCTAGTCCTAATTGAACTTGGCCTAGTTGATGTGCTAACTTTGAACCTCCTTGACACTAGCTTCCTAGCTCCAACATAATTGATATTTACTAGACGCTATGCATGTTGGTCTTACTCCTGAGACGTTAGCACATTATCCTTTTATAACTAAAAAAGCTAGCATATCATTATTTGTGATAAGTATCTAGTACAATCTTTGCTATCTACTTCCCTCGGAAATACGCCATTCTTCTCAATATTGGTCCAATAAAAAAACTTATATGAATTCTAGTAGGTCTTCTGCTTAAGAAACCCTATACAATATTTGGCCTCAAATACCTATCAGACTTACGCTAAGTCACTTCTGAGCTAACACTTAGCCATTAAATGTGTCATGTTACTCCCAAGAAAGTACTTGGCTACTGAACTTCCCGGACTCGATACTAATCAGTCTGATTATCAATCCAGTGAGTTGCGCAACTTGCCTTACTGACTTAGCAAGTCATTTGACTTCACTTGACTTAATCAAAATAATAGTGGATTATGACTCCACTATTTCCACGAGATATCAAATACAACACATGAGGGGATTCTCATTGGGGTATTGGTCTGGCGGTCCACGACAATCTACGTGGTGGCACCACCTCCACGAACAAGAAGGTAACAAGTAGTGGGCGGTTACAGAGCAGTTGAGAGGATGAGGAGTAGTGGTGTGACAGGTCTTCTTTACTTTCCAGACACCACCCCACTACAATCTCCACAATCATCACTTCTCCACCTCTTCCTAACTTCCACAACTTACAAGAAACCAATGTGTCTCCTTCGAACTATAAATAGATAGTTCTCACACATTCAAAAGAACAAGACAACAAGTCAGGAGAAACTAAACATACAAAATTAGCGATTCCTCTCAAAGAGTCCTTTCTTCTTCACACACTACTTATCACACTGATATTTCTCAACTTTCTTTGCTTTCCTCCCCTAAGACCTACCCAATATTCCCTACCTTTATGATTGAAGCAGGGCGTGAACGGCCATTTCTTGTTTAGGCTCGTATGTTTGATTTTAATCTCTCGAACCTACTTGAGAATACGATTTTACCGTACATTTGTTTTCACCCGAAAATAATAGTATCAGGAAGATCGGGTTATGGAGTCTGAAGAACTTCAAGTATCACCTTAGATGCACAAAGCTCGGTCCCCAAGTTAGGGACTTAAAATATGGATACTTGATTGTTACAAGGGTCATTACTACCCACCCAAAAACTTAGGGTAATGAACAGGCTGGGTATCTAGAACAAAAAAATCCATGGGATAAATGAACCTATCTACCTTAAACATCCTTTATGACACCACGAGGGACTTTGATAGACCTATCGGCTAAATGCAGTGTCATTTTGGTCGGTTTTAACTTATCAAAACCTAGTCGGGTGTACACATGATACGGTAGTAAGTTAACACTAGCTCCTAAGCCAAGCAATACCTTATCAACCACATGATTACCGATCACACAAGATATGGTGGGAAAACCAGGGTCTTTATACTTGGGGGTGTTTGGTTCAGAGGAATTGAACTTACTTGACTAGATAAAAAGGCTTTCTTATGGACATTAAGCTTACACTTTAGTGTAGAAAGATCTTTAAGGAACTCGACATAAGCAGGTATGTGCCTAATTGATTATAATAACGGAATGTTGATGTTGACCTACTTAAATATTTCCCTTATCTCGTTGAAAGTCGATTCCTTCTTTGTTGGAGCTAACAACTATGTATATGGGGCTCTAGGCACAAAGGTAGTCCTATCAGAAACTGCTTGGGAATGCTTAGAAATTGTTTCAGTCTCTTTAACTATTGCGTCTTCTTGGGAAGTAGAAGGTATAACTACAGTATATCCACTATCAGGCATGGCTACCTTATTGTCAATTATCTTTCCACTCCTAAGGGTTGTAACAAACTTACATGATTGAACTTTTTCTCTCCTCTAGGATTAGGATCTGTTTGACTAGGAAATTTTCCTATTTCTCTATCATTTAGTGTCTTAGTTATCCGAGCTTCTTGGAGTTCTAACTTAGCAAGAGTCTGGGCATTAGATTGGAAATTATGCTCGGGTGTCTCTTGAAATCTAAGCTGGCTCTTTGATAATATATTAAGAAATTCCTATAAGCTAGTCATTTTCTTCTCATGAGGGTTTTGAGAATAGGTTATCTCTAGTGGATTCTTGGGATAACTAAACCCTGGTGGATCTTGGAGATTACTAGTCTGACCTTGATTCTGACCCTGGGACCATTGAAAAGTTAGGATGGTTTCTTCAACCAAGGTTATAGGTTTCTGAATATGGGTCATATTTCTGATTGTTTTCAAACCTAGAGTTGTTATATAGAGCACGGGCTTGTTCTTCATATATAGCATGGTTTGACCCTTGATTCATCTCAAAGGCCTATAGACGCCTAAGGATATCTGACCCATTATAAACTCTATCGACCCTATGGATAAGATTCCTAGATATTTCTGGTTCTCTCATTGAAGCCCATTGCCTAGTTTTCTTATCTAACTCGATGAACGAGTCAAAACATTTATCTGGGTCCCGAAGGGTGAATTCTCCACCACTCATCACCGAGTATTTTTATATTGAATACAAAGATTCTAGGACGAGATTTTCTAGTTGGGGTATGGTAGTATAAAAAGAGAAAATGGGGTACAAGATTAAAAAGGCTAGAAAGCTTAGAATCGGAAAAAAAAAAGTTAGAAAAGTTTCGGTTGTTGCAGAGAAGGAGAGGAAGAAGAAGAAGAAGAAACGATAACAAAAGACAGTCGTAGAAACTGTGGCTAAATCATTCATATTCTACATCTCCGAAAAACAGTCGTATTTCTAACAGGTGCTTCTGCAACATATAATTTGAATCTGAGACACTTGTTTTGTAACAGTGCAGACTGCAACACTTATAATGTTGCAGTTTCCCTGATTTATTCTTTATTGTTTCTTTTCATGTTCCAAACACTTTTTGAGCCATGTACCAATCTTTTGAGAGTGTTTTGATCATGATGAGCTAAACCCCATCACTGGTACAATGGTGGAAGCCATATTTTACAATTAATTGGTAATGATATTTGATTCTCTATGACTTTTTGCATTAATTTTAATTGATTTATGATTTTTACTAATTAGTTGTGATTGTGTTTGATGGTGTATGATTATACTTAGATTTTTTGATACGCCATGCTTATGACTTACAATTGATGTTTTAGAATTCTACTTATGGCAAAGGAATAAAGGCAATAATATTGGTTAAAATTGTTAAGAATCAATAGTTATAACTTTATATGATTAATGGTGGAATCCTGAGTTCCAGTTTCTCGTAATATTATTATCATCTTTTGTATATTTGTTATTTTAGTATTAAAATTTAAGTCTAAAATTAATCTTCAAAAGTTCGAGTGAACAAAACTTTTTACCACTTTCTACAAATCACATCACAACAAACCCTCAACAAAATCACAAATCTAGTTTGTTTAAAAATGCTAAAGAACTCTCTGTTTTTGGATGCTTTTTTCTGTGTTGGTATAAGAAGAGAAAATGGGTTTTTATATGTGTTGGAAAAACACAACGGTTGGATAGTTTCAATTGTGACCTTTGGATATGAACAGTTATTACCCATCAGGTTTGATTTCGACCGTGAGATCGTATTTGCTTATAATTCAAAATTATAATCTATCTTAATTCATTGGTCGCAACTGTTCCTGTCACATTGAATATCCTCAATTTCACTAAATGAAATTATACCAAATTCTCATTCATCTTGAAAGTGTACTTGAATGGCCAGTTCAAGTGTATATTTCCCACATCTAATCCATCAAATTATCATGAAAGACATCTGTAAAAGTAAAACTTTACCTAAATATATCAAAGTATCTATATTTACATCTTGGGTTATCTTAAGGAATGCCATAGCTTTTATTATACTAGCGAAACTATGCAGAAAGTTTCATTTGTAGGGATCGTAGTAAAAAAAACGACAATAAATCTACTGAATGCTAACGCACATCATCTTATCGATACAACGTAGACATAGCATGTATAGACTACTGGACCATGAGATACAAAAAATTTACTTCTCATTATCATTGACATGCTCATAAACATACCTATTTTATCTTGCAACGTTAAACTACATCCTACAAAACTTTTAACTTATTTTGGGTGGTCAATAACCAAGAGTTGAGATTAACTTTCTTGATACACAAGCAACCAACTTAACAAAGCAAATACGTATCAAAAACAAAAAGAGCCCCAAACCTCAACCTCACCAGATAATACAAAATTTACAGACTGGTTAAGAAGGTATCTTTTTTTATCTAATTTAGTAATTCGGGGTTTAAATTTGGAAGCATCAAGTTCTTTACCTTAACTTTGATTTAGTAACAACTGAGCAAATCATAATATACCTATTGAACAGGAGAAGTAATGCCTTAAAATTAGTCATATACCTTATACAAGTAGAAAACATATTCAGATGCAAGTTAGACCAGCTGATGCATGTCGTAGGTGCACCAAATTACTTTAGATGTTTCCCACTAATACAAACAAGTAGTATAAAAATAGTAAGGATTGTTCCCACGAGGATCTATGTAATTGTAATTTGTTTTCAACTTATTATATAATCAAAGGGGATTGTAGAATTGATAAATTAAATTATACTAATAAAAACAAAGTAAACAAAGGTTGAGATCAAGGTGGGAAAATACTGGTTAAGGATTTCATCTTATATCGCCAATCATGTTCCTCAATCGATTAGAATCATCATCCATTTTCTCTTCGTACCAATAACCCTAAAGTATCCCCAATCGGTGTAATACTTCGTTACGCCTCTACATGTCAACACATGAAGTATTTTCCACCAAATAACCTAGTGATTATCGCTAGGAGATTCGACTTGAGGAAAACATTAATATCCGTGAGACGAATTATTCATAGGCAATACATTGCATATATCGTGGCATATCCAACCTAGGTCAAGATTTACTTGAGACTTCCTTCACGATTCGCACCACTAGTGATCACAAATTGCTACTTGTTGCTAAGGTTCTTGATAGAATTACCTAAGAACCCTAACTATTTGTAAAAAATCTCCCGAGATTAATTAATTTGCAACTTAAACATTCAAGAGAACCAATTATATTATATGAACACAATCACATACTTGTTATATACCATAAAACGTGAACGGTAAAAAAAGAACTTGGATATTAATAATGATCATCCATATTCATTCATATGTTTAGGACTTATAATTACATCAATAAAGAAAGTTACTTACCAACTGGTTTCTCAAAATACATAGAAAATATACAAGAGAAGATGAGGAAAAAGAAAGTGTCACAGTTCTTCCCCTAGAGGGGAAAACCCTAATTCATCGCAAAACTCTTTTTCTTATGTTGTAGATGATATGATGATAGATGGTATGATATATGAAGTCTTTTTATATAGGTAACCAAGTATAAGAGTGACATTGTTCAAATCCCGGTCATACTAGGTTTTGGAAACTCAAAAATTACATAAAAACCCGTCAAAAATACCTAGATCACGTATTTTCCTCGGCCACCTTACCCTCCGAGATTTTTGTCTTGCCTCGATGACCTGACCCTTAGTGGAAATTAAAAGTTCCTGATTTTTTCCCTTGATGGCTTGACCTTCCGATAGTTCTGTCTTGTCTCGATGGACTGACCCTCTGAGGTAATTGTGAACTTGTTTCTCTCACAATTTCTTCATACTACGTCAGAATAACCTCATTCTTTTGTGTTGGCTTCGTATTCTCGTTCTATTAAACATGGTGACAAGAAATTATGGGTTTGAATGAGTTCTATTGGGTCTTTGGAATTTCTCACTTTGTATCACTCTATTTCCACTTCTTTTAGAGATATAACCTACTACAAGACATAAAATGCAAAAGTAACAATAATAAAAAGAAATTCACAAAAAATATATCAAATAAGTGTAAATGAATAGTACTCAAAATCTGTAAATTGTGCACTCATGAAATTCCCCCACAATTGCCTTTTTTTAATCCTCGAGTAAACTACAAATCTGAATTAACCTAAACTACAACAAAACTAAAGTACAACAACTCCCTTTTATTGAGGATCTGGTTACACTTAGCATGTGTAACAAGCCTTTAAACTTTAAAAAATTTCAGAGCAGATGCATTCAAGGAGCTACGAAGCTATAAAGTTTATGCACACTAACAATAAAAAGTTAGAAGTATCAAAGAACGTTATTCTCATGCTTAATCACTGATCATGAGAAATCAACGCAATAATGAAAGAAACTAGCCTTGATAGCTATCGAATAAGCATTTTGCCTCGACTTCTGCCTTACCAATAGGGTTTTATAAAATTCCAATAAAAAGACGCACTTTAAGTTCTCATGTGTGCAGGTAGGAAAGAAGATCATGCACACGTTGAATGATGGGAAGGAAAAACCTTTTGAATTATATTGTTACCCCATAGAAACTTGGTACAAAAAGAACCTTTTTCTGATGATCTCTAAGAAAGGAAATCAACCACTATGTAAGGATGGGAATGCTTACTTACCTTCACACCCAATCTATAATCACCACCACTCTCACAGCGAATGGCAACGCCTTCGTCTTCTTTGTCTTTGGCTTCAACTATTAATGATAAACTCTTGAACTTTATAGAACTTTGACAACTTTGTACCTGTTTTTATTCGATTTCTTGTTGCTTGAAACTTCCTTATATATTTCTTCTTTCTCATGGCCTTAACTGATGAAATGACAAACTATAACTATGAAAATAAAAAAAAAAAAATTGTATTTTTTCTTATTTTATGATTTTATTTTTTAAATGCATGCTACATAAAGATAACAACTACAAAAAACTAAAATTAACATGGCCATGGGGAAAGAACTTAAGCACCTGATTCTTCACAACTTGTAGGTACAACAATATACTTAAGATGTTTCCCACTAATATTAACAAGTAGTATAGAAGTAGTAAGGATCGTTCCCACGAGGAGCTACCTAATTGTTATTTATTTTCAACTTATTATGTTACCAAGGGGGTTTCTATAATTTCCAAATTAATTTGTAGTAATAAAACAAATTAAATAAAGGTTGATATCAAGGTGATAAAATACTAGTTAAGGGTTTCATCTTCCATCGTCAATCATGCTTCTCAATCGATTAGAATCATCATCCCTTTTGTCTTCATACCAATAACCCAAAAGTATTCCCAATCGTGTAATAATCCGTTACGCCTCTACATGACAACACATACTCTAAAAGATAATACATGAATTCTTTTCCACCGAATAACCTAATGCTTATCGCTAAGAGGTTCAACTTGAGGGAAGCATTAATATCCGTGAGACGAGTTATTCATAGGAAATACATCACACTTATCATGGAATATCCAACCTAGGTCAAGCTTTACTTGAGACTTCCTTCACGATATGCACCGCTAGTGATCACAAATTCCTACTTGTTGCTAAGGTTCTTGATAGAATTACCTAATAACCCTAAATATCTGTAAAGAATCTCTCGAGCTTAATTAATTTGTAACTTAAACATTCAAGAGAACCAATTATATCATATGAACACAATCACATACTTGTTATACACTGTAAAACATGAACGATAAAAAAATATCTTGAATATTAATAATAACCATCCATATTTATTCATATGTTTAGGACTTATAATTACATCTTTAATTAATAAAGAAAGTTACCTACCAATTGGTTTCTCAAAATCCATGGAAAACATACAAAAGAAGATGATGAAGAAGAAGAAAGTGTCACGGTTCTTCCCCTATAGGGGAAAACCCTAATTCACCGCAAAACTCTTTTTCTTATGTTGTAGATGATATGATGATAGATGGTATGATCTAGGAAGTCTTCTTATATAGGAAACCAAGTATAGGAGTGCCATTGTTCAAATCCCGGTCATACTAGGTTTTGGAAACTCAAATATTACATAAAAACCCGTCAAAAATACCTAGCTCACGTATTTGCCTCGGCCATCTGACCCTCCGAGAATTCTGTATTGCCTCGATGGCATGAACCTCCAAGGAAATTAAAATTTAACCTCCAAGGAAATTAAAATTTCTTAAGTTTTACCTCGATGGATTGACCCTCCGAGATTTCTGTCTTGCCTCGATGTTCTGACCCTCCGAGGCAATTCTAAACTTGTTTTTCTCATAATTAATTCATTATTTTTCCGTTGGCTTTGTATTCTCGTTCCCTTAGACATGGTGACAAGAAATCCTAGGTTTGAATAAATTCCATTGGGTCTTTGGCATTTCTCCCTTTGTAGCACTTCATTTCCACTTCTTTTAGAGATATAACCTAGTAAAAGATATAAAATGTAAAAGTAGTAATAATACAAAGTAATTCAGACAAAGTCTGGAAAATAAATGTAAAAAAATAGTACTCAAAATAAATAAATTATGCACTTATCATCAGTTGGTAGAACTTGGCGAATTTATGTTACACAAAGTTCAAGAAGGCCACAATATACCCCCTGGACGCCAAAACAACACAACACCTCAATATGCCTACTACGTTATCCTTGGGACATGAGAATCAAACATCAAAACTTAATGAAGTACACTGAAATAATAAGACATGACATAACTTAAATATAACACCAACAATGCTTCAATGCATGATGACTCACCGCATACTGATCAAAAAGATTTCCATAATCTAGTCTCAAGATATTCAAAGTGAAACCACTAGAATGTAAATTTCCCAAATCTCAAGAATTAACATTTATCATTCACCGAAAATAAAAGAAAATCAACGAAAAGAGCTAGGATAATTCACTCAAAAACCTAGTCTATCACGAATTGTTACTTGTTTACCTCCACTAATTGAATTCAGCACATAAAAGTTTTAGCAACATATCTTCATTAAGTTACCATAACCTAGTCATTTAAGATTCTAAGCAAAAAACATTAAAGAGTAAGCAAGTACACCTTAAAGTAATTAGGCACCTGATATTTTCCAGATAGAGCTTCATTATGAACTTAGATATGGGACGAAATATGCTTTCTATGTCGCCATAGCTTTATTATAAATATGCAACGGAAAACTATCCACAAACAAGTCTTCTGCTAGCTTATCACAGAAAGTGAAGGACATTAGATTTGGTGCGTACCTTTTTTATGGTAAGAGGGCGACGATCCAATTTCTTTGTCATGGCAATAGGTCTTCTATTAACCCAACAAAGAGCTCACTTTTGGATGTGGAGGAGCCATATTTTACTGCTCACATCATTTACAAAACCCCATAAACATAGACACTTATTTTGTATCTAAAGGATCATGTTATACTAAGGTTTTTCAAGTTGACACAAATCGAATCCTGTATTACTCTTAGAAAGTTCATCTCTTGTCCATTAAATAAATTCATAGGTAAGCTCTCATTGTAGCTCTTGAAGACATATCAATGGCTTATAACGAAATTGAGAGACAAATTTTCTATTAAATAGCATGATTCATGTATTGAAACCATGTTGCATATGTTGTTATACATTGAACAACTAAAAACAATTTTTGATTGAATTTAAAAAAATCAATCAAGAGCAGATATACTTTCATATGAGAATGAGAATTTTAATTAAAAAAAATTTAAATCGATTTGGTGGGTAACAGAGATTTAGGTATGCTTAATTCAAATCTGAATTAAGATTTTCGATCGAGAAAAAGGATATGGAGATTGATCAAAATTCAGTTAAAAACCAAATTTGGTAGTTGTTTATGAAATCTTTATCTCAAAACAAAGATTATGATAAGATAATTACTAATCGAATTTTGATTATGAATCAGATAAAAAAATCGATGTTTAGAATTTTCAAAACCTTGAAGTCAGTTTTCAAAAGTATAACTTCAATTCAGAAACGAAAAATTAAAGCTTTCGATTGATGAAAAAGGATATGGAAAGATTAAACTTATAATCAATACATTTTTGTTGATGATTTTATCTTTTGAAACCCTAATAGAGTAAACATGCACACGACGAGTAGAGAAAGCAAATCTAGGGTTTTATTTTTCTCATGGGATACCTGAAGAGGAATTCGAGAAGAGAGAAAAATTGTCAGGGACCGGGAAATTCCGTCTTTCGGCATTGTGGGATGGGCATGCAAGAACTTTTCGATGCGCGACTCTGATGATTTGTACCTTGTGGATTAACAAGAAAATGCAGGTTGATTTTCCTTCCCAAGCATGCTTTATAACCATGATACTCGAAATGTAGTTTCCACAACATTCCAACTCACCCCTTGTTCTGTTATGGGATCAAGGACATAAAAACCAATGGTGATGCCTTTGGCATGCATCACTTGTTTACGATCCCTTTTCCAAGCCTAAGTCATGCCTTGGACTAGCGCATATGCCATTTCAAGCTTAATTCCCAATTCCTTAACTCTGCTTCGACCATGCGTTGGAGCACGCACTGATTTTTCTCTTGCCAAATCCGCTTTCTGGTTGGTGCTTCTAGGAAAATCCGCTTTCTGGTTGGCGCCTCTAGGAAAACAAGCCAACTGGTTAGCATGTTTGCTAACTGATTAGCCAGCTGCTAGGCTAATCCGCTTTCTGGTTAGCGCTGATAGGCAAATTCTCCAACTGGTTAGCATGTTTGCTAACTAATTAGCCAGCTACTAGGCTAATCCGCTTTTTGGTTGGCACTGATAGGAAAATCCGTCAACTGGTTACCATGTTTGCTAATTGTGCCAAGACCAGTGGCTAGGCATCAAGGCCAATTCACGCATAATAGTGCCTTTAGCACTATAATTCAAGGCCAACACATCCACACCCTGATGCATTCCATAGTAAGCTTTATAAGCTTAGGATGAAGCTTTATCCCATGCCATGACGCGTCCTTGGGTAAGCGTCATGTGAAAAATGCGGGTGTTACAAAAATAAATCGAGAAATTAATCGATTTTTTCTCCTTTTTACTAGTTTGCTTACGGCTTTGCCTGTCAACAATAAAAGCCCAATACATCATACGAATTCGATAGCTTTAGACCATCAAAAATGAATTGACAGCCGTTCCTTGTAAATTTCTCAAAGGCCCTCTGTCAAATTTTCCATGTTTTGGAGTAGTGCTGAATCTTCAAACCAGAATCATAAGAAGAAATAGATCGATCTAATTGACTTAGATCGGCCTAACATGGAATGAGTATCACCTAATAATTGCATATACCTATAAAAAGCATACAGAGAATGATCAGATCCTTTAGTACCATCAGGAACCTTAATTGCTTATTCCAAAACGGGTATAGCTTCTTCAAATCTTCCAAATGTAATATATTGTAGCAATAACATGTAAACTCATTGCTAATTCCAAATTTCTTAGTTCGTCCGAACAACATCTCTCAAATGATTTTGAAGCCCCAATGTTTTAATTGGACTATCACCCTATGTTATTGTATCTCTGGCATGTTTTAATCAGTTGTTGATGGTGGATTTTTGACAACGACTAGAATCATAAAATTTCCCTCTTTCCAGCAACAAAAACCTAGAAATATCTGACTTTGTATCAAAATATGAATTATGTACTTCTGCATATATTCCCCAAGATAATTAAGAATACAGTCTCTACATATATCTGCAGGTGTTCTATATTGATCCCGTAGTCTCTCTAAATATATACATATATCTATGTCATATCGAACTAGTCTCAAGTCACATAACTTCCACGACTGAATTCCTTAAACTTGTTTTCGATGCGCATCAATGTTCAAACAACACCAATGTACAACTATATGCAATAGGAAACTACTCATATCCTAGGACTAGCTAATGACCGATCCTCAAGGACACATCCTAGGTTGATGCCCTATCCTCGAGGATGCATAACTTGATTCCCTATCCTCGAGGACACATCCTAGGTTGATGCCCTATCCTCGAGGACGCATCCTAGTTTGATGACCTGTCCTCAAGGACACATCCTAGTTCAATATATAAGCTTTCAAGGAAAAGACCTAATTTTATAGTTGACCCTCGAGAACACACCCTGGCTCAATAGCCGGTCCTCGAGGAAGCACCTTCGATCTAGAGGTGCTGCCCAAGTGCAACCGCCATGCCCTTCACAGCGCAAGCTTTGTGATGGCGCTACCCATCCTCATGGCGCTGGCCTAATGCCAACGTCGTTCTTTCTATGGAACTAGCCCAAATCTAGTGTCAGCATAATTGTAACGCCAACATTGGCTTGTCCTCGATAAGCATGGTGCCTATGCCCAGTCCTTAAGGACACAACAATTACTTTTCATCCGGTTCTTGAGAACTCTTTATAATTCTTGACTATGGGCATTGTTAAATTTGTGTTATTCATAAGTCTTTCTTACGAACAACTACTAAACTTACTATTTTTACTAGATTCGACACTGATCATTCTACTTAACCACTTAGTGATACAAGCATAATATATATATATATATATATACCGTTTAATTATTTACTAGAAATTAAATATATATTAATAATATATTTTTAATTATTTTTATAGGTGATAGAACGACAACTCGACGTCATTAAATTAGCTAAACGAACTAAATTGGCAACAAGTCGATGATTTTCGAGCTACGTGTAATTATCTTTAGGTTTCCATTCATGAGTAGATGCACTTCGAGCTCTCTTCTGAACAATTTTACTCAATATTGTGTTCCACACTTATAAAGTGTCTGACCATGAGATAAAAATACTAGGAATTACTAGGTAATCCAATCTACAAGACCCGATTAACGTGTGGTCCATCCACCTAACTCCTTTTATTCGCTAGTCCAAAAACTTATTTTTGGACCAAATTTTTTACTCGCTCATCCATCTCACGTGTGAGGAACAAAATATACTTTTAAAATATTCTAGATTTACCCTTTCTCCATCGAAATTTTTAAAGCATCCTTCTAAGTCAGATCTACTTTTATGATTTCAGCTTCTTCACTAATAGCGGGAGAGCTCTAATGTGGATTGATGAACAAAAACCAAAGAAACTACTTCAATCAAATCCATCTTTCTAAAATTTCAGATCCGTTTTTTCTTCTCTGCTAGTGTTTCTAGGGTTTCGTTTGAAGATCGTTTTAGTGCTTTGTAATCACCTTCATCTTCATTTAATCCAGGTATGTTCTATAATAAGTGATGGTAAAGAAGTGAAGCAAGTGAAGAAGGAGAAGAAGATTCACGAATAGATCCATGAAGAAAAAAAAGAAGAAGGAAATATAAATTCATTAATTTTGGGTTTTGATTATACTTTTTAATCTTCTTTTTCATCTGGATCTAATGCCCAATATTGGAAGACGGAGGTTGTTTCTTCAAACAACATGGTTCAATCGATATGATGCTTATTCAAGCATAAATTAGGTTTTTAGGTTTCTTGTACGATTTTTTTTTATTTTTCTTCTTATTTTCATCATTTTTCTTGTTTAGATATGGGTATCTCAGTACATATCAATATGTATTGATCCTTATTCAAGCATAAATTAGTTTTTTACATATGGATATGTACTGTTTGCTGGGTTCTACTTGTTTTTGGTGACTAACAAATGTCTTCTTCTTCTCTGCAACATAAATTTTCTTTTTCTTCTTCTACTTCTTCTATTATTATTCAACTAATTATTCTAGTTGTAACTATTTTTGTTTGTGGTTTCTTCAGATTTCAGAAGAAACCAGTTTTGATATTGGTTTTTGTTGATGATTTATTTGAATCCTCTGTTTTGATTTTCGATTTTTGTATCTCAGTACATATCAATATGTATTGTTGGGTCATACACTTTTTCTTTTAGTACATATTTTCCTCCAGTATATATGAATATGTATTTGTTGATCAATATGTACTGTGTGATCATACATATTTTCCTTCAATACCTATTTTCCTTTCAGTATATATCAATATGTACTGTTGGATCAGTATGTACTGTGAGATCATACATTTTTTTTCCTTTCAATACCTACTTTCCTTCATTACATACCAATATATACTGCAGGGTCATATACATTTTCCTTCAATACATGTTTTCCTTCATTACATATCAATATGTAATGTGGGATCATATAATTTTTCCTTCAGTACATATCAATATGTTTAAAGGATCAATATGTACTAAATGATCAATACGTACTGTTTTTGGCGACTAATAGAGTTCTTCTTCTTTTGTTCTTCTACTACTTCTTTTCTTCTTCTCTTTTGTTGGTGGTGCAGGAATACTATTTTCTTCTTCTACTAATTGATTTCTTCAATTTTGGTGAAGAAACATGATAAGAAAAAAGATATATTTTTTTGATGATTTTGATTTCAATTTCTTTTTTCGTTGATGAATTTTTGGTATTTTAGATATGTTTTTGTTGATGATTTGTTGGTATTCGATTTCGTTTTGTTGTTGAATTTTTGGTATACAGATCTGTTTTTTTGTATTTTCGTTTAGTTTTTTTGTTTTAATGGAAGAAACAGAGAGAAAAGTTGTTTCTCTAAAAATATGGTTCACACGTGAATAGTGATAACCATAACAGTAATTTTAAATTTTCAAAAGGATTTTGGACCTAAAAATAATTTGTTTTTCCCGGTGGATTATAAGATAACTAGTACCGGGTTTTCTGGACCAACCAACAAATTACCTATAAAAATAAAACAAATAGAATTAGAGAGAGTCAGACAAGTGACAGATAAAGAAAGTAGACAGGTGGTGGTTCGGATTCTTATCGAGGATGTAGTTGAACGGACGGTAGTCGAGTTATACACGGAGAAGTAAGTGGAGACGAGTAGGATTTGGTCAGTAGACGTGGCAGGTTGAAGTTAGGTTCAGTTGGAGTTCGGTCTTGGCTTGAATAGGACAGAGTCTGACATAAAAAGTAAGAAAGAGTGCTATGTTTTATACGCCACAAAGAGGATATGAGATTTTATTTAGATTATACGTGGCAGAAGAATAGTAGGTGTATTTATTTTTGGTTTCTGAAATCAAACGTGAAATGGGATATAAGAAGAAAAGAGAGACTAGGTTTTCTGGGAAGAGGGTGACGCTAGGGATGGATGCGTCAGGTGGAGAAAGATATAAGGTGATATGCAGGCGGATTGACGCAGGAGAGAAAAGATATGGACTGGTGTAGGCGTACCTGGGAGTATGACACACGTAGGAAGAGAAGGAAGTTTGGTTTAATCCTCTTTATTTTTCTTAATTTAATTCAATGGATTTTAAGAAATTTATTGTCATGTCTTGCTAAATTTTATAACTAGGTTCTTGTGTTGAATCAACTTAGAGTATTAGGCTATTTTGAATTGATTATTTAACGATAGACTATTATGATTTGAATGGATTAATTCTTGATTATTGTTTATTGATTAATCAAAATATGTGTTGTTGCTTCACCGGTTTTGGACGATACAATAACCTTTGTGCGTAATTTAGGATCATAAATATATTTGTCTCATTGTCTGATATTCCATGTTTGAGTTAATTCCTTTGATGAGGTATGCTTAGAATATCCAACTAATATTTGTGAACCTATATTTAGTTTCATATAATTTTCTTGCTAATGCAATTTGATGGTGCATGCTTGGGTTTGTCTTTTGATGTGCTATGCTTATAGTATACTAATGATATTTGCGACTCTATAAATATATAGGTGATGTCGATAGAACGAAGAATAAATAATTATTCAGGTGTAATAAAAAATAGGTTTGGGGTAAACCTCTGCTTTTGATAATTTCACTGTCTTCACATTGTCATAATATAAGTATGAAGCTATCATTTGTAAATATTGTAATTTGGGTTGATCCCCAAATTTTCAGGTTGTTAATTTATGGGGTCCTTTTTGTACATTTCAGTAGGTTGATTTTTGTTTTATGTCTTCTTTTTACAATTTCCTTAGACTCTTTGTGTTTATATTTATTTTCTTTTTCAGTGTTTTTTGTTATTACTATCATTTGATGTGTGTTACAGAGATTTTTTTTTTTGGCGTCAATCAGGTGAAATCTTCCAGTCTTATCTTTGATTTATATTTTTTCTCCTATTTATATTTATTGCATGCCATTCTAGGTTGCACGGTTTTGAAACATTGAGGATAATGTTAGATTTAGGTTTAGTGGTAGAGTTTTCGAAAATTGATACCAATAAGAAACTTCAAAATTCAGAAACTTGTGAACTATTCAGGATGACACTAACCATTCTAGGAAGATGGAAACATACTTCTTATCTATAAAAGTTAAGGCGCCCATCTAAATGGTTTATTCATAAAAGGATGCCTAGCTCAGGTGTTAGAATAACATGATAGTCGTCACCATATCTCGAAGTCAATCTTGACCATATCATTTTATTTTATTTTTCACAAATTTATATATTTCTCTAAGTGATTTAGTGTGGCCCTAGTATTGCCTTCTTGTCGCCGCTGGAATGAAGTAGAGTGATTGATATCAAGTCCCATTATATTTTAATTTTGCAAAAATAATAATAACTAAATATCAATAAATAAATTTGATGATAAGGCATTGTATATACCAGATGAGTCGGTATTAGTATTAGGATTAAAAAAGTGGGATCGTATCTCAATCCCTTGTGAGTCATCCTGGCACTGACGTTCATACAAATTTTCTGGGAAACGTTGTTCACCTTAGTCAACATGCGCAAACTTCATTATCTCCATCTTCTAAATCTATTCATGTAATTGAAGTTAGATAGATTTCTGAGTTTCATGGGCCGTTCTAACACTATCTGAGTGGAGTTTTGAATTCTTATATATGATATTTAATACGATGAGTGCAAACTCGTGTACAATAATTGGATTCATATATGGTAATAATTCCTATATCCAAAGAATTTAGTAGGCCAATTAAATAGTTTGTTTAGTGTTTATCCTCAATCGTTCACATGTAGCTAGGAGTTGGAGAGTATAGGTTTTGTGGGTTTATCTCCTGTAAACCCTCATGATATAAAACGTGTCCGCTAAGGCCACCTAGGGGTTCAAAAGCTTGTTACACATGTGTTTTATGGTTAAAACAAATGTACTTCAAAAGAGTACTTTCAGTAGGTTCGAGAGATCAAAATCGAATAGGACGAGCCTAAACTAAGAAATGGTCATTCATGTCTTACTTTGGTCACAAAGGTGAAGATAATGTGTTGATCTTAAGGGAGAGAAGCAAAGAATGTTGAGAAATCAATGTGTGATGAAAATGCTGGTGTGTAGTTTTAAGAATGGATTATCTCCGGGATAAATTTGTTCAGTCTTGTTTCGAATAGATGAAGCCATTTATTATATTTTTATAAGAAAACATATTTATTTCTCGTAAGTGGTGGAAGTTACGAAGAGATGAAGAAGTGACGATCGTGGAGATTATAGTGGAGTCATGTCTGATAAGTAAAGAGGATTGTATGACCATTACTCCTCGTCCTCTCAAATATTCTTTAACTGTCCCACTACTTAGTACATTCTTGTTCGTAGTGTTGCTACAACACACGATGACGTAGACTACCAGACCAATAGCGTAATGAGAATCCCCCCATGTGTTTTATTTGATATCTCGTAAAAAACAGTGGAGTCATGGACTACTACTATTCTGATTAAGTCAAGTTAGTGACTTTTTAAATTAGTAAGGAAAGTCGTTCAGTTCACTAAATTAATAATTAGACTGACCAATGTCGAGTCTAGTAAGTTTGATGGTCATGTATTAGCTTAGGAGTAACATGACATAAATTTGGAAGTGTTTGAAGCCAAGATTACGCGAAAGTTCTAAAGGACTAGTCGTGGCGCACTAAAGAATCGAGCAAAAATGGGCTTGATGAAGAGCCATGTAGGGTTGGCGCTGACATTAGGCCAGGGCTAAACTAGTGACGCGTCCCTAGGGACGCTTCTTGGAAGGGTTGGTGGGTCCCTTGGAACGCGTCTAAAAGGGGTTGGCGCTGGCACTAGGCCAGCGCTGAAGGTAATGACGCGTCCTAGGGACGCATCTGTGATGAAAGGGGATGCCGCTGTCCTAGTGCCAGCGCCAAAGAGTAGTGACGTGTCCCTAGGGACGTGTCTTGAGTAAGAAGGCTTGTGCTAGTCTGTGGTCGTTAATTATTCGTGATACGTCCCTGAGGACATTGCGCGCAAAATGACGCGTCCTCAGGGCACGTTATTTGGTTGTGGAGCGTCCAAGAGGAATGACGCATAAGTAGTGACGCGTTCTTAAGTAACAATGCTAGAATGACATGTATTCTTAAGAATGGGACGTCATATTGTGATGTGTTATTTGCAAATAGGGCATCAAACTAGAATGCGTCTTAGAAGATCAGGCATTAGCTACTCCCTGAAGAGTTGGATGTTATTTGAACATTGATGCATATTCGAGACAAGTTCAAGGAATTTAGATAGAGAAATTATGCGCCTTGAGATTGGTTCGATATGACATAAATATTGTAAATATTAGAGGGACTACGGGATCAATATAGAATGCCTGCAGTTATTTGCAGAGATTGTATGCTTAATTCTCTAGCGGAATATAAGTAGAAAATATTGTATTTCATATTTTGATATAAAGCCAGAAATATGCTCTGAAATATACGTGGATATTATTATGTTTCTGCTACTAGGCAGAGGGAAATTTTACATGTTAAAAATCTACTATCTACAACATGCTAAGTGTAGTCATGATTCCTGCGAAAATGAATTAGAATTCAATCTTTTATTCTAGACTTAGTTTAGATTAGTTTTACTCAAGGACCAACAAAATATATGTTTGATGGGTATTTAATACGAACATAATTTACATATATTTATTATTTAATTTATATTTAGTAGCACTTAAATTTATATTAATAAAATATTTTTAATTATATATATAAGCGATACGCTGAAAATCAGACGTTATAATTACGTTGGCTAAATTGACTAAATCAGTAACAAATAGACGATTTGCAAGCTACGTGTAATTGCCTGTCGCATGCCATTCATGAGTAGATGTACTACGAGATCTGTTCTAAATATTTGTACTCGATGCTGCGCTCCACACCTATAAAATGTCTGACCAGGAGATAAAAGGAAAACAAATAGAACTAATGGAGGTCTGACAAGAGACAGATAGAGAAAAGAGGCTGGAGAGGGTTCAGATTCTTATTAAGGCTGTAGTTTGACGGATGGAAGATGAGTGGTAGACGGACAAATAAGTGGAGAGGAGTAGGTTGTGGTCAGAAGAAGTGGCTGGTTGAAGTCAGGTACTCCAGTTAGAGTTCGGTCTTGGCTTGAATAGGACATAATCTGACATAAAAAGTGAGAAAGAGTGCTCTGTTTAATGCGCCGTAAAGAAGATATGAGATTTTATTTAGATTAGACGTGGCAGAAGAATAGTAGGTGTATTTATTTTTGGTTTCTGAAATTAAACGTGAAATGGGATATAAGAAGAAAAGAGAGACTAGGTTTTCTGGGAAGAGGGTGACGCTAGGGATGGAGGCGTCAGGTGGAGAAAGATATAAGGTGGTATGCAGGCGGATTGACGCAGGAGAGAAAAGATATGAACTGGTGTAGGCGTACTGACGCAAGAGTTACTGGGATGTATGACGCACATAGGAAGAGAAGGAAATTTAGTTTAATTCTCTCTATTTTTTTTAATTTATTTTAAAAAATTTTAAAAAATTTATCTTCATGTCTTGCTAAGTTTTGTAACGGTTTTATATTGAATCTATTTGAAATATTAGACTATTTTAAATTGATTATTTAGTGATAGAATATTACGATTTGAACAGATTAATTCTTAATTATTGTTTATTGATTAATCGAAATATTAGTTGTTGCTTCACCGGTTTTGTACGATACAATAACCTTTATGGGTAATTATTAGGATCACAAATATATTTGTTTCATTGTCTGATATTCAATGTTTGGGTTAAGTGCTTTAATGGGGTATGCTTAGAATAGCCAAGTAATATTTGTGAACCTATATTTAGTTTTGTATAACTTTCTCGCTAATGCAATTTGATGGTGCATGCTTGAGTCTGGTCTTTTGATGTTCTATTCTTATAGTATACTAGTGATATTTGCGACTCTATACATATAATAGGTAATGTCGATAAAACGGAGAATAAATATTTATTCAGGAATTATGTTTCATTTTAGTAACTAAATTGAAATAGTGATGGTTATTATAAACCCTGGTTATCGACTATCTCTGTGTATTTACTTTATTAGTTTAATTTATTTATTTATTGCATCAACATTCTTAAAAATCATAAAATATAATTTTTTTGGTTAGTTTATTAAGATTATTGATTATAGTATTCTCCTTGTGGGTTCAACCCGTACTTGTCATTGTCTACATTATAGACGTCGTGGAATTGCATTAATTATACATAGGTTTTTCAGATCCTATCATTATTGACCTGACTTAACCAAAATAGCAGTAGTCGACAACTTTATTATTTTTCTACGAGACATCAAATATGTGACACATGGGGGGATTCTCGTTGGGATATTGGTTTGTCGGTTTACAACAATACGCCATGTGGCAAATATAGTCCTCATGACTTAGCGGACATAACAGAGATTTATCCTATAGATAATCCAATTTTCAACTAAACACTACAACTTTCATCACATTTCTCAACCTTTTTTACTTCGCTCCCCTAAGACCAACCCATCATTTCCCCTTTGTGACCAAAGCAAAACTTGAACGATCATCTCTTGGTTTAGGCTTGTCTCGTAAGATTTAATCTCTCGAACCTTCAGAAAGTACTACTTTCAGTAAATTTGTTTTCACCCTAAAACAATTGGCGACCACAGTGGGAAATCAACCTCTCGGTTACAAAATCAGTATCTTAATAACTTAAAAGGTCGGCCTCATGGTAGACCTCACAATCACTAATCCCAATCTTAATACCCCTGATGCTAATGGCGACACCCCCGGAGTTTCCCCTCCCACAACCAACGGCATTGCCGACACTCCTCGCTCCAATAAAACGAGATAACTATGGGTTGCAAAAAATTCGTTCACCTTGGCTGAACTAGAGCAGAAGCAAGAAATCATGGCGAGAACTCTTACAAGGCTAGAAGACTCAAAAAGCACCATCCTCACCTTCCTCCAAAGGTTGATAGAGAATTGGGGCACAACTTCGTCTTTAGGAAAAACCTAGTGTAAAACCTGCATTTTTGATAAAGGGGTAAAATAGTAATTTTATATATCAAGGCCAAAACAAACACTCAGGGGTAGTAATTTTACTCACCAGGGGTAAAACGGCCATTCAGGAGTAAAATAGTAATTTTATATACCAGGGGCAAAACAGTCACTCAAGGATAAAATAGTAACTTTATGCATCAAGGCAAAACGTTCACTCAAAGGTAAAATAGTAATTTTACCAAAAATCGAGGATGCTTACTTGAGGAAGCATCACTGTCTCTATGTTGCATACTCGAGAACACATCATAGTGCTAAGGCATTATTATGCCCTGATGCATACTCGAGGATGCATCACTAATGTGTAGTATATGAATGTCCTCTCCCCTCATTATCTTTACTTGTAAAAATGCAAGTAAAACATATATAGGGAGGGAGCATTGGTTGAATATGCATGAGTTGTAATGCACATATATGTGATGTAGCCTATACGGCTGTGCATACTTGATGCATAAGCGTCAATATGTTTGTAGCTAACAGATGGAGCATGAATTATGCGAAAACATCAGTCATCCATGTTGCGTACTCGAGAATGTATTATGCATATACTAAGTAGTGATAATTATGCACAAGCTGGTGTATACCTTGCGAAAGTTCCTTGGCTTATGCGGACTAGGCTTTGCTAGGCCTTTGGCCTTGCTACATCATGTTGGAAATAGTTAGATGCGCATTGTATATGCCTAAGCATATCTTCTCGAAACGATTGGCCCTTTTCGATGTTGGCTTTTCCTTAATAGGCTTATGTTGCTTGTTCCTTTCGAAATGACACTACAGATGAACTACGGTCATGCTTGATCCCTTCAAGGTACGGGTTGGGTACATAGGAATCCATAATGCAATGCATTGAGGTGAAACACCTTGTCTCTCATATCATCTAATTTAGAAGTGATTGCGACGCTTTGGTAACTCATATCACCTGGCTCGACAATGCTAGGAAAGAGATGATTGTTACTGCATTTGATGAGGTAGTGCATTCCATTTGATGGATGTTCATACTTCCTATCAAGCCATACAATGAGATTGAAATATGCTTGGATGTTGCACCCTTGGAAAAAGCAAGATCAATGCACGTACCCAGCGCATACTCGAAGCACAGTTAAAGAAAATAGAAAAGTATGTCTACAATGGTCTGTTTGTTGGTCTAAGGCATGACTTAGGCCGTGACAATGATGTTAAGTAGGTGATACATGTTAAAGGAACAAGGGTGAGTTGGAGCAGTATAGAAACTACGTTACGAGTATCATGCTTGCAAAGAGCTCGGAAAGGCAAATCGACCTGCATTTCCCTAGAAAAAGTAAAACTTCAAGTCCCGGTTACCGTCTCTTCGAATGGCGCGTTGGGGAGTTATGTCCTGCCTAGCGCAAAGCACCGGAGGCAGAATTTCCTGGTCTGTTACACCTGGAGTTACTGAACTAGGGACTCCTACTCCGACATACGCTTTCTCTCATCATCACATCAGGAGTTTCACTATTTACGAGAAACCGGTGAGTCAAGAAGTCGATCTTCTAATCGAGAACTTATGCGAAATTTTGTATTTTTCAAAGGATCAATGCACATACGTGTTTTCCGCCCTTCACCATTTTTCCACATACGCACATCTAATCTAGCCCCCGACAAGAGCACCAGAAGTGTTTACATCGGTTCATCCATCTATGAATAACGTTACTTTTACCGAAAATGAGCTATGATGGCTGATGAAGGTCATAATCGAGCCTTGTATTTGACCGTTTATGTTAAAAGGTTTTGAATTCAGGAGATCTCTCGTCGATACAGATGCTGCGGCTAACATCATCACTCTTAAGAAGCTCAAGGCTGCCAAGGTTCCGCAGAGCAAGATCATACACTATCCTATTGTAATAAAAGATTTTGAAGGGAATCAGACTAGCACATATATATACATCCACTTGGGGATGAAGGTGATAAGCACAATTTTGTGTCTGAATTGTTCTCAATTTTATGTATTGTTAATGGTCATTTGGTACTTATTATGTTATTTTATGTGTTTTTATGTGTTTTTGAGAAATACATATTTATGGGAAAATTGGTTGAAAAGTGATAAATAGAGCTATAAATAGAGATCCAAGATTCGAAGGAAGAGATCGGGGAGGCTCGGCCTGAAAATTTATGCTGCTGCAGTTAGGGATGTCAATCCCAATCCGAAATTCGATATCCTTTTCTGAAAATCCGGTTTCCTAAAGGATATTATCCTATATAACGGATATCGGATGTCGGAAACGGATACTATATCGGATATTTTCGTGTTATCGTAACGAAACCGGATGAGCCAGTATCCGTTCCGATAATATCCAATACCGATAAGAATTAAAAGTAAAAGTGTAAAACCCCCCGTACTTTCATTACTCCCCATTTATGATTTCCCCTTCTGCTGCTTTTCCCCTTCTCATCTGCGTACTCAATCACCTGCTGCAAATCCATGTTCTCTTCTTTCCAAAATGAAAATTCTTCTCTTATTAGTCAAAACCTTCAACTAACCTCAATCCATGAAAACCTAAATTCCTATTTGAATTCTGAAGGTCGCACAACTGGGGTTACTACAGTTATTGGTAGCTCTGATGTCAACATGCTGAGCTTGGATGTGGAAGAAGTAAATGAAAATCCAATTAACCAGCATAATACTAATGGGACACAATCGAAAGCTGCAAATCATGTACTTTTTCAAACTAATTCTTATTTTAATATACCAATTTTGAAATTAGGTTATTTTGTTCTAGACGAATTGTTTTCTGATTCTAGGGTTTTTATAATTAGAAAATCTTCTTTGGGTCTCATTAATTTAGGAATTGGGTCTGATAAGGATTGTTCTGTTAATTCTAGTGGAAATTGTTTTTATGATTTTGGTTTGGTTTCTCTGAAAATTAAGAATCCTAATTGCTGTAGTAAATTTTGGATGTATAATGCTTGTAGGATGGAAATTCTGGCCTGGAATGTGCAGGGATATGGGAATAAATACACTAGAAATAACCTGAAAGACATCCTTAGATTTAATGTTCCAGATATTGTCTTTCTTTGTGAGATTAAAACCCATCTGCAAAAAATGAGTAATTTGCTAAGACCTCTTAAATTCCCTAATGTTTTGTTTCTAAACCCAATTGGTGTTGCAGGAGGTCTATGTGTTCTGTGGAAGGATGGTATAGATTTTAAAATTGTTAACTCCAATTATATTATCATTAATTGTCAAGTACAGATTGATGCTAGAAGTAAATATACTCTCTTGTCCTGTGTTTATGGTGCTTTGAATGAGATAGATAGAGATGTGCAATGGGACCTGCTTAAACAAACTGTTCTGAATTATAATGGTGGTTGGCTAGTTATAGGAGATTTAAACTTCATTCTTAGAAAATAGGAGAAAATGGGTGGTGTCGTTCCCTCCCAATCTGAATTGTATAAATTTTGGATATTTGATTGGTGGTTGTGGTCTCTTTGATGTTGATTTTCAGGAAGCCAATATATCTGGTCTAATAGAAGACGAGGGAATAATCTTATTCTTAAAAGGTTGGAAATAGTTTTAGCTGATTCCAATCCGTTTAACATGTTTCCTTTATCGTATATTTATCATCTTACTGCTTTTGGGAGTGACCATGCTTCTATTCTTTTTACCTGTGCTAGAGATAATAATTACTAGGAAACCTTTTAGGTTTAACAAATGTTTGCTAGGAGATATGAATTGTAAATAGGTGATTGCTAATTGCTGGTATCATGATATACAGGGATCTAAGGATTTTAAGCATTGTTAGTCTTTGAATTTTGTTAAGCAAGGTTTGAGGCAGTTTACCTCTATTAGCTTTGGTAATTTTCATTTTCACATAAAATTTTTAAAATCTCAAATTGATTATGTTAATAGTATGACTTATTCTATTGGCAATCTAAACATGTTAGTGGACTTGGAAAGAAAACTGAAATATTGGCAGGGTTCTTACAACACACAGAAGCTCATTGGCTCCAGAAGTTGTTTAGGTGATTGGTTGTCGGATCTCAATCAAAATGCTAGTACTAGTAGTACAGGTTAGTAACTTTCCTTTCTTTTCCTTTCCTTCTATATTTCTTGCACTTCCAACTAACAAACTTTAGTTTCTTTGAAATGCAGATGTACTTTGAAAGCTTCATTGCAGGCTGTATCTCAATGAATAAATGACAATGCTGGTACAAATTTAAGTTTCTTTGTGTTTTCTTTTGCTGCAAGAACAATAGAACATGCAATTTATAAACTGTGATCATTTGTGTGTGTTTTCTATGTGTTTGAACTGAATTATGAACTGGAAATGCTTAAATGAACTGAAAAATTTGAAGTGAAAAAATAGGTTTATAAGATTTCTATCAGCTATTGGATATTTATCGGATAATATCCGATATCCGATAAGCTTATCGAAACGGAATCGGATTTGAAGTTTAAGATTCCGTCGGAACTTATCGGATATCGGATATCCGATAAGGCTTATAGGAAACGGAACCGGCTGAGCCAGTTTCCGTTTCGATAGCATCCGTTGACATCCCTAGCTGCAGTTCATCGGAGAAGATGAAGAATATTTTGCAGAGAAGAACAGTCGCAGTTTGCATTACGTTTTTTTATTTCTTTTACTTCGCCTCAGGACAGTTCTTTATAATTGTTTCCTTTTCTTATCTTTTTTAGCAACAGAGAACACAGCGCTATGCAACAGTTATTAGCGTTGTAGTTAGGCTATTTAATATTTTTTTGATTCTTTTCTTCTTCTCAAACACTTTTGAGCCATGTTTATATCATTTGAGAGTGTTTTCAGCATGATGAGTTGAACCCCATCATTGGGACAGTGGAGGAAGTCATATTTCATGAATGAATGGTAAATATTTTTGATTCTTTATGACTTTTGCATTGTTTTAAATTGATTTATGATTTTTTCTAATTAGTTGTGATTTTGTTTGATGGTGTATGTTGGAACTTATCAGCTTTTGATGCGCCATGCTTACGATTTACAGTTAATGTTTTAGAAATCTATTTTTGGCAAAGAAACAGAGTAATTAAAAGACCTATAATTGTTAAGAATCATTGTAGGAATCACTCGAATATTATTAATGGTATAATCTTGAGTCCCAGTTTCTCTCAATATTGTTAAAGTCCTTTACATAATTGCTAATTTAAATCATAATTAGGTCTAAAATGAATCTTCATAAGTCTCAGTGAACGAACTATTTTTACAACTTTAATAAAATGACCAGAAGGTGGGACCTATCCAATCAAAAATGAAGTTTCATGTAATTGAGAAAGTACATGATTACCAAATGATACTGGGAAGACCATGGCTTCATGAAATTAAGATGTTCCTTCAATCTATCACCAATAAATAAAGACATTTCTGAACGAAAGGATTATTCGCATCGCGACGTCATTATCTCCTTGCGCTCCAATCTGTGGCACTGAGTTCTTAGGAATTTTTTTTGATATATCCGACCTTCCCGGCAAAATTTACAGCACGCTACTACCCAATTAGACATCTTTTGAAGAATCTAACAGGATGTTGTCCACGACTAAGGAGAGAACTAAATTTCAAAAATAAATAGTTCTACTGATTTTACCAACAATTCTCTATTGGATAGCACCCAGAATGTAATCATAGCACGGATGAAATTCTGGACACTCCATGGAAATTACAATACGACACTAACTCCACTACTGGTGCCCTTGAGACCGTCAACATCGAAAAAAGAAGAAGTCTCAGGGCATGTCTCCGTCATCATAACTCTGTCGCTAGAGGAACGAGCAGGGCTCTTGAACCTTCTCAAATACCACCAAGACATATTTGCTTAGACCTATTGTATATAGTGGGTTTTTGACAAAGGCTAGAATTGTAAAATTTCCCTATGCCTAGTAGCAGAAGCATAGAAATATCCGTGCATATTTCTGCGCATATTTCTGACTATATATTAAAACATGCAATATTGTGTTTTTACTTATAATTCCGCAGGAAAATAAAGAATATAGTCTCTACAAATAGCTACAGGTGTTCTAAACTGATCATGCAGTCTCCTTAATATTCACAATATTTATCCCATATCGAACCAGTCTCAAGTCGCATAACATTTATTTATTTTGGTAATAGCTAAGGCCCGACCTTTAAAGACGCAATCTAGGTTAATGCCCTGTTTGCAAAGAACACATCACAATTTGACGTCATGTCTTTAAGAATACATGTCATTTTAGCATCATGCTTAATGACGCGTCACTAGTCATGAGCCATCTTTATTGGACGCTCCATAACAAAAATGCGCAACGCCTCGAGAATGCAACACCAGTCTTGGCGTCGACCCTAGGCCAGCGCCAACCTAATTTCAGGCGTGCTCCTCAGTGACCCGCTACAAACCATTTCAGGCGCGCTCATCAATGAAGCGCCACAAACTATTCCAAAAGTGTTACTCAGTGACGCGCCACAAACTATTTCACGCACGTTCCTCGGTGACACGCCAAAAACTATTTATGGTGCGCTCCTCAGTGACGCGCCACAAACTATTTTAGACGGAAGTCCTCAGTGACGAGCCATAAACTATTTCTGGTGTGCTCCCTAGTGATGCGCTATAAACTATTTCAGGCACGCTCCCTAGTGACGTGTTACAGATAATTTATAGCATGCTCCCTTGTGATGCGCCACAAACTATTTCAGGCGCGCTCCCCAGTGACTCACCACAAACTATTTCAGGCGCGCTCCTTAGTGATGCGCCACAAACTATTCTAGGTGTGCTTCTCAGGTACACGTCACCAGCCTCTTAGGCGCTGGCTCAAGACAACGCAAACAAAACCTTTCTTGACGCGTCACTATGAATACGTCACTATCTTCTTATGTGTTTTCCTAGTGCCAGCGCCAGCCTACTCCTAAAACGCCCCATAGGGAAGCGTCACGACTTTGCGTTAGCCTAATGCCAACACCAACCTTATATGGTTGCTCGAAAAGCCTTTTGTATGATAGGCAATGACTTGCCTTTTGGAACTTTCGTGCAATCTTGGCTTCAAACACTTCCAGATTTGTGCCACATAGTTCTAAGTTGATATTTGGCCAGTAAAATACGCCACCTTACTCCAAAACTAGTAATGGCCACTAAACTTACCAGACTCGACACTAATCAGTCTGATTATCAAACTAGTAAGCTGTGCAACTTGCCTCACTTACTTAGCAAGCTACTGACTTGATTTAAAACAAAGTGGTATTCCATGACTCCACTATTTCCACGAGATATCAAATACAACACATGGGAGGATTCTTATCGGGGTATTAGTTTGGCGGTCTACAACAATCGTACATTGTAGCAACACATCCACGAACAAGAAGGTAAAAAGTAGTGGGACAGTTATAAGACAATTAAGAGCACGAGGAATAATGGTCATACAAGTCATCCCTATTTTTTGAACATGACTTTAATACAATCTCCACAATCGTTACTCCTCCACTTCTTCTGTAAGTGTGTCTCCTCCAAATATAAATAGATGACTTCATCTATTCGAAAGAAGAACAGAGAGAATTAAGATCCAAGATATAAAAAATTAGCGATTCATCCCAGAGATAATATATTCTTCATCACACACTACAATTACTCATTACAATGAGATTTTTCAACCTTCTTTGCTTCCCTCCTCTAAGACCTACCCAATCTTCTCCACCTTCATAATCGAAGAAGGACGTGAACGATCATTTCTTGGTTTAGGCTCGTTCTGTTCGAGCTTGATCTCTCGAACCTACTTGAAAATACCATTTTACATTACATTTTTTTTCACACTAAAAAAAATGGTGACCGCTGCGGGAGATCATCCTCTCCATTACAAAAGCCAATTTTCAGTTATTCAAAATGGTGGATCTTAGGTCTGGAGTGGTTACAACTCCTAATGTCAATTCTACTAATACTAGTGGTGGAGGTTCTGAAGCTACTCCATCTTCTACCAATCCTTCTCACACCAACGTTTTTACTAAAGCAACCACCACACCTTCTCATGGTGACACAATTACTGAAACACCAGGAAAACGCGAACACCACTCAACATTATTGACCTGATGCAGATACAAAAGGTTTTTGTCAGAACACAAAAAGACATGGCTACCTCTCAAAAAGAATTACTCACTTGTCTGAAGACAGTAGTGGAACAACTCTCTCTGGAACTTATCTGTCACCAGTTGAAGCAATCATTGAGTCCAAGACTACCAACGTCAACATCTCCAGAATCAACATTTAAGACAATGACGAGATCCTCATCTAAAGAGGACAACCAATGAACCGCCTACCAGTTTTGTCACCCATGAAGATCTGGAAATACCTTTGTAATTTCTAGTCAAGGACGGTCCAGTCCCAATTTGTCAACACCAACCTTTTTACCCTTTTGTCATCCAAAATATCTCCAGGGGGGATATATATCCTTATTTTTCATTTATGATGGGGATAAAAAATGATCATATCTGAAAAGATTATTCCAGGTAGACAAAGAATATCTTGGTGACTATATATGCCGACTCAGGGACCAAAATCCATAGAGATATTTGTTGGAGAAATCGTCTGGTCAGTAAGAAATACGACATCCAACCATACATGAGGCACTGACGGCAATGAAGGGTCCAAAAGGAAAGCTTCGTTTCAACAAGAGCCACAAACTATGCGTCTCCCCTCAGCACCATCCACGATCCTAGTACAGACCCAGAAAATGGCTTGTCCCTCAAGGACGTATTACTACTCCCTGACCCGTCCATCAGGGTCAAGCATCACTTTAATACATGTTCCTCAGTGGCGTGTCACCAATCTAGGCTAGAGCCGACCTCTCTATGGGTCAGCGCCAAACCCTATGAATGTCCCCAACGACACGTCATTACATCCCTTCCCTGCCTCTTCAAGAACCTATGTTGCAAGCTCCAACTCCTAAAAAATCCGTTCATCCTTATCTCTATCCTTGATCACTACATCCAAGCCTATAAATCCTCCTACTTCAGCAAGACGCTCCTGTACAACTCCGAGATGATGACAAATCCATGTAATGTTACGATCAAAATTCTCAGTTTCATTTACAGCTTCCTCTCACTCTTTGAGGACGACTCTAGAGTCTTCACTTCTTGCCCCATCACTCGACCCACCTGTACATCCACTCCTAAGGATATCCGCTCTGGTTCAATCCCCGTCATTCGCCCATCAATTCCGAGGGAGAAGGATCATTACAAATCAGCATAAAAATATAGAATGTGAAATCTCAAAACCTTTATTTTCCCACAGATAACGTAGAAAACTGTTTTCTAATAAAGATAAAGGGGTCAATCATCCGAAACGGAGGTCATATGAAGATTCTACATCGTTTTTCCGAAGCACTATACTTTTGAAATTTTTTAATGACGAGCATCCATAAAGTTTTTGTGAATTCGAATACGGCTATGCTTACATGACAAGTTCGAAGAAATTCACATGTTCAATCATGGTCATAAAGAGAAAAACTTATTTGAGATGGACCCAAGGTAACAGAGGAGTCTGGTGTTACTTCATCTCTATTGCTTACTTCTCCATCAACAACAGTGGGTCAGATTTTTCTCAAAGTTCATCAGTACGAGATGCTTCTTCAAGATTTTCATCCTTGGAATTGTCTTTGACCGCTATATTCACGGTGTATCCCAAAGTTTAATAAGAATCAACATGAAATAATCATCTGTGGTGCTTTTCTTATAGACTGGGTACTGTCAACAACAATTGGAGTAGTGTCCGCTCGATGGAGCATCATGTGCACTTGCTACAAGAAATAAACCAATTATTCAAGTCATGATAGTCATGTTTTGAGTCAAGAAGATAAAAGGAAAATGGATTTGCATCTCTTAGCCTAGACGAAACCGACGGCTTTAACCTCAATTCAGATACCCGCCTTTGTCCCAGCACTTCAACAACAATAAAGGATGGGTCTAACTTTCATGGCTTCCCTTAACCTATCAAACTCATGGAAGCTTGGACCAGTGATGACACCATCAAAAAATATCTTGCCTGGTAGTGGAGCCAAGTGAGATACACTTGGGGAATGATAACTCCTTCACTTATAAAAACACATTCACATCCTTCAACCAGAAGGTCTGACCAGCCATGGTACTAACAACACAACCGTATATATCAAAACTCATATCCTTTCGGCAAGGTAACACCCGCTCCCTCATATGTCACTATCTTCTTAGGCGCTGGCCTAGTGCCAGCGCATGCCTACTCCTAAGACACACCACAACGACGCGTCACTACTTTGCATCGGCCTAATACCAGAGCCAATCCTATATGGTTTGCTCGACAAGCCTTTTGCATAATATGCCAAAACTTGCCTTTTGGAACTTTCGCGCAATCTATGATTCAAACACTTCCAGATTTGTGCCACGTCACTTTTAAGTTTATATTTGACCATTAAAATACGCCATCGTACTCCAAAGATAGTACATGGCCACTAAACTTACCAGAACCGACACTAATCAGTCTGGTTATCAAACTAGTGAGTTACGCAACTTGCCTCACTGACTTAGCAAGTTACTAACTTGACTTAAAACAAAGTGGCATTCCACGACTCCACTATTTCCCAAGATATCAAATACAACACATGGGGGGATTCTCATTAGAGTATTGGTCTGGCGGTCTACTGATATACACATTTTTGTGTCGAAATTGCGCTCGATTATCTATTTTGATAGTGATCGATTTTGTACTTATTATGGCTTTTTATGTCTTTGTAGGTATTTTTGAGAAATAAATAATTTGGGAAAAATCGGCTCGAAAAGTGATAAAGGCACCTGGAAAATTACTAAAGGCACCCGAGAAGAATTGATAAAGGCACCCAACTCTTGGATTGGGGCACCCCCTTCTTTTAATTTGAAACCGAAAATGACGGGAATATTTCTTTACGTGTGAAATTGTTCCTCATTTAGTTTGAGACAAAATTTCGATGGATTTTCTCAACAGTTTTGATTCCTTACGAGTTGTTACGATCACTGGATAACTACTTGAGTTGGAAAGGAGAAAAAATAGCCATTCCCGACAGTTCAGGGAAGAAACTTCTTCACGTGAAAAATTGAATCTGAGCTGGAGATAAACTCAAGTTTAGGGGAGCTGTTAGGGAGGATATCTTTCTGCGGATTATTCTTTATCTTTTGAGAGTCTCTGACGTGTACAGAGAAGAGGAAAAAAGGGGGATATTCCCGTAACTTGGAGTCAGAAACAGAGTCATGGTCTGTTTAGGATTGTCACGAGATTTCAATTTGATTTGGATTTGTTTCCATTACAATGAGCTAATCACCATCAACTGGGGCGACGGAGGAAGCCGTTCATCCAATAATTGTGGTAACTTCTATTTTAATTATATTTATTCTACAATTCTTTTATTATTAATTTCTTGAATTAAAATTTAAAAAATGGTTTTTCTCAAATAATTGTGTTTTCTTCTGATGGGTCATACTTGGTTTTTAAACTCTTGATGTCTCATGCTCTTGATTAACAATTATTCTTTCAAAAACCTATCTTTGGCATATTTAGATTAAATTGAATATAAGAATTGTTAGATGTTATCAATGAAGTATTGGTTAATGGTGGAATCTTAAGCCCTAGTTTTTCTTCATCCATTTTAAAATCAAATTGTTTTAATTCTGTTTATTTTCTGTTATTAAAAATTACTTCACAAGTCCGAGAATCGAACCTATTTTACCACTATACTATTAAAAACTACATCAAATTTTGGCGCCACCGACGCGGATTTGTTTTTAGGTTTAGAGTTTTAGATTTATTTTTAGGTTTTATTTTTATTTTTATTATTTTACTTTGTTCTATTTTACGTTTCTTTTGGTATTTATCTTTTTGCTACATGTTTTGGATTTTGGATCGAAAATAAAGTGAGCCAAAGACTTGGAATTAAAGCTAAAGACTTGGAGTTAAAAGTTAAAGCTTAAAGAACGAAAAAGAATACAAAGATTTTTCTTAATTAGATTTTATTTTATTTTAGATTATATTTGTTTTTGTTTTTTAGAAAAGTGTGTTAGGATTTTAATTGTTTCTGTAATTTTATATTTATTTTTTTGGACTTTCTTTTGGAAATTTGGACATTTTATTATTTTTAAACCCTACGGAAGGGTAATTTAAATATAAACTGCTACAGGGAAGGAAGACAATTACGATATTATCTCGGCCCCTCGGGTTCGCACACTGACACAGGAGTCGGTGGCCCGAGTCGACTACAACCGATTCATCCCCTATCTGGTACGGGAGGTAAGACTCGATAAACCCACGAATCCCCTGCAAGTGGGTTTACTGTATTCCTTCGTATGCATATATGTTGAGGAAATGAAAAAGGATTTAATTTTCTAGTAAAGGGCAAGAACTGGCCATATAAGATAAGGACTCGGATTTCATCATTGTTTCCTTCTTGCCCTCTTTAGGAACACGTTACCAAACGCGAACCTAAACCTTAAAATTTTGACTAGAAAGAGACCGATAGGGTAAGGAGCTTATAGGAAACTCGTTCAAAAGGACTGTATTGTTTACTTTATTAGCCTAACTCAAGGTTCAAGAAGATTATTTTAAGTTGATTAGAGCCACCTTGTAACCCATGGAAAAGTGCCAAAGAGACAGGGTTATCAAAGCTCCTTAGACTTATCCTCTTTCTCTTCGACTTAATCTAATTCGGATCGTTCTAAGAGGTTTGCTAAAACTGTAACTAGTTTCCTTTCGAAAGAATAGAAGTTGGTCTAGAAACAATCTAAGTGGAGCCATCATGCTTTTTGTTTGCTAGATTTAATAGGTTTGATTTGGTTGAGTCATCCTTGCTTGTGATTGTTTAGAATTTCCTTCCGTTTAGGATTTATTTTTTTATTTAGTGTATGCCAAGACCGCTCTCTAAGCGGACTTGGAAAAGAGACGTTCTAGGTCGTTTGATTAGTGAGAAACTTAGTAGTTCTGTCCCTGGAAACGAGGAACCCGAAGACTCTTCTTTTGAAGGCCTTGTTTTTGATTTTGAAAACTTGAATTTGTGTGAAGAAGTTACTCCTTTGATAGTGCCAGCGATGGCAACTTTAAAAGCTTTGTTGAACCCGACTAGGACTTCTCGTCCATCATGTATCAAGTTAGCTGATACTGAAGCAAACTATGAGTTGAAACCTGGGACCAACAGATGATCTCAATCTTCTTAGGGAAAGAAAATGAAAACCCCTATTTCCATGTTAGGGATTTTGAGGAAATATGTAGTACCATCAGGATCAAGGACCTAGATGATGAATCATTGAAACTTAGACTGTTTCGTTTTTCGCTAAGAGACAAAGCCAAATCTTGGCTATATAGTTTGACTTCCGAGTCAATTGAAACCTATGAACAACTTACATCATTCTTTTTCCAGAAGTTTTTCCTTAGACACAAAACATCATCTATTAGGCAGCAGATTGCACATTTGCTCAACAAGAGGGAGAATCTTTATATAGGTATTTAGAAAAGTTCAATGACTTATTTTCCCAATGTCCTCATCATGGTTTAGAAAAAGTAAGGCTAGTTCAGATCCTCTATGAGGGTTTAGATTATTCGACAACAACCATGGTTGAGTCTTTATGCACAGGTGGGTTTGAAAATAAAACTGTCGATGACGCGATGACATTTTTGAATGAAAACGCCGAGAAAACTCAAAAGTGGGAAAATAGTAGGGATCCCCAGAAAACAATTCTTCTAAGTAGAGGGAATGTTAATAGGGTAGAAGTATCTTTTGAATCGGATACCAAAATAGCGGCTATATCGAAAAGGTTAGGAGTTTTAGAACTGAGTTAATCTAGTTGTGGACTTGAGACCAAGCCATTTTGGGAAGGAAAATCTGTAGAAGAGGAATCCCATGCTCTTTATAATAACACTAGATTTGATAATCATCAAAGTTTGATCCTTATTCAGAAACCTATAACCCTGGTTGGAGAAACCATCCTAACCTTTCTTGGTCTAAGGGCCAGAGTCAAGGTCAGTCTAGTAATTCTAAGGTTCCCCCATGTTTTGGTTATGCTAAGAATCCTTTTGGACCAGCATAATTTCAGAGTCCGATAGATAAGACGATAATTAGTTTAGCTGAGTATGTTGCCTCATTGACTCAGAATACTAAAGATTTCCAGCAGTTTGTCAACCAGAGTTTACGAGAAAATCAAAAGATTGTTCAGGCTAATAGTCAGGCTATTTTTAATTTAGAAACCCAGGCTGGTCAGATCGCTGAGTCTTTGAGAGAAAGAGAAAAATATAGGTTTCCTAGTCAACCCCAACCCAATCCTAGAGGATTTCATGAAATATCTTCCGGTGAGAAATCACCGAGTCACGTGAATACAATTTGAACTCTTAGGAACGGTAAAGTCGTAGACAACAAGGTAACTATGCCTGAAAGTGAACATACTGTAGTTCACCCCTCTGATCCTGTAGCTGAAGAGACTGATCAAGTCTCTAAAGAGCCTGAGGTAGCCCCTCATAAGCCGGATTTTGTGCCCAGAGCCCCGTTCCCACAACTGTTAGCACCAACTAAGAAGGAGTCCAACTTTAATAACATAATGGAGGTTTTTAAGCAAGTCACGATAAACCTTCCATTATTAGACGCAATTAGGCAGATTCCTACTTATGCCAAGTTCCTTAAGGACATGTGCATGCGAAAGAGGAAGCTTAGTGTACAAAAGAAAGCCTTTTTAGCTAGTCATGTGAGTTCAATTATTTAGAACAATGTAACCCCTAAGTACAAAGACCCAAGGTCCCCGACCATTTCTTGCACAATAGGTAAATACCGTGTTGAGAAAGCATTACTTGACTTAGGAGCCATTGTGAACTTATTTTGTACCATGTGTACTTGCGTTTAGGACTTGGTGATTTGAAACCTACTTAGATGACATTGCAGTTAGCTGATAGGTCTTTGAAAATTCCTCGTGGTGTCATAGAGGATGTTCTTATTGAGGTCGATAGATTTATTTATCAAGTAGATTTTTTTGTCCTTGATACCCAACCTGTCCCTGACCCAGAGAATCAGATACATGTGATATTAGGTCGCCCGTTTTTAGCGACATCCAATGCTATCATTAACTTTCGAAATGGTATTATGAACTTATATTTTGGTAATATGACTATTGAGATGAATATTTTCAACATTAGTAAGCAACCACCTGAGCTAGATGACACGTGCACTGAAGAGGTCAACATGATAGGAACACTAGTTCAGGAGTCATTTGTTAGAAGATCCATTAGCGAAATGCCTAGCCCATTTTGGGTTTGATTTTGATGATGATAGTGTAATCAATGAGGTGAATGCTTTGTTAGATTCAGCCCCTTTGATAAACACTAGTAATTGATGGAAATCTAAGTTCGAACCACTACCATTTTCTAAGTCTACCCTAATTCCTTCTCTAGAAGAGCCTTTTAAGTTGGACTTTAAACAACTACCAGATACCCTGAAGTATGTGTATTTAGGCCCATTTGAGACTTTGCCTGTGATTGTAGCATCCGACTTGGATAGTAACCAGCAAAGTAGGCTAGTAACCGTGCTTCAAGATAATAAGAAAGCTTTAGGGTGGACCATAGCGGACATTAAGGGAATAAGTCTTATTGTTTGTATGCATCAGATTCATTTAGAGGATGATACAAAACCGTCTAGGGAGATGCAACGTCGACTTAACCCTAATATGAAAGAAGTAGTTCGAACTGAAGTGCTTAAGTTGTTAGATGCGGGTATTATTTACCCAATTTCAGACAGTAAGTTGGTCAGCCCCGTTCAAGTTGTCCCTAAGAAATCAGGTATCACTGTAGTTAAGAATCATAACAATGAATTAATCCCAACTCGAGTGACCACGGGGTGGCGTGTTTGTATTGACTATAGAAAACTGAACAAGGTAACAAGGAAGGATCACTTTCTCCTTCCTTTCATCGACCAAATGCTATAGAGATTAGCTGGACATAGCCACTATTGCATGCTAGATGGTTTTTCTGGTTATAATCAGATTGTTATTTCCCCAGAAGACCAAGAGAAAACTACTTTTACCTGTCCCTTTGGTACCTTTGCGTATAGACACATGCCTTTCAGGTTGTGTAATGCACCCGCTACTTTTCAGTGTTGTATGATGAGCATATTTTCTGACATGGTAGAACGGTTTTTAGAGGTCTTTATGGATGATTTTTCGGTATTTGGGTCATCTTTTGATGAATGCTTGCATCATTTGACATTAGTATTGACTAGGTGTAAGGAGACAAATTTAGTGTTTAATTGGGAAAACTGCCATTTCATGGTTCGATCCGGAATTGTTTTAGGGCATATCGTATCTTCTAAGGGTATAGAGGTAGACAAAGCCAAAGTTGACCTTATTAAGACTTTACATGTTCCCAAAACTGTACGAGATGTTAGGTCATTCTTAGGGCACGCAGGCTTTTATCGTCGATTCATTAAGGATTTTAGCTTGATTTCTAGACCTCTTTGCAATTTGCTTGCAAAATATGTTAAGTTTGTCTTTGATGATGCTTGTTTAGAGGCTTTCGAGAAGCTTAAGACTTTACTCACTACCGCCCCCATAGTTCATGCTCCTAACTGGAACCTACCCTTCGAGATAATGTGTGATGCTTCAGATTATGCTATTGGTGTCGTATTAGGTCAGCGAGAAAACAAATTACTTCATGTGATTTACTATGCTAGCAAAACTCTGAATGGTGCCCAACTGAACTACACCACCGCAGAGAAGGAACTATTAGCCATTGTTTTTTCCTTAGACAAGTTTAGATCCTATCTCTTAGGTTCTAAGGTTATAGTCTTTACTGATCATGCTGCTTTGAAGTACCTTCTGTCTAAGAAGGATGCTAAACCTAGATTGATTAGATAGATCATTTTCCTACAAGAATTCTCTTTAGAAATTAGAGACAAAAAGGGTGCAGAAAATGTAGTAACAGACCACTTGTCTAGACTCGTTGTGGAGTCCCCAGATGATTCTTCTCCTGTGAGAGATAGTTTTCTTGATGAACAACTATTCCTTGTTTCCCAATCACCTTGGTTCACAAATATAGTGAATTATCTTGTTACTGTCGAATGCCTCAATACTGGGGTAAACAAGATCGTTCTAGGTTTTTAGCCGAGGTGAAGCATTTCTTTTGGAAGGATCCTTATTTGTTTAAGTATTGTCCAGACCAGATTATTAGGAGATGTATACCTGAGAGTGACCAGTCCAGTATTATTTCCTTTTGTCATGATCATGCTTGTGGAGGTCACTTTAGTGCTAAGAAGACTGTTGCTAAGATATTGCAGTGTGGATTCTTTTGGCCGTCATTGTTTAAAGACTCCCACAGTTATTGTGCTACTTGTGAGCGCTGTCAGAAGTTAGGAACCATTTCCCGTAGAAATATGATGCCTTTGAACCCGATTTTAGTTATTGAGGTCTTTGATGTGTGGGGCATTGATTTTATGGGTCCATTTCTTAATTCCTTTGGTTATTTTTACATCCTTGTCCTTGTAGACTACGTATCTAAGATGGTAGAGGCGGTTTCTATAAAACAAACGACCACAAGGTTATGGTCCAGTTTTTGAATGATAACATATTTGCACGTTTTGGTATACCGCGAGCTATAATTAGTGATGGAGGGTCACACTTTTGTAACCGACCGTTTAATCTTTTAATGAAAAAATATGGTATTACCCATAAAGTAGCTACCCAATATCACCCACAGACTAGTGGTCAAGTAGAGGTTTCCAACAGGGAGATAAAACGTATTCTAGAAAAAACTGTTAATCCTAATAGGAAAGACTGGTCGTTGAGGCTTACTGATGCCTTATGGGCTTACCACACCGCGTTCAAGACCCCTATTGGAATGTCACCCTATCTTATAGTTTTTGGAAAGGCATGTCACATGCCCGTCGAGTTAGAACATAGAGCATATTGGGTTGTAAAGCAGTTAAATTTTTCGTTTGACAAAGCAGGAGCTCACAGGAGGCTCCATCTCAATGAGTTGGAAGAGATTCGGAGAGATGCATATGATAGTGCTAGGGAGTATAAGAAAAAAATGAAACTTGTGCATGATCGAAATATTTTAAGAAAATCATTTTCCTAGGTCAAAAAGTTCTTCTGTATGATACTCGTTTGCATCTTTTCCCCGAGAAGTTACGATCTCGGTGGACCGGTCCGTTCGTTGTTCGCACTGTTTTTCCTCATGGTGCTATTGAGATTGAGACTCAAGATGGTAGAAATCCCTTCAAGGTTAAAGGTCAGAGATTGAAACCATTTTTAGATCCTTTCCCTACAGGTGATGTTGAGGAGGTCCCTCTAGAGGACCCTGTTTACCTTGATTGACTATCAAGGTTGTTTCTGTACATTAGTAGATTTTTGTAGGTTTTTAGTTTTTTAATTTATTCTCCATAGAAGGATTTCTACTCTTCACTCAGGTACTATCTTTCTGACTTACCTCGTTATTCCTCTTTTTACTTATCTATTGGTACTGCTCTTTATTTTGAAACATTGAGGACACTGTTTGATTTAAGTTTGGGGGTAAGGGAGAAACTTTTTAATGAAATAATAAATCTCTAGAATTTAGAAGCTTGTGAACACAGATGGAAACTTAGCTCTTTTTCTATAGGAATTGGTGTGCCCAGTTAAATGGTCTATTCATAAAAGGACAGAGTTCAGGTGTTAGAAATAACATGATAGTGTTCACCACATCTCGGAGTCTATCTCGACCATATCACTTTCTGTTTTTATTTTCATAATTTTGTGTTTCTCTAAGTGATTTGGTGGGGCCCAGTATCGAATTGTTATCGCCGTCAAGATGAAATAGAGTTGTTTGAGATCAAACTCTATTTTTGTGTTATACAAAAAAAAAATATTGACACTTTGATAGCAATATGTGTGTGTACTCCCTGTCACCGTTGCCTAAGCAAGCGTGGAACACATGATCCATGGGAACTATCACGTAAGATGATGATAAGAACCATGTGCTTGGGTTCAATTTGATCCAATCATGTTGTCAATACATTTATTGTTTTATTTTTAATAAGTCGATCGCTGGAACCCTTGTATATACCAGTTGATTCGATATTAGTATTAGATTTAAGACCAGTGGGTGCATATCTCAATTCATTAGTATTCATCCTGGCACTGAACTTCAGACAGATATGAGAAACACCGTTCACCTTAGTCAACACACGCAAACTTCATTTTGTCTATTTCCATCTTCTAAATTTATTCATGTGATTGAACTGTGATAGATTTTGAGTCTTGTGGTTGAACGACTATCTGAGTAGAGCTTTGTTTTCTTATATATGAATTTAGTATGCTTGAGTACAAACTCGTGTACAACAGTTGGACTCATATAGGGTAATGATTCCTATAGCCGAAGAATTGAGTAAGACAACAAAATATCTTGTTTAGTGTTTATCCTTAATCTTTCACGACTCACTAAAATCAGGAGTAAAGGTTTTGTGGGTATACCTCTTGTAAACCCTCACGAGACAAAACTCGTCCACTAGGGACACCTAGGGGTTTAACGGCTTATTACATATGCTAAATGTAGTCGCAATTCCTGCGAAAGTGAGTTAGAATTTTATTTTCTAGATTAGATTTGCTCGAGGACTAGCAAATAGTAAGTTTGGGGGTATTTGATAGACACATTTTTGTGTCGAAATTGCGCTCGATTATCTATTTTGATAGTGTTCAATTTTGTACTTATTATGACTTTTTATGTCTTTGTAGGCATTTTTTAGAAATAAATAATTTGGGAAAAATCAGCTCAAAAATTGATAAAGGCACCTAGAAAATTACTAAAGGCATCCGGGAAGAATTGATAAAGGCACCCAACTCTTGGATTGGGGCACCCCCTTCTTTGAATTTGAAACCGAAAATGGCGGGAATATTTCTTTACATGTGAAATTGTTCCTGATTTGGTTTGAGACAAAATTTCGATGGATTTTCTCAACAGTTTTGATTCCATACGAGTTATTACGATCACTGGATAGCTACTTGAGTTGGAAAGGAGAAAAAATAGCCATTCCCGACAGTTCAGGGAAGAAACTTCTTCACGTGAAAAATTGAATCTGAGCTGGAGATAAACTCAAGTTTGGGGGAGCTGTTAGGGAGGATATCTTCTACGGATTATTCTTTATCTTTTGAGAGTCTCTTATGTGTACTGAGAAGAGAAAAAAAGGGGGATATTCCCGTAACTTGGAGTCGGAAACAGAGTCATGGTCTGTTTAGGATTGTCACGAGATTTCAATTTGATTTAGATTTGTTTTTGATTCCTTATCGGTTCACAAGGGTTTCTAGGGTTTACTAATACTATATATAGCAAAGAGAAGCAAAGAAAAAGGGAGGAGAGCCACCGGAAAAAAAAAAAAGAAAAAAATTATGCTGCTGCGAAGAAGAAGAGGAAAAAAATAAGGCACTGATGAACTGTTGTTGATACTGTCTCTGTTTCGGTCGTATCTTCATCTGCTGAAGCAGTCGTATTCCTGCTGCATATACAGTCCGTTCTTTTCTCCTGTTTCTTTTTATTGCTTCTGTAACACTGAGATCACTTCACTGTAACGTTTATATACGTCTCAAAACTTCTGTGTTACTCCTTTTTCACCATTGTAAGCACCTTTTGAGCAATGAAAGACTATTTTGAGTGTGTTTCCATTACAATGAGCTAATCACCATCAACTGGGGCGACGAAGGAAGTCGTTCTTCCAATAATTGTGGTAACTTCTATTTTAATTGTATTTATTCTATAATTCTTTTATTATTAATTTCTTGAATTAAAATTGAAAAAATGTTTTTTCTCAAATAATTGTGTTTTCTTCTGATGGGTCATACTTGGTTTTTAAACTCTTGATGTCTCATGCTCTTGATTAACAATTATTCTTTCCTATCTTTGGCATATTTAGATTAAATTGAATATAAGAATTGTTAGATGTTATCACTAAAGTATTGGTTAATGGTGGAATCTTAAGCCCTAGTTTTTCTTCATCAATTTTAAAATCAAATTGTTTTAATTCTCTTTATTTTCTGTTATAAAAAATTAGGTCTAGAAATTAAATCTTCACAAGTCCGAGAATCGAACCTATTTTACCACTATACTATTAAAAACTACATCATCTACGACAATCGTGCATTGTGGTAACACATCCACAAATAAGAAGCTAACAAGTAGTGCGACAGCTACATGACAGTTAAGAGAACGAGGAGTAGAGGTCATACAAGTCCTCCATATTTTTCAGACATGACTCCACTGCAATCTCTACAATCGTTACTCTTCCATTTCTTTTGTAACTTCCACCACTTACGAGAAACATTGTGTCTCCTCCAAATATAAATAGATAGTTTTATCTATTCGAAAGAAGGACAAAGAGAATTAAGAGACAAGATACACAGAATTAGGGATTCATCACAAAGATAATATATTCTTCATCATACACTATTATTACTCATTACACTGAGATTTCTCAACCTTGTTTGCTTCCCTCCCCTAAGACCTACCCAATCTTCTCCACCTTTGTAATCGAAGCAGGACGTGAATGACCATTTCTTGGTTTAGGCTCGTCCTGTTAGATCTTGATCTTTCGAACCTACCGGAAAGTACCATTTCGCAGCATATTTGTTTTCACCCTAAAACACCTATGGAGAAATACCAGGCCACGATGAAAAGCTGGTCACTCATCACCTACATATCGTTCCTGGATCCAAACCTGTCAAGCAATAGCTGAGACAATTCAAACACGAAATTGAGGAGCAGATCAAATTTGAAGTTCAGAAACTTCTCATTGTAGGATTCATAAACCTATTCAACACCTCACCTGGCTAGCTAATGTCGTACCCGTCAATAGGAAGAATGGCCAAATCATATGATACATCGACTTCAGGAATCTAAACAAGTGATGTCCCAGAGAAATTTCCCACTCCCCAACATAGACATGCCCGTAAACACAAATAGTGTCCATGGAATATTCTCATTTATGGATGGTTAGAGTGGTTAAAATCAGATAAATATGTACGAGCATGACCCTAAAAAACTGCATTCCGAACTCCAATCGGAAATTTTCATTATACCGTGATGCCCTTCGGCTTGAAGAACACAGGTGCCACCTTTCAACTGGCCAGGAAAAAAATCTTTCATGACATGATGCACAAGTAGTTAATTACTATGTTGACGACATGGTTGTCAAATCCAAGACACGAGAAATTCATCTGGAAGCTTTACGATAAGTTTTTGAAGATGCCGGCGAATACAAGCTGAAGATGAATCCCCTGAAGTGTGCTTTCAGTGTCTCATCTAGAAAATTCATAGGATTCCAAGTAACATCAGAATGAATCAAAATAGATTCATTCAAGACTCAATCCATCACTACCATGTCTCGACCAAGGAATGTGAGAGAACTTAAGAGCTTCATGGGAAAGGTATCATATATTAGACGTTTTATATTGGGATTAAATCAATTTGTTACCTCTTTCACTCCGTTACTAAAGAAGGAAGCAAGTTATGTCTGGCATTTTACTCGACAAGAAGCTTTTTCCAAAATCCAATTACTGCTATCACCAGGTGTCATGAGGTATCCTGTACAAGGAAGACCTTTATTTCTATACATGGTCTCTAGCGAGGTTGCTACCAAGGTTCTTCTTGCTCAATAGGATGAAGAAGGAATTGACTACCCGATTTATTACATAAGTCGTACACTAAGAGATATAGAGATTAGATACCTTAAGGAAGAGAGAGCATACCTGTCGTTGGTTCATGCTATACAGAAGTTCATGCACTACCTATTATCAAACAGAGTGGTACTAATTTTCAAAGCCGAAACCTATCAGATTCTTATTCTCAAAGCCGGAACTGATAGGAAGACCTGCTAAGTGTTACTTCAAATGTTAGAGTTGACATAATATATGTCTCTACAAAATAAATCAAAGGCCAAGCATTAGCAGGTTTGTTAGCATCCTTCCCAGGAGAAGACATCACCGCATTGCACAAATACATACATGGGGAATTTCCTGAACTCTCTATCATCAAGGAAGAGGTATGGTTGATATACTTTGATGGTTCTTCCATACCCATCAATAGTACGAGAGGGGACGACATGGTCCTGGTATCCCCATTTGGAGAAGTCTTCTCATATTCGTTCAAGCTTGATTTCAAATGCACCAACAATTTAACGGAGTACGAAACCTTCCCGTTAGATCTCTCGCTGGCAAAGAAAGCAGAAGCAACACATGTGGAAATAAGGGACTTCAAAGTTACTAGTCAACTAGATGAATGAAATTTACTCGCTTAAAGAGGTAACCTTAGCTCCTCATAGGGCAGAAGCCTAGATATTACTAACCCATGTTCTCAAAGTAGTAATAGTCCATGTTCGTTGAAGCAATAACAGACATGCTGACTGTCTAGATACGTTATCCTATAAGCTTCAATTTTATAGATCAGAGAATACCTTAATGATGCAAAGACGTATTGCACTATCAACCTGGTTGGATCAGTATGAGAATGTTCAAACCACTGATTGGAGGACACCGATCATCGATGAGCTTAGAAACACACAACCTCAGAGAATAACCAGCTTCAAGGATCTGAAGAAGTTCTTTCTACTTCATGGGGTATTATATCATAAAAACTCATATGGATCCCTTTCAAGGTGTCTTGGAGATGAAGAGGTAGTGTGATTTGGAATTACCCAATATAAATAACCGCAATCGCACGGCGTCTAACTGGTAGACAACGGCAAGTACGGGTCGAACCCACAGAGAGCGGGGAAATACTGCAATTAATATCTCTAATAACCTAACCAGAAACAATATTTTTGGATTTTCAGATAAAATAATAAAATAATAAAACGGACTAAACTAATAAAAATAAATCTAATGGGAGAGTCGGTGACCAGGGTTTTTCAGTATCCACCACTATTTCTATTTAATTACTGAAATGAAACATAACTCATAAATATTCATTTATTGTTCGTTCTATCGACATCACCTATTATATGTATTAGAGTCGCAAATATTACTGGGACGCCCTAAGCATGGTGCATCAAAAGCCCTAGTCTGAAGCATACACCATCTAATTGCGTTAGCGAGAAAATAATATGAAGCTAATTGTAGGTTCACAAATAATATCCGGCTCTAAAAAGCATACCCCATCTAAAGATTTAACCAAAGCATGGAATATCTAAAAAGTAGACAAACATATTTATTATCCTATTGATTCTGCACATAGGTTACTGTATTGTACAGAACCGGTGAAACGACAACTAATTTAGATTTAAATCAATAAACAAAATCATGGAATTAATCTATTCAAATCATAATGGTCTATTACCAAATAATTCAATTTAATTAGTCTTGTACTAAAAGTGGTTTCAACATAGAACCCTAGTTACAAATTAATTAGTTAGACATGGAGATGGGTTTCTTAAAACCCATAAAAATAATTGATAAAAGTAGAGATAGATTAAACCGTATCACCGTCGTCACCCGGTACAATCTTCTTCTATCCAGCGAACCCTACACAGCCGCAAAACCTCAAAGAATTCCAAAAGAAAACTGTACAAACTCTATCTTCCACCTGCTTTTTTTCCCTTCTCAGCCGTCGCTATCCCCAGAAAAACATAACAGAACCTAAAAAGAAAGCTAACGAAAAAGTAAAAAAACGTCCCTGTACACTTCCGTCCCCCTTCTCAATCTTTCCTTTTTCTATTTATAGTACTCTCTTTTTGGTCTAGCTCCCTAGGTCTTTGTAGCCTTTACAATCATCACATGGGCTTGTCCATCCATTCTCTTCACCGTACCAATCTTGTACTTGATCCAGCCATTCTCTTCACCTGACGCACGTACTCATCTTAATAAAAAGACAAGTCTTCTTTCTCACTTGCGTCTCACGTGATCTCTCTCAATTGTTGTCAGACGTGTACAGACCTATAACCAACGTCATACTCTTCTCTCAATAAAACAAAGAAGTACAACCATGTTAAGATGAAGCAAAGTACGCCGAGCCTGCCATCACTTCAGTCTCTAACTGTTGTCCCATTCTCAGCCGGTCAACAACTTCTATCCTTTTACTGCTCACGTTAATATCAATAGCCCATACCAAACTTTGTCGTTCATCCTACTCCAAGAGTAGTTACATCACCTACTTTCTCTTCTCACTAGCTATTCATTCCTTCTCGTTTATACGGTTGTCCAACTCCCAAAAGCAAAGCTCCAACTCATAGCAGCACACCCACCAAAAGAAAAGTTAGCTTCCCCACCTACTAGACTAGCCATCATCACCTCTCTCCCAAGTGACAGCCGTACCTCAAGCCTACCCCTCTACTTCACTAGCTTTCACCTCACCGTGTACAAAACAAGCCTACTCTTTACCAAACCCAAAGAGAGTCTCCAATCACCTTTCAAAAGCAAACCAACCTACTCCTAGCAGACACCAGTAAAGTCCTCTTGGTTCACTTCCAAAAGCAACCACTCGATTAAAACAAGAGACGCCACCTTCTCACCATCTGACGACCTTGTTTTGTCCAACAGACTTTCATTCCACCAATCACGTGTCCACTTTAGCAGCTCCGATCAAGTTTCATTTTTTTTTGATTCAATACCTGACCACGTCTTCATCATGAAGTACATGAGAAAGACTACGAGTTTATGGCTAATCTCGTGAACTACTGGTTACCATTAATAATACCAATTCAACCATGTTTATTTGTAATTTCGGATTTTATGCATACCACCTAATTAAACAATAAAAATATATTATTAGTACAGAAATAATAACTAGTAAATATAAATAAGGCGGTAAAAATGTATAAATTAAGTGCTAATCAAGAGGTACAGTTAAGCTCAACCGTATTCATGGCAAAGTATGTGGGAAGACACTAGTGGTGACTCTTTACCATCTCCTCTAATGCTTCAGGTATTACTGGCACAATGGATACTCAATCTTGAACACTACAAGGATCTTGTTCCAACTGCCAAGCACCACTGCACCAACTGGAAGCTTTAATGATACACCATGTTGGACTGAAGAAAACCTTACATTAGATACATACGAGATAACTTCCTGCCACCAAAAAAGAGAGAATCGTCCAGGATGAAACAGAAGGCGAAGAGATTCATTTTTCATGAAGGGATCTTATACCATTAAAGCTTTGGAGGATATTTTTCATGATGTCTAACCGAATCTGAAATCCTCGTTATACTGAAAGAAATTTATAAAGGGGTCATCGGGGAAAAAGGAAATTATTTTTCCATATCTATGAGAAGTATTATTGGACGACCATGGAGGACGACTCAAATGAATTCGTCCAGAGATGCCACCAATGCCAGATCCATGGGAATCTCATCCATAATCTATACATCCCTCTTCATTCAGTAAGTAGCCCTCATCCTTTCTACATGCTGGGACTAAATCTCATCGGAAAAATCAACCCAGCATCGTCAAAGTAACACGAACACATCATTACATCCACATAGTATATCACCAAGTGGATCGAAGCCATCCCTTTTAAAAGTACGATATGAACAACCATAGCATCCTTCATCAAGGATTACATCATATGCGGGTTTGGTGTCCCTACATACATCGTCATTGATAACAGTACTCCCTTGGCTAATAAGCACGTGAGAGAATTACTCAAAGAATTTGGTGTCAAGCAAATATTTTCTACTCCATACTACCCGCAAGGCAATGGACAAGTAGAAAGCACCAACAAGACATTAATTCGGATCCTCAATCGTATAGTAAATGATAACCCCAGGTCATGGTATGTACAATTACCCATGGAACTTTGGGCTTACATGATAACGCCAATGAGTTCTATCGGGACCTCACCATACTATCTCATCTATGGAGCTTATGCCATCCTCCCTACAGAGATCAAAATTCAGTCTGAATCGCAATATCAAGCAGAGTATTCTAATTTTCGGATCGCAGATCTAGACCTCCTGAGTCTAGACGAGCCAAAGCAGAAAGATATACAGAAGCCTATCGACGACAGATTTCCAAAGCCTACGATAAAGCAGTAAAGCCTAGAATATTTCAAGTATGAGACCTGGTGCTTAATATGGCCAAGCATATTCATCAAGACATATCTTCCCCGAAGTTCTCCCCAAAACGGGAGAGTCCTTCTGTGGTCTCCAAAATAGTGTATAATGGATACTATAAGATTGTGGACATGAAAGGAGCATCTATAGCAACATAACTAATAAAAAATGGCTTAAGGTATATTATGCCTAAAAACATTTCGGCCTATCCCTTTTGATTTCAATTTATATTCAAATTCAAAATTCAAAACCTACTAAATTAATTACAAAAAAAAAAAAAACAATTATCTAGATTAAACCTTCAAGCAATGGGTAGTTCCGTTTATACAACATCTTCATTCTCTCATGTAACCTTTCAGTCCTAACTTTCAAGTCTTGGATCGACTTCTCAACTCTTGTCGACTCATTTGACAGCGCATTTTCCTCCTTCAATATAGCCTTTGAGGATGGGATCACGTCATCTATGATGGACGCATGATCCATCTCAATGATGTCCAGATGTTGACGAAGACAATTCACGTTGAACTTTAAGACTTCACAATTGGTCACCATTTCATCCCACTTTTATATTTCTTGTTTGGTGACTTCACTAGGTGAGGCCTTGTTCATGTCTTCAATCATAGGAAGAATACCGGCAACCATCGTCACCAGAGTAGGAGATAAACCCTTCAGCAGCTCCTTAGTAGCAATATGACCATACCGTTTAGCCTCCCACAACATGGTGTCTACGAATCAAGGATCCCATGTGTATATCCAAAGGAAGATCAACAACTGGATAAGCATGAATGCTGAGGCTAAGATCAATGCTTGCAGGATTGACCGGTGAACTAGGAGAAATTTCATCTTCAACATCGACATCGCCATCCTCCTTATATAGAGAAGACCCACTAGCCTTCCTATTTCCTCTATACGTATCCATGACTTCCATTTCTTGTCATATCGTTAGAATAAGCATGTGCATAGAAATGCTTGTTTGAGATAATACATGAATCAGAAGCCATGGACGAAAAGTTTACTCACAATGATGGGTTGACTAGACCAAGTAATGTTTGAAGAGGTACTACCATTTATAATGGTCCTATCCCTCATCATATACGGTATTTTCTTAACCCGCGATTCCTAAAAGATAGATAAGAAAATCACCATGATTATCATAGTTGATCATCTATGATTATAAGAATATACAATAAGGGAAGGGCGATCTTACCATACTAGGAATCCATGAGCTATTGTTGACAATAGGGCAATCCTGGTCTGGAATACTGTTATGAGACATGGTGTTATGCGAGACAGTCCACTACAAGAAAAACGGGTTTAAGCGACATGTCGTTTTAAGTCGCTTAAAGCCCCTTTTAAGTCGTTATAACCGTTGTAGCGACTAAAAGTGGCACTCGCTATGTTGGTTGCCCAAAGCCATGTATCTCAAAGCCTTGAGCGACCATGCAATCGCTCTAGTAATAAACCAACTTACCTAAAGCGATTGCTTTACTCATTGCTTAACATCAGACCAACTAACATGGAGCAAGTAAAATTTTGATTGCTTAACATCTAGACCAACCAATATAGCAAGTAACATATCAATCGCTTCAGATATACCAATCATTCTAAAGCAATTAAACTACTTAGTTGATAGAGACATGGAACAACTATTTATTGAATTGTTTGGTTAAGGTTTTAAGCGATCAAGATTTTTGCTCGCTAAAAACGATTTCTGATTTTGATTGCTCTGAAGTTGGTTGCTCAATCTTTTGAGGTAGCAAAGTTTTTACTCAAGTTGATTGATTAAAGGTTTAAGCAACCAAATTATTTAAAATGCTGATTTTGATTGGTCTGAAGTTGATTGCTCAATCTTTTGAGGTAGCAAAGTTTTTACTCAAGTTGATTGATTAAAGGTTTAAACAACCAAATTATTTAAAATTCTGATTTTGATTGGTCTGAAGTTGATTGCTTAAGCTTTTAAGCTATCAAAGTTTTTACTCAAGTTGATTGATTAAAGGTTTAAACGACCAAATTATTTAAAATTCTGATTTTGATCCACCTAAAATTAATTGCTTAAATTTTTAAACTACCAAATTTTTTGCTCGCTAAACAAATTTTGATTAGATAATCTGCCAATTTTGATTAGATAATCTCCAGTTATAATTATAATTAACAATTAATATTAGACATTATCACTAATTAAGATTATATAATTAAAAGTAAATAACAAAATTAATACTAAAAATAATTATGAACCAAATTAAAATCATAATTGATTTAACTTTATTATTAATGAATTCAATTTACAGTATCATTTGTTAAAAAAAATTACACCAGTCAGTTTCGGCTAACAAACAAAAGCCAGCGCCTAAATTTCATTTACATTCAACAGAAGGACAAAATACTACACTAATATTCTGACGACTCTTATCCAACTTCAAGGGTCTAGAACTGAACCTCAACCTCCAATTAACCGCACTAATAGAAACAAATATCAAGGAAAACTTTGCAATACATGTCTGAGGATTATGGAAATCCTTCCTCAGAACTTGGGAGGTCTCCAAGACAGACACCATAGTGACCATGGAGGAGTAGCACAGGTGGTGGTGGTTTATCAGCTAGCCATCATAACTTTCTTCACGTGTAGTGATTTTCTCCAACACCAGACCACAAGTGAATTTGCTTTAGCTAGTGAAGTTCTGAAAATTGTAATAATCAAAATGTGAGAGTAAGCTGTAAGTATAGTATCTACATAACATATAGTAATAGCTAACGTCTAAAAACCCAACAAAATATTATTGAAGATGCATCACCTCCGTTATGTTGGCTTTCACACCTGCAACCTTATTCCACTCAATCTGTTTTCTAGTTTTGATTTTGAGATCAATAGAGTGAGTACTCATTCCACATCGAGTACATGTTGATCTCTCAAAAAAAAAAAGGTGATAAACTTGGGTCCTGCATATAAGAAACAAACAAATACAAAGAACATCAGAACTAATAAGAATAAGGAGCATTAACCCTGAATTGGACACAAAGTAACATCAAGAACTGAATCAAAAAACAAAATAATAAAACTGGACATTTTGATACCTTTTTCTTCAAACATACCTTCAAGCTCAGTGGAGTAAAACTTCACCTGATTTATCCATTCCAACAAAAAAAAATCAGTTGGATACTTAAGTTTTAAAATGGATACTTAAATCACACATTCAACAATTGTTTGTTCTATTCTCTGTACATATATTCAAGCAGTTTAACTGAGAATTTTTTTGAGGAAGATTCATGCAAAACCAAAATTCTTAAGTTTGAGATAGCATATAACAGTCACACAGGATAAACCGGAAGAGATAGCATATTAGATAAAACAAACAAAAACGGGACTCACATAACAATTATAAGGACTTTAAATATTCACACTTGATCTTTCATCACACTGGAATAATAATTAAGCAACCAAAACTGGATTCAATGTGTGGTGGACTAAATCCGATTAACACGAAGTAGTAAGAATAACCATCCAGGTATTTTCACAAAAAATACGATTGCAACTCTACAAAAATTACAAGTACGTGGAGTTTAGTTGTAGAGAGAAAACCTTGATCCAGCTAGTTAATTTACTTCCAAATGATATCCTGTCAATTCATATATGTAAGTAAAGAAATAAGAACCCTTAACCTTTTTTTTCTTGTTTCGAGCATTTTGTCAAACACTATGGTGTATCATTTGATTCCCTTGAAACTTAACTGGAACAGACTAGCAAAGAGCTCACACTGCATTTTCATAAATGTAAAGAGATTTACCTTAACTAAATCAAAGTGATGGCCATACATACAAAGCTAAGTTGATCACTAAACACACAGTCAACTAAGTTAAGGATTCAAAACAAAAAAAACAAACAACAAAAAGAAATACTGAAACAAGAACACGTCATGAGAAAAGTGATAAGCAAGATCTTCTGAAGTTAGCTTCAGACTCAGAAAGTATCAACAACAATGAAAATAGGTTGACCGTACAAGTATCAGATCTACAACAACAATTGCAGCGGCAGAAATCGATAAGCAAGCTCTTGAGATGAAAATCTCTGAACATGAAAAATAATTGATTAAATCAAAAGTAATAAAAATTATTGCTATGCAATTGAAATCTATAAATAAAAAAATCTTGATTAATAGTGCTCAGACATCAAATATTGAGAAGGAGAAGAGCCCAATTTAGAAACTCTAGTCTATAATAGTGTGTCTTCGTACCTTTATAATCACTGAAAGAAGTAAAATGCATCAATAAAGAATTTGCAAAGGCAGAAAAACCCACAAATCATAACAAGATTTTATAACCAACAAAAAAGTACTAGACAAAAATTGAAAAGCATGAAGAATGAAACTGTAAAGTAGTTTGTGTAATGGTGTTGGTGATGATAGGAAGAAGGAAATAGATTTCAGAGAGATTTTGAGAGATACAGGGAGGGAGGCGGAGAAATTTAGGGAGGGAGGTGGAGAAGTGATGAAACTTAGGGTTAGGATGTTTATATAGAAGGGTATTAATCGTAAATAATAGAACTTTTGTGGTCAATAAGTAAAACAAATAGGTTTTTAACCGACGGTTCAAATTTTTGCATCTTCTACTCATACGGATCCTTAATCTGACGGTTCTAATTCAATATCTTAAGATGATCGGACGGTTCTAGGTTTTGCATCTTCTACTCGTACGGATCGTTAATCTGACGGTTCAAATTTAATATCTTAAGATGATCGGACGGTTCTAGGTATTGCATCTTCTACTCATACGGATTGTTAATCTGACGGTTCAAATTTAATATCTTATGCTCATACGGATCATCAATCTAACAGTTCAAAATTAATATCTTATGCTCATAAGGATCACCAATCTGACGGATCAAAATTAATATTTTTTATACGGGTCACAACTAGAATGCCCAATAAACACATACGTCTCTCAGTATATACAGGTCCAACGACCAAAAGAACAATGAACGGTTATTAATTCCATATAAATAAACTTGTTCTCTTTAACTAACAACGCACGTATAATTTCATATATTCTATAAATTTTGATTTTTTAATCGTTTGTATTTTTATTTTAGTTGATTTTACTTCTTGCCTCTTCAACGTAGTTAAGCTAAGAGTGATTTATAACATAAGATACAATCGGGTGTAACTGCTAGCTTTTCTACAGTTATAATTAGTTATGCCGTTTGGGCAAGAGGGACTCTCTTGAATAACCATCATATAGGAGCGAACATAGACTTAGGTCAATCTCACATATACTTTGGTCAATCTCAAATGATATACTCAATTGACCAAGTTATTAAAGAGAATATATCCAACAAATGTACATTTAACTTTGGGTTGCAAAATCTAACTAATGACATTAACATCAAACCTAAATAGGATTGATCCAAAAATATTTATGGAATTGAATAATGTAAGGATTCAACACCTAACCTCAAGTTTGCTAGACAAAAGCATGGACCACTCTTCCATCTGTTGCTTTGTGATGTACATTTTAGTTTTTGTATAGAAATATAATGCAAACATAAAATTTTATGTAACAAAATTTAGTTTCTACAAACTAAATCATTTTTTAACTATTTTTTCCTAACTAATAAAAAGTTGACATGTATTTATTAGGTATAAAAATAGTTTAAGAAAAATATATTCTAAAGTGATAAAATTAACACAATCTGAAACAAATACTGAGTTTAAATCCCGGTCTTCGCAAGACGTTTTTTTCTTGTTCTTCCCATTACTCGAGGTCTCCATATTAAGTAAATATTTTTTTCTTTTTCTTTGTCTTCCCATTAATCATGGTCTCTTCATCGGAGCTATCTAACTATTTATTAACTTTGTTATTTATTATTTCTCCATTTTATTATTTCCTCCAAGTTATTGAATTATTTATTATTTATTATTATTATCATTTACTAACTACTTCAAGAAGTTTTACATGGTCAAGACCTCCGGATAATATTGTCAAGATAAAAGTTGATGTAGCATATAATTTTAATATGGGAGAGGCAGCAGCAGTGATCCAATATATTGAAGCTAAAAACGTTGCTTGTATGTTAAACTAAGAAAGATAATATATAGAAAAACAAAAAAAATCATTTAGAAACTCATCCAAAGCGATTCATCTAAAAATTCATTTCATTAGCTTTCAATTAAATTATTTATTTTGGTTCACCATATTTCTTCTCACAACTACGCAAAACAGGATGAAAACCATCTGGGGGTTTGGGACGAGCTTGATGTTACTCTATTTTTTTTTACCATATGGAACATTTTAGTATTAGTTTACCTATTCTTGTATCATTGTGGAAGTTCCAAGAATCACTTGATTCTGGAAATTATTGTATCCTTTGAAAACTAATTGTTAATTAAAATTAATCATAATCGAAATAACGTATCCTTTATTGTTCTAATCAAAGTTATTATTAAGCTAAATAACTATTTTTAACTAAATAAAGTGCAAATAACTAATATTATGTATCAGAATCATTTTCAACCGACATAACGTCTTCATCATCTACTTATGAATCATTATAAATCCTTCATTTTGATGCAATCGTTTCAATTTAAAATAATCAAAATTCCAATATCTTGAATTTTACCCAGTTTCTTCATGTTTACTCGAATTCATTGAAATTCGATCGAATTTTAATCGCAACTAAATTATCAAATTCTGATTATAATCATTTAATTTGATGCAATCACCTCAATTTCTTCAATCTTACTCGAATTCGTTCAAATTTAATCTAATTTTCATTATAAATTATCAAATTGCTTTTAATTATTATAATTGAAGTACCAAAGTATTCAATTTGATAGAAACACCTCAATTCTAATTTAATTTCTTCAATTTAACTTGAATTCGGTTAAAGGATTATTCCCAAATTTATAACCTAAATTAATCATTCAATTTGATGCAATCACCTATATTCTACGGGATTAAATTTCCAATTTCTTTAATCTTATTTAATTTTTTCAATTTTACTCGAATTCGTTTAAATTCTATTAATTTTTCTTTATAAATTTTCAAATTGCTATTAATTTATTATAATTTAAGTATCAAAGTTTGATTATAATCATTCAATTTAATGCAATCACCTTAACTCTAATTAAATTTCTTCAATTTATTATAATGCAGACATAAAAGTTGGATTATTTGAAGTCGAGATGGAAGAGAGAACAAAGGTTAGGCCAGTTTCAAATCTGGAGAGGATGTAGAAACATAGGTTTTGTTTAAATGATATGGATCGAGTTTATTTCCGAGAATATAAAGAAGATTAAGAAGGAATTGTTGCTTCCATGGATGTTTTGGAAAGCATTAATGCATTTGTTAAGCGATTTATTTATTCAAACACAACCTTAGGAAAATTTATGAAACAGGTTAGTACACAATTTTCATTTACTCAATGTTTTCATGATTTTTCTTTTTTACTCGTCTTCTTGAATGCCTTCTTTCCATGTGAAATAATGTATAGTGTAATATTTAGGTGGATATTGCTATACATGACATTATGCAAAAGAGGCATACGATATAATGTTGGATAAACATAGATTTCCTGACTTGAAGATTATTTCACTTTTGGGAGACCAAGCTCAAAAGATTCTAATACAATATGGTTTCAACATAATTAAAGAACAACTAGAAAGGGCAAGTCATTATGCCATTATGAGCAGAATGAAATCCAAATTTTTTATGCAATACTTTCATGAAAGCGCCACCATAAAAGGTCGTAAGGTATTTTAGATGACAAGGTAAATAATTGTAGTTGCAAGCATTTACAATATAATTTTTTGTCATATTTTGAGTGTCTTTTTCTATACCGGTTGTTTTGGAATTCCTAAGACATATTTACCATTACGTTGGCATCGTGATGATGATTTATGTAATGAAGAACCGAGTCAAATTCTGCTTCCAATTAGCGATTATGTTACACCTCAAGTCAAAACCATAAGAGAAGTTGTTGCTGAATCAATGCATACAGATGATAATATTGGATGTCCACCCGTTTCAAATCCTAAAGGTCGTCGCAAAAAGAAGCGAATGAAAGGAGGAAAAAAATTGGCTAAACAAAAGAAGCCATGTGGTTACTGTGACCATACTGTTCATTATGTCATTACATGCCCGACTAAGAAGGCCGATGAAAAGACCCCGAGTAATGTAAAGAAAAAGAAGAAGAAGACTTGCGAAGACTTACCTAATATGGATACCTCGAGTAATGGAAGAACAAAAAAAAGATGACTTGTGAAGACTTGGATTTAAATCCAGCATTTGTTTTGAAATGCTAAAGGTTATGTTTTGAGGAAACTCAACTTTAAATTTAATATATTTTGTATGTTAATTTTATCATTTTGGATTTATATTTTGCTTAATCTATTTTTATACATAATAAATATATGTCAAATTTTTATTAATTAGGAAAAAATAGTTGGAAAATGAATTAGTTCGTAGTAACTAAATTTTGTTACATAAAATTTTATGTCTGCATTGTATTTCTATTGTAAAAAGTAAAATGTACATCACACAACAACATAAGGAAGAGTGGTCCATGCCTTTGTCTAGCAAACTTGAGGTTAGGTGTTTAATCCCTAGCTTTACCTTTTTCGAAACATTAAAAAAAAATGAATTTGGACCTAGTGAGTTGAGTGAGTCCGACTAATCAACTCAATGCCATAAAATATATTTATGCTTACATAACATTAGTGTTTGGTGAGTCACCCAATGGCCAGGATACATTCGTGGTTATATCCCAGTTTACAACTAGCGACCATGATCTTCCCCCCTCCCAGTGTTAGCTAGATCAAATGATCCAACGGTCTGTGACTTCCCCTTATATGTCCCACTCTATTCAAATCATTAATAGTCATTATTTTTCTACTAATTGTCATTAAATCGGCCTCTTCTTTGCTTATTCCCTTTTATATCTCCTGTACCTCTCGTTATTGATGTTGAGATAACAATATCCTGTTTTACATTAGGGGTTCTTCGTTTATTTACCTTTCATATCACCTGTTTCGATTGCCTTTTCATTTATATCATCTTTCCTTTCCAAAAGGGGTACTGGACGAGGTACGAATCTAGAAAATAGATAGATTGTGTTCTTTCCGGAATCTAAATCAAAGGTCTCTGAACCAAAACCTTATTTGGGTCACGACCGATTTCACATAACAGTAGGATATTTTAGTTTATAACAACAAATTATAAGTTATAGAAGAAATTTTAGGTTACTGGGGAAAATTTTGAATTCATTAGCATATTTTAAGTCATAATTAAATGACACTGAAACAATTTAGGGCTTTGTTGTATATTGTGTTTTGATGAAGATCAAAGTCCTTTTCTGATAAGACTTAATTTATAAATTATTTCTCTTCATTTTCTTTAACCCAATTGTGATTCTTGGTAACTCTTTCTTTCCCTAATTCCATTTCTTGGCTACAAAGTTTTCTCCACAACTTTTGTAGGTTGGTTGTTGGAGGACCAAAATTGCCATGACAGAGTTGGGGATACATCAGCTCCACCTTCTCATGGTGAAATTAGCAGAGAAAAAAATAGATGTTCCTTGCGGGTAAATTTTCTAGGTTTTTTTTTTAATTTCATTCCAGTCGATGAATTTTGTCAAGCATTAGGTTGATTGGGTTAGGCGGAAAAAGAAAGAAACTTCAGAGTAGATTGCATTGGGTATGTAACCTTACATATGTTCATGTGAAAACCTAATTTATATATTTTTGCTTGATTGGGTATATGTTTTAAAGCTGGAGAGTTCATGTAATCGAGTTTTTGTCTCACGTTCCATTATTACAGAGACTACCAAGTTCATCTATGGATAAATATTTATCGCACTTGATCATTATTTTCTTTCTTTATGGAATACAAGAACATTAAGTGGGTAGTTTGATTTTATCTTTATGCGAAGATATATTTATTATAGAGAATTGGGTCTGTGCTCTTAGAGTATAAATTGATTTTTCTTATCCTTCTATCAATCATTTTCAGGTGTTGATTTGAAAAGGGAATTAAGATTTTCATAAGTGGTGGAAGAAGCTTAGGCTAACAATTTTGGATATTGGACAAGATATGTGATAGACACATTTTGTGTCTTATTTGTCCTCAATTTTCTATTTTGTTAGTACTTATTTTGGTATTTTACGTTTTTGTAGGTATTTTTGGAAAATAAACATTTGTGGAAAAATTCGCTCAAAATTGATAAAGGCACCCAGAAAATTACCAAAGGCACCCATGCAATTTGATAAATGCACCCATCGTTTGGATTAGGGGCACACTTCTTCTTGAATTCAAATCCGAAAATGACGGGAAATTTCAAATACGCGTGGAGTTATCTGGATTGATTTGTTGAAAAATTTAGTCAGATTTTCTCTTCTACTTGGATTAGGATTGACCTAGTTATACCAAACAGGGTTGGTTAATACCTTAGATTCGATTAAAAAGGAATATTTCCTTATAACTCGACAAAACAGAGAGGAGGGAAAAACTCGGGTGATTGGGTGTATTTTTGGAAGTTACGTGGGATGTGGAAGGTATCTTCGAATTATCAATAGAAGGAAACAATGAAAACACGTCAAACAACAAGTTTCACGCTGTAAAAAAATGGAAGATAAACACGTCAACTGCCGGAAACATAATTTGGATTTGTATGGGATTTTAAGTTGGTTTTGAATTAGATTTTTGAGTCCTTATCAATTTAGAAGAGTTGTTAGGGTTTACTAAACCTATATAATTCGAAGAGAAGGAAGAAAAAGAGGAGGAGGTGACGCCGGAAAAATCATGGAGAAAAGCTTTGCTCGTGAAGAAGAAGGAGAAGAAGAACAGACCACAGCTGAAAAGAGTCGCACATTATGTTACCTTTTGTTTCATATTTTACTGCACACAGAAGCAATCTTTTATTCACTGTTTCAAATTCTCTTTTTATCAACACAGAAAACACTCTTTGCACACTTATATTCGTAGCTTTTTTCTGTGTTATTTTTATTTCTTCTCTATTTATAACTCTTTGAGCCATGGATAATTATTTTGAGAGAGTTTACAACATGAGGAGCTAAACCCTATTGTTGAGGCGACGGAGGAAGAAAATTTTCCAATAATAAAGTGGTATATTTCTTTTTAATTGATTTTTCCAATTCTTTTCATGATTTTTGCATTGATTTAAAATTGATTAAATGATTTTTATTAACTAGATGTGATTTCGTTTGATGATTCATGCTTATTCTAGAGCTCTTGATGTTTCATGCTTGTGATTTACACCTATTATTTTGAAAACCTACTCTGGGCAATATTTTAGAATCAAATTGAATGTGTAAATTATAAAATTATTGTTCTTAATTGAATCACTTAAAAATTGGTTAATGATGGAATCCTTAGTCTCAGTTTTCTCTATATTCTTGAATCAACTTTTAATTGAGTTTTCTATTTTAGTTTTTAAATTAAGTATAAAACAAATCTTCACAAGTCCTAACGAACTTAACTATTTTTACCACCTTTCTGAAACTACAAATATGATAAACTTATCTAATGATAGTCGTAGTCAGTACAACATTTCTCCTGGTCAGGTTTGTTCTGCAGTAATCGCTCTAAATGCCTATCGTACTTTTATTGATAAAATTAAACACGGATTTCATAGTTGATATGAGTTTCTAAGATTTAGGCTTTAAACTTTATTCATAACTTTTTCTTATAAAATAAATTAGTAAGAGAGAGAGGGTTTTAATAAAATAATATATTTACCATTAACAAAAAAGTATAATTGTAAAATATCATGTATATTATTATATTATCAATATCTCTCATATTTTTACTAAACCCTATGACTTGTTTATTATAGTTTACTAGTTTCTATGACAATTATTGGGTCTAAACTTGTGTATGGGGTACAAGTTAACAAAACTCTACAAGATAATATGCAAGAATTATAGAAAATATAAACATGGATTTGATACTAATAATATGCATTTTATGCACTTATAAACTAACTCCATGATGTAACAAGTAATAATGATGAAGGCTTAATTAAAGACACATATCTTTTTTTAGTATATAAGAAAGTATTGAATAGGTATTTATTTACTTTACTTTCTTCGATTCTCTTATTGGGTACAATTGTTAGGCTTATAATTAACTTTCTCTTCGGTCGGGCGGTGGTGCTTTGTTTCATACATATTTTGTATAACTTTCAGTTAATTTTTCAACTTGAAGAAGATCAACATTTATCTACTCATTTGGAGAATCAATTCAATTATGAAATTACTTTACATATTTCTTCGTCTTCAACATCAGAATTAATATCATCATCGTAAGGTCTGTTTGTTTCAATAATCTTCTTTTCGTATCTTTTGATGTTTTGGTTGTTAGATTAGTTATAGATTAATTTCTTGTAAATTGAATATTATTGTCATCTTATTTCTGAAGCACCTACATTGACTACACCTTCAGTTATGTCTGATATAAGCCGTCCTCAAAAATACAAAACCTAGTGTGAAAAAATATAGGCCATGTATTTTGATATTTTATTATCTACACGCATACAAATCAGAAAAAGGAGGAAAATCAACTACTCATAAAAAAATTCGGAACTTGCAGTATGTAACAATACAAACTAGATCATGATTCCAAATAAGAAACTTAATAAAAAAACATAAGAAAAATAAACCATTATTCAAATACAATTAAAATATATACATATAGTATATATTTTGCATTTTGAAAAACAAAAGGTATCACATAAATCACATTTACTTTGTATACTTAATTATAAAAAATGACACATAAATCACATGTAAGAAACATGAAATTTATGAGTAAATATATTGTGTAATATGTTTCTTATGTTACCTATACAAGAATTTTATTGTTAGTAATATGAAAAACTTAAAACAAATACGGGTAGTTGTACCAAAAACCTAAAAAGGAAAAACATTAGTTATAATACTTTCTCATATGTTTACTACTAACTAGTGTAAGATATGCCTTACATGAACATGACTTGATTGTGCAATTATTTTTGTGGTGCAATCTGTTTTTAAGTATTTTTGTATTTCAATTGCTACATGGCTCATACTCATTGTGACATCTTATTATGTTATTTTTTTGTTCCTTTAACTCTTAGCTGTTGTCATGTTTGTGGTAAGTTGTGTGCCAATGCAGCTTCAAACTGCATAACATAAGGGATCCTAGTCTGTTGTGATATGTATGTAAAAATTGATAGACTTTTTTTCTATTATTGATGCGTACCATGACTTCAAGATAATTAAGTTACATAATAGAGATAGTATGTTAGTGGAATATAATGATGGGAACTATCATTGCTTATACTAATTTTTTTACTTGGTATGAATTTACAACATTGTTCATTTGCCTTGTTTGTAATTTGCGAAATCAATTTTTGTCTTTCGGTGTTATAATTTCATTTCATGTTTACTGATTTGGTGAAGAAGCCTTTTGATATATATATATATGTATATTTAATGGATTTTTTGTTGATATTTTCAGGTGTATACGGTGAAGAAGGCTATCAAATCAAGTCTCACAGATTAATCCATTATAACTCCCTTTTTGTTATTTATTTACTGTTTCTATTAATTATATTTAATTATTTGGTTTAGATTGTTAAACATGGAATCTGGCGCGAGTCAATTAAACCCATTGAATACCAGAGATTTAGATGTGTTTGAGGCTAATCATAAAAGTTCCTTTTAGTTTTCCTGATCAGAATACTAAACCACATACTATTAATAAAGTTAGGAAAAAACCTCTAACGTTTGGACTAATGGTTTCACCACAGCAATGATTATGCATCAGGGAATACTTCAATTAAGGGATGTTTGCAAACATTGTAAAAATCACTATAAATCTAATAGTTTAAATGGGACTGGTCACTTATCTAGATATATACTTAAGTGTTTTCCTGCACACGTAGATGATAATGATCCTAAAAAAGCTAAACTCAAGGTAAGTAGTAAAGGGGTTGTTAATGTTATATACATTCAAAGTAAAATGAGGGAAGGTCTAGCTAATTTCATGGCATCATATGCAAAACATTAAGTCTAGCAGAAGATAAGGATTTTGAAGAGCTTATATTCAAACATTTCTTGAGCCTGCATATAGGAAAGTCAGTACAAATACATCCAGATTTGAGTTATTCAGGATATTTAGTGAAAGAAGAAAACTTTTGATTGCTGAATTTGCTTCACATGTAACTGGTATTTCTTTTATTTCGGATATGCGTACCGGATGCAATAATATTCCCTATGTTTGTGTTATATCTTACTATATTGATGCTAAAACTTGGATGCTAAAAAAACTGTGATTTCTTTTCGTACTATTTCTTATCCTCATACATGAAAATATATTGATGATTTTTTTTGTTTGAATATTTTGAAAGAATATGATGTTACAAATAAATTCTTCAGTCTTAGTCTTGATAATGCTTCTGCAAATGTTAGTGCCATTGATTACTTTCATCTTACCATTGTGCCTCCATATCCTGAATATTCAAAACTGTTTCAAGTTAGATGTGCGTGTCATATTATTCATTTGATAGTTTATGATGCAATGAAAGTGATTAATGAAATAGATAACCTTAACTTTACTAAGAGAATTACAAATGCAATTCTTTACATTATTCGTGCTCCTTCAAGGATTCAAGAATTTAAAAAATCATGTCAAAACTTGTCTTTGAAACCTAGATCATTTGCACTGGATGTGCATAATAGATGGAACTCTACTTATCTAATGTTGAAATCAGTTGAAGATTATGAAATTGTAATTTTGGATGCTACTGTTGATAGTGAATTTGAATTTGACTTGATTGAATTTTTGAATTATTTACAAAGTTTTTGGGTGTTTTTTATGTTGATACTAAAATCATCTGGTTTTTACTTTCCCACTATTGCCTTAAAGCAATTGTATAACATGGCAGTATGGAACGTAGAGATATTAAAATATATGAAAGAATAGCTAGGTTGATGGAAGAGAAGTTTCAAAATTAATGGGAAGCGATTCCACTATTGTTTATCTTAGGTTCTGTTATGGATCCTAGGAAAAAGTTTGCTGGAACAGTCTTATTTATTAAAGGAATTGTTGTTGCCTTTAATAGTCATGCTCATGATAGTATTGCATCTGTTCATCAAATGGTTTTGAGATTATTTAGTTATTGTTATAGTAAGTATGGTACTAATGTTTGTGCTACTGTTGTTGGAAAACCTAATTTTGATGAGCAAGATTCTTCGGAAAGACTGTTATCTGCTACCTCTACCACTGTTTTGGGTAGTAGTACTAATAGTAATTCAATTTATGAACTTGTCAAGTATTTAAAGTTAGATATCACGGTTTTACTTGCTGGAAAGGAAAGAGAAAGTAATTTTGATAATTTACAGTTTTGGAACACCCATTGCAGTAGTTTTCCTGTTCTACAGATAATAGATCATGATTTGCTTACTCCACCAGCGTCAATAATGGCTTCAGAATCTTTTTTCAGCATAAGTACTGAAAGAGTTTTAAGAAAGAAACTAAGTCATCTTTACCCTGATATTTTGGATGCTCTTGTGTGTACTAAGGATTATAATGACGCTAAAAAGGGAAGACAAAAGCTCAATAATAAATACGAGGAAGTCCTCTCTAATTTGGATGCTGAACTTAAAAATTAGTGGAAGGTATATAACAATGTTAAAAATCATTTTTACAATATTATTATCTCCATGTTGCAATCTCTTAGGTTTATTATTCAAAACTTCATCAAAACATATTAAACATTCTTATTGTTAAATATTTGGATAAAATAGAACCAACAATGATTTACTTAAAAATATCTAGAGCTAGTTCTTATTCTGGAATCCTTATAATTGAAATCAGTATAAAACTTAAACTTTGCAGCCGTATCTCAGTAGGTAATCAACATTTGAGGATACTTCAAATTCCATAACAAGTTAGCTATCTTGAGTTTCCAAAATCATGAGGATATTATTGTTTTGTTTTTAGTCCTTGTCCCTAATGTTTTGAGCTACATTTGATTCATTGTACGTTTGTTTGATAGGTGATTCCACTATTTTGACATGGATCTGACAGTGCCATGAAAGCTTACAAATACTTTTTGTGCTTCTGATTAGCTATGCATGGAATGTGCAGTTATTTGTAAAGCTATTTTTTGGGTGTATATATCTATCAAATATTTGCTCATGCTCTCTAGGACATATTTTGAATGTACAGAATTGTTCTCTGCTGAATATTTGCTCTTTTTGTTCTATTTTTCTGTTTTGTTATTCGGTATTAAGTTTCTTCTACTTATAATCTAAACTGGTGTACCAATCAGGCTGTCATTTGTTTAATACCGTTTTGTATCAGTTTACTGAAAAACATGCTTGCATATTGTTTAAGTTGGTTATGCCGACACGACATAGTACGACATAACACGGTTGTTCATGTGTTGTGCTTGTGGACTGTGCTGGGCTGAGATTTTATATAAAAAACCCAACACGATATAACACGTTTAAATCGTTGGTACAACACAACACGACATATATATTGTGCTCGGTTATATCGGCCCGTTTTACACCTATATATCCACCTATGTATGCCGTATTGTCACGCCAATTAATACAATACAATACAATCTAAGAATCTCGAGTGTAATGTTGGGATATAAATGCCGACATGGCACACTTTACACCCCACTTACACACGACTTGAAAACAGTCAAACTCCAACGATAACTAATTGTCTAGGCACCAATCTAAAAACAATACTAATACAATGACGTGTCAAATATCTCAATCTACCCAGCTTCTTTCCTGCATTTAAAAAGAAAGCTTATAAATGGGCTTCCCATGTGATAGAGGGGCTTCCCATGGATTCAGGGTGGCCAAATAATTCGTTAAGGGCTATCATATGGGCTATGATAAATGTCCATATTACCCTTCCATCTATGAAAAAGTATAATTTGCCCTTCAATCTATTAAAACCTAAACAAAACAAAATCTTACAATTTTCATTTCAATTCAAAACCTTTTCCTCTCCCTCAATATCTCCTCCTTCTCCATTTCAACCGAATTTCTCTATCGAAATTCCTAGTCAATTAATTAGCGATTTGAAAAATTCATCGTCGATTAAACTCTAAAGTTCGTGATGAAGAATCCTACTAAAGGTTTAGAAGGTAGTAGTGATGACAATCAAAGTCAAACTAAACAACCTAATCAAGATATTGAAGAACAAATCAGTGGTGAAGGAAATCAAGATATGATTGTAATGTGTTAGAACGATTGATTTCAGTCCCAAAATTAGGTTTTTCCAGAAAAATTTACGGTTGGGTTCGATTGGAATCCCAACCGTAACTGGTTTCTTTTAAATTTTACGCTTGAGTTATTAAAATACCCAACCGTAATTCAGAAGGAAGAAGATGGAGATGATATTTTACGGTTGGGTTCGAGCCAATTAAACCAACCGATTTTCTGACACAAAAATCTCTCCCGAAATCCCAAGTTTTACGGTTGGGTCCGAGTCCAAGAAACCCAACCGTAATTCTTCCTGGACACTTTTTTGTATTTCACCTTTTTGATCATAACTCCCTTATACGATGTCCGATTGACCTCATTTTTTTTTGGGTTGGCTTCGTCTTTCAATTATCTACGAGATAAAAATAAAAAAATCTTCAAATCTATTCATATAATCTTACGGTTGGGTCTGAGTGTTTAGACCCAACTGTAAATCTTCCTGGAACTTGTTCTTCAAAATCGACTTCTTTTACGGTTGGATTTTGAGGTACTTTCCCAACCGTAAATCTTCCTAGAAATCTTGTTTCAAAGTTTTTTTTCCATCATTTGGCCTCTTCTTCTCATGCCGGAATGAACTCCTTTCCTCTTCTTAATTCTTTTTAACACTGTTTCCATTGATTTCGGATGATTCTCCTAAAGAAACAAATAAAATAGAAAATAAAGTAATAATTTTTTTTTGAAGATTAGTTACGGTTGGGTCCTATGCTAAAACCCACCCGTAAAACTGTTACGATTGATTGTTCCATGAATATATGGTTACGGTTAGATTAGGGTGAACACCTAACCGTAATTGTTAGTTACGGTTAGGTATGATGCTGAAAACCCAACCGTAAAACTGTTACGATTTGGTTTTCCGCCATGAAATTACGGTTACGGTTAGGATGAACACCTAACCGTAAATGGCGTTTACGGTTGGGTTCGACATGAAAACCCAACCGTAAAATTCCCTGAATCACAAAAAAAAGCATAATTTTTTACGTAATTTCATCAAATTTGAGCCATAAAAAGACCAAAAGTTTAAGTTAGAGGTATACCTGACTACTCTGGTTGAGTGAATCAAAATCTAGGGTTTTAAAAAAAAACCTAAAAAGTTCTCTTTCATTTTCTTCTATTTTTTTCTTCCTATCAAACCAAAAAAAAGAAAAATTTGATTTGATCTGATTAAGTATAAGATTATTTTAGATTAATTATTATTAGCCTAATCTATTAGCTAATTAATTTTACTAATATTAACTAATCAGGGATAATTTAGCCATTATAAAAATATTATAGATAAAAAGTTTTTGAAACTCCTACCAAATATCCATATTTTATCTTCACATGAAAAGCCCCTCTATCAAATTGACAACCCCAGTATAAGGCTTTTTAGAAAGCATAATCACTCGTCTAAAACAAAAAATTCTCGTGTGCATCACAGTTGCTCCAGTATCATAGCACACTGTTAGCGTAAGAAAACCAGAGGCGTTCGTTGTTTACGTGTCTTCTCGTGTACATATAATCTCAGATCAACAATTAAAATCTACGCGCTGTATTGGTTGCCGCCATTCTTACCAATTCACGTGTCCTATTATTTCGCCCGTAATAGTTGTCCTTTTCGAGCACATGGCTTCCTAATTTGTCCTAAAATGTTTCCGTACGGAAAAAGGAAATAGAGCGAGTAAAAGGGAAGACACCTGAAGACTAATCTACTATTTACACCAGTGGGTCAACACTACCTCTGTTATTTATACCCTATCAGGCCGATGGGACAAAAAGGGTTTAGTCTAACATCAAAGTGTGTAGGTATTGTGCACCTACCAATAAACTAGGTCTATGAATTAACTGAAGAAGCTGACTATAGCCTTCATGCACGATCTTTCTAATTAAAGAGTCCACGTCATCGTCTTAATTTGGTACTCAAACCAGTCTAACTACATTTGAGCAAGAAAGATGGATAATTATAATAAAAATAAGTAAAAACTAATCTTAGTAATATCTGAACTACTTTTGCAATGTGCACTGCATCTGAACTCTCTTCCATTCGGGTTGCAATTCAGTTTTTTCCGATTAAAAATCTTTAAATGCTTCTTCTTTTTCATTAAAAACCTCTTCATTTTTTGTAAGTGACTTGGTGTTTTTCATTCATTACGAGGGGTTTCGGAAAATCATAGGCACTTAGTTTGGCATATGAAAAATTTGCATGATGCGAATTTAAAATCTGATTTGCATTTAGAGTGGTGAAGTTCTGCATTTCTAAGGTTGCTGAATTTTGTACATCCCTTTTACTTCATAATCTCATATGCGGACTACAATGAGGCATATATAACGGTTGCTCCCTACAGATTGAGATATTTGTTCTATTCATCATTGTCATGCAAATTCTCTCAGATACCAATATAAGCCACAATGTATATGATTTGGAGCCTTATTTTTGAAAATTAATTTGGCTCTTCGTTCTTATTCTTTAATTATTGTAGGCTAACAAATAAACTGAAAGGATTAAAGCAAAATTGTGATGAATCCGTTATGCCAACTCTGTAGAATAGAGAAAGCACTAGTTTATTGTACACCAGATGAAGCTCGTCTTTGTTTACAATGTGATACTGTGGTTCATTCTGCCAATGCTCTTTCACTACGTCATTTAAGAGCATTAATGTGCGATAGATGTTATTCACGACCAGCATCAATACGATGCATAGAAAATTCCTTCTCATTTTGTGAAAATTGTAGGTCGAATCAGAAGGGTTGTTTAGTACCTAGTCATCATCACATGCCATTGCCATGGTATCAGTTGTGTCCATCTATGTCCGATCTCTACAAGTTATTTTCTGTTGTTTTTGATCCTTCATTTCTAAAAGGGGTGGATTCCACGCCACTACTATCAGTATCAGGAGGGATGTTGTCAACGATAGAACATTGTGTTAGTAATGGTTGGGATTCCGGCGAGAATGGGAATTCAGCTGTGAATGTATTGAATGAACTGGGACCTTGCACAAAATTTGAACCTTGTATTGATCAACCGACTGCATTTGAAAATACTCGGAATTCTATGTCTTGCAATAAAAATCAACCAGATTTGTTCCAAAAGGAGACAGATTTTTCACCTGAGGTGATTTCTCCTTTTAATCTACTTAGCTAGTCTTATTTTTAGTTTTACCTGTTCAGCTGGATACTCATTCCATTGAGCCCATCTCCAAGGTTGAAATTTTGTGTATCTGACAATGATTGTGTTTTTCTTTTTAAAATACATTGTATGACAGGGTCTTTCTCAATTCAAAGATATTGAATTGTGCGATGACGCCGACTTTTGTGAAGGTTTCAACATTGCTGATGTTGATTTAAGTTTTGATGGAGATAATCTATTTGGCTGCGCACAAAGTAATCCCGAGTTCATCCCAGGAATGGATTGCTTTAACTTGGACAAAGATATCCAAGTTGTTGATTCATTTCATATTCACGAGAACGACATAGAGGTTAGCACCAACACTGCAAACTTTATATTCATCTTTCCTTCCAAATAAACTTTATAAGCATATGAAGTTAGTTACTTGGTTGCCTGCAATACATAATGCGCTTGTATCTTTCTCCATGACTTCACCATCAAACGTAATGCTATGCTTTATCACACTGCAATATAACTTGTTTTATTGTTTCGTTTCAGTTTAGCGTCTGCAAATGCTGATAGTATTTCGTATATAGGCAATGCACATCTTCACTTAGGGATAAGTAGATCGCTTTGGCCAAATAACAGGGCTAGTTCATGCTTTCCTTACAAGTGTAGTGTTGATTGTACATCAGGTTCGCTCAAGTTCACTGCTCATGCTAACCTTGATGGATTATACATAACCGTTCTGAAATGCACGTTTAATATCTCTGATTGCTTCTACATTGTATGATTTCTCAGTGCCTAAGTCTTATGAACTGAAGGACTCCTTTCTCATGTTAACAACTACATGTATTCACCACCACTAACCAATAGGTAACTCGGCTAGAGTCCTTGACTGATAATGCAATCTTTCTTTCTTCGTCAGGTGTCTTCCTCTAGGCAACATGATTGCGTAGGTCTTCAATCTTCTTGTGTCACTGGGTCAGTAAGCGTTTCACAGTGTGTAAACAGTAGTGTGGATGATGTACTTTTAAATGCCACTGGTGGCAACAGAAGCATAAATCTAAGTTTTTCAAATGAACCTCAAACACTATCTCTCTCCAACATAACTGGAGATAGAAGAGTTAGTGATTATCAAGATTGTGGAGTATCATCAATGTTCCTAACTGGTGAATCTTCATGGGATCCAAGTCTGGAAACTGGGTCTCCCCAGGCACGTGAAAAAGCAAAGATGAGATACAAGGAAAAGAAGAAAACCCGAACGTAAGTCTGTCAATTTTGTTTTAGTAATAGACTCTGCATTCTACTTTGTCTTGGTACCTCATTGTAAAATAGATTCATTTTTTCCCCAGAAAGGTGAGCTAGTTTCGTATATATAGGATAGGATGCTAAGGCAACACTAAAGCTGAAAATATACACATTTCCGAATCATGTTTTTTACTTGTTTTTGTGTAAGAATTTTACTGAAAGATTTTTATTTTATTTTTCTTGAACCAGCAAAAGGAGAGAATGTATTAAGGATTGAATCAGCAAAAGGAGAATGTATTAAAGAGACTGTCTGTGTCTTTAGAATCAATTATTTATGCGATTACATCCTCTTATTAAATTCTAAAATATTCTTTTACATGCTTGTAGATTTGGGAAACAAATAAGATATGCTTCTCGTAAAGCTAGAGCAGACACAAGAAAACGGGTGAAAGGCAGATTTGTGAAGGCTGGTGAAGCTTACGACTACGATCCTCTAACATCAAGAGACTATTGAAAATCTTGTTCGATATGATGTGGTGGTATGTGAGATTGGTCTCTACACCCATTTGAGAACACTACAACTGATTTCATACGAAAAATTACTGGATAAAGTACTACTGTAATCAGATATATAAACATATAAACATTATGGAATGTTAGGAAAACAAGGAAAAAGAAGATCAAAACAATTTGATTTTCCTTACTGTTTATATAAGTATACAGGCACATGGAATTTTACACAATAAGTATGCCGAAGAATGCAAACAGCTATCCCTTTCCTGATGTCAGGCTGTCAAAGCCTTTTTGTTTCTTCTTTCTGGATTTGTACATATCTGCCTTAGGTTCTAATGAAACTGGAAGTGAAATTCTGGAATTTATTGTTAATGCTAATGATGATTGATGTGCGTCAGATTTGCATTTCAAGAATGTAATTAAGCAATAAGAAAAAATAATACTGCAGTCTTGTTAGTAGTATCACTCACAAAGTTTTTCAAAAAAAAAAGAAAGAAAAATTACTCCAAGAGACGAACTTTTTTTGTTTGGATTTGGTACGCTATGGAATTTTGGTAACTCCTATAGCAATCTTTCGTTATGTAGACTTAATATTTGGTTATGTAATTGGATCAAGTAGATTAGAGTAGCGTCACATTGGAATTTATGGTGAGCATAAAGTATAAACCTTGATCCTTGCTAATTGAGAAATTTTGTTTGGATTTGAGTCATTTGACCAAGTACTATTTTAATTGGTAAACACTAAACGCGTCTTTGACAATCAACATCACATACTTTTTTAGGTTTTGCTTATGAAAAATCAAAATCATATACTTCTATAGGTTTGTGAGGGTATAAAATCTCTAAATACACGTGGTCCAATACTATGAAAGGAGCATCAGATTACAATAAAACGAGAAACACTGAACAAAGCTTTATAAGAAGTACTGAAACAGACAATTTTATTGCATGATCGATACGTGGGCTGTGGAAAAGTATGACACACTGCTCAAAACAGATAGCTTTGTTGTTTCATTGACACATAAGTTGCAAGAAAGCATGACACAGTAAAGGAAACTGACAAACATCGATGCATGAGAGACACGTTTCAACTGTACAGGCTGCCAAACAAAAGAAACTAAAGCATGACAAGTCATTTTCAATAGCCACGTGTAAGACATGCCATCATTCAAATAAGACCGCAACGTTATTCCAAATCCAGAATCAGCAATTTGAGTATAAATCCACAGAGGAGGTGCGGGATACAAAGCGAGAAACCAAAGAAAACACGAAGTACGCAAATTGAATCTTGCGAGAAAAACAAATATATCTTGCGGGATTACACTTCACTCCAAAGACTGGATAAGTACAAATAGGTGGAAACTTAGATTGGAGGGACCCATGAAATTGGCTATAAATACCAAACTCTCAAACAGGAAGGGGGACTGGAAAAAATTGGGTTAAAATTGGACATAAGGAATAGAATCAGAGGAAGAGTTTAGGTATGAAACTTGTGTTAATTGAATTGTTCTTTGAGTAACTTGACTTTAATTATGTATTTGATATTTTTCTGTAACATACAAATTATTATTAAATATAATTTAAATCTTTACCACCCGTGGATGTAGACAACTTGATTGTCGAACCACGTAAAATTCTTGTGTTAATTCATTTTACAATTTCTTGTTCTTATTGCTAATATGTTATGATTGTTAATATGTATCATTTTCATTTTAAGAAATCTGATTTTATTATGTTTCTAACTTTGATGGTTGTGATCCAAAGACACCAGATTTTTGGTTATCACAATTTGGCGCTAGAAACAGGGAGGTAGTAAAGAATTTATTCTACCTGTCCAAATTTTCATTTTTAAAAATCTTGAATCTCATTATGTTAGAAAACTCTTTTCCCTACAAATACAATGATTTAAAGTGATATTATAAAAACTTTACATATAGTTTTCTTCAAACTTATCAGTTGATATTAATATAAATTTAATTGTTATGTCATACACAATACTTATTTATTGCATACCTCTCATATATGTTTACCTTAGATGTTCTTTTAACCATGGGTTTGAAAACTTAGCTCATAAATTTTCACTAAAAATATGTTTATAACAATTTTGCAAAAGAATTTGCTATGAAATCATTAAGTTTATGTGTCTCTAACTTAGCTGATTGAATAGATTAAAATTGTATTACATCTACCTAGTTTTTGATTCTTGTCAAAACAATAAAATAAGTTTTGAATTGAATTTACGAACTTGCTTCTGATTTGTTTGCAAAAAATGATTTCTTGAACTTATAAAACCTGAGTTAAATTAGAAAATTGTCTAGCCTATGTGTGATATGTTGAATTTTATCTAGATATTTTTTATCAATCAAATTGCTTTAGATACTTATTGTGAATACTAAAATGTTATGAAACACATAACTTATTATCTGAACTCTTTTTAGAATATTGACAAAGAAACTTCTACGACAACACAAGATTGAGCAAAGAAGATATCATAATATCTCAAAAAAGATTACATAAATGGAAACAGTGGAAAATAGAACCTAGCAAGAACAAGATGTTAATATAAGAAATTTGGGAAGTCATGCAATAAAAATTCCTCGAGAAAGAGAAATAGTGGAAGAATCCCAAAGACCACAATCCATGAATGATCAAGTAAACAATCCGATTAATCAGATAGCTAATCAATCACATGAAGAAGTATCTCAAAATAGGGTTGACCCCATTCATCAATTAATGGAAGAAATGAATGAAATGCGCAAGGTACAACAGACTTGTGCAGAAAAAATAACACTTTTGACCTAAGAAAACCAAATGCTCAAACAAAAGGCCCAGCAGGATGCAGAAGCATCTATAAATAGAATACAGGGGCAAGAAGCAAGCTCAAATAGACCCGCAAAAAGTAAAGCAAAAATCAATAAAGATCAAAGAATGATGGTAGTGGAACCCGCACATCAGCGGTATGAACCTGATAGATTAGATTTTGATGATTCAGAGTTGCAAAACAAAGATGGAAAAAATATTTGAGGACATGGAACAAATGCGAGAAGAAATCAAAATTTTGAAAAATAAAGAGGGAGGACGACTTGAAGAAGTGCTAAAAGAAACCAGAAGAACACCGTTGGCACCACACCTTGCGTATGCGTCTATACCGCATAAGTGTAATCTTCCCATGTTTGAATGTTATGATGGGACAAAGGATCCGGCGGCTCACTTAAAATGCTACAACCGCAACAAGACCCGATGGGAACAAGATGATGTTATTATGTGTCGGTATTTTTCGTGAAGATTGAAAGGGACAACTTTAACATGGTATGATAATCTTCCAGAAGGGTCAGTACATTCTTACGCACAATTGACCCTTAAGTTCCTAGAGACATACATGTATAATAAACCCGCAGATGCTGGGATGGACACGTTATTTTCCCTTGCATCTTGGACAGAGAAGATCATATGAGACTACATAGATCGATGGCAGACGATCTGTCAAGAAATATCGGATGTAACTCCAGAAATTTCTATTAACTGCTACAAATGGGGGAAGCCAACCGAGCAATCCAACTCTTTGTTGATATTCATGGAAAAAAATCGAAAACCGAAGGGGATCTTAGAGAGATTGTTGAAAAATGTACAAGGTTGCAGGATATTCAAAAACTGCATCCGAGAATAATTTTCCAACATCAGATGGTTTCCAATAGGGCAAATTTTGTAGAACCATCAACAAGTTCCGGAAAGAGGGTTGTGGGAGAAAATCCTGATATTGAATCCAAACGAGGTAAGACAGATGATGAAAAAAAGTTCAACCGTCAATTTGAGGATCGAGTTTTCACTAAACTCAGCACTCCATATTCACAAATTCTAAATGCAATTAAGAACATGCAAGATTTTCATGGGCCATGGACAAAAGGAAAGCAGCCATCACACACAAAGAATTCAAAGGATTATTGTGAATATCATTGCTATCAGGGCCATTCCACAAGAAGATGCAAGAATTTGAAGATGCAAGTTCAAAAATTGATTGATATGGGAGATCTAAAAGAATTTCTTTATTTGCCCAATCCTCCACCAAGGCTCAATATGGGAAAAACTGTAAATCTTCCACAAAATATCCGAACTATTAATATGATTTCCTATACCGAATCGGGTCAATCATCTATGAACGTAGTTATTGACAAGAATCTGCATAAAAGGGTTCACAGTCATGAAGTCTTCAAAGTTGCGGGAAGAGTTACGGAAACATGGGAAGGATGGATGGCTTCCCCGTTAACTTTTTCAGCAGACGAGGTTGATCAGGAAATTGAAACACACAATGATCCGTTGGTGCTTACTCTACCAGTATCTGGATGGAATGTCAAGAAGATTCTCATGGATGGGGGTAGCTCCGTTAATGTCTTATTTTATGATACCTTTCAAAAAATGGGATTAAAAGATGATCAGCTTACACCTTCTTACTACACTATCTATGGGTTTAATGGGATAGCCTCAAAACCAAAAGGGGAAATTTTACTTGATGTTATGGCCGGACCCATAAGTATTTTGACCAAATTCAGTACAGTGGAGGCTCCATCTCCATATAATGCCATCATTGGTAGACATTGGGTCCACCAATTGAAAGAAGTAACTTCAACATATCACCAATACTTGCGATTCCCGACACCGCAAGGGGAGATGGAGATAAAGGGAGATCAGAATGTAGCAAAATCTTGTATCCTCGCAGAAATTCGCATGAATGAGGAACGAGTACAACATCAACAAAATAAAAAAAAGAACGAAAGATAAAAGCTAAAGAAGAAGCCCTAAACCAATATTTGATTAAGACTGCGGGAAGTGAGGAAGTAAATGAAACAAATATAAATACTTCATTGGAGGAACGCATGCCAAAAATTGACGAGGGCAGTCTTCCAGCATAGCAATTAAAGAGGGCTCCCACACTTTTAGGAGCTCCCAAATCTACTTTTACAGCAATTGAAGAAACCAAGAATATCAACATAGGAACAGAAGAATTCCCAAGAATGATAAAGATTGGAACACTGATGGAAACAGAAAGGGAACATGATTTGGTCACTCTACTCAGAGATTATGTGGATATTTTTGCATGGAAGATGGAGGATATTCCAGGCATTGATCCGAGTATTGTTCGACATGAGTTGCATATACATCCGGGTACTACACCCTTTCGGCAACACATACGAAAAGTAGCACCCGAATATCATTTGTCAGTTGAAAAAGAGTTAAAAAAGCTCATGGATGTAGGGTTTATTCGAGAGGTGCGATACCCAACTTAGATTTCAAATATGGTGATTGTACCAAAAAAGAATGGGGGAGTAAGAATTTGTATAGACTTCACCAACTTAAACAAGGCATGCCCAAAAGACAATTATCCGCTTCCCAGCATTGATCAGTTGGTGGACGCGGTTGAAGGACATGAGGCTTTATCCTTCATAGACGGGCATTCAGGGTATAATCATATTGCTCTAGATGAAGAAGATCAAGAACACACTGCATTTTTTCACTCTACACGGTTTGTACTGCTACACCAGAATGCCATTTGGGCTAAGAAATGCATGAGCAACTTATCAGAGGTTGGTAGACGCAATTTTTAAACCATGGATAGGCCGCACCTTGGAAGTCTATGTAGATGACATGATGATAAAGAGTAAATTTTCAAAGGATCATTTACAAGAATTGAGAGAAATATTTGAAGCCTTACGAAAATATAAAATAAAATTCAATCCAAACAAATGCATTTTTGGGGTTACGTCAGGAACATTTTTGGGATATTTGGTCACCAAAAAAGGGATTGAAGTTGATCCGGGAAAAATCCAGGCAATTGTTGATATGCCATCTCCAAGGAATGTTAAAGAAGTACAAAAATTAAATGGTTGTTTGGCCACACTCAACAGATTCATTGCCAGATCATCGGACAGATGTATGCCCTTTTTGACATCTTGAAAAAGAAAAGTAAATTTGTATGGAATGAAAATTGTGAGCAAGCCTTCCAAAATATCAAAGCTTATCTTGCCACTTTACCCGCACTACAAAAGTCAAAACATGAAGAAGTGCTCGCCTTGTACATAGCCGCAACAGAAGATGCTGTAAGTGCGGTATTGGTGCGGACAAATGAAAAAGTAGAGAAACCAGTGTACTACATCAGTAAAACTCTTAACCTTGCAGAAAGGAACTATACCAAAATTGAACAATTAATATTAACACTGGTTTTTGCTACCCAGAAATTACGCAATATTTTTTAACACATTATGTGCGGGTAGCAAGCAAAGCTCCGCTAGAATCTGTACTGAAGAGTGCGGGAAAAGTAGAAAGAATAGCAAAATGGAATGCACAACTGGAACAATTCCACATCTTATTTGAAATACAAACAACCCAAAAGTCGCAAGTTCTAGAAGATTTCCTTGCGGATTTACCACTAAATGATGATTTTGAAATCCAAGGTTCGCCCGGAATAGAAGATGATGATTCCAAGAATTATTTTAAGCTCTGTAAATTCCCGTAGATGGGAAGTATTTGTTGATGGGGCACAAAATAAAGAAGGTGCGGGAATCAGAATTGTGATTACAACTCCCGCAGGAGATCGAATGGTACATGCATTTCGTCTTGAGTTCGACGAACATACAAATAATATAGTGGAATATGAGGTTGTGGTTCATGCTCTCCGGCTTATCATTGAATTAGGAATATGCGATGTTCGACTCACAAGTGATTCACAATTGATAATTCAGCAGGTTGAATTAAAATATCAAACGCTTGATGAAGATTTGATAGAATACAAGAATCTTGTACAAAAGTTGGCGTCACAAATTCCAAATATAATTCTTCGACATTTATACAGAGATAAGAACCGTCATGCTGATGCATTAGCATTTATTTCTTCAATGATGAAAGATCAGAATACATCAGTAGTCAAAATTGGGCGCATTTATGAGCCGTCAATTAAGTTGTGGGCAGTCGAAAACATGGAAGAAGAAGTTGGGGAAGTTATTGAAGATGCAGCTGTTAAAGATGATACAAATTGTCCACAAAAATTAGAAAATGAACTATCCAGAGAAGATTGGAGGATCTCAACACATCAATACTTGCAAGATGGGATATTGCCCGCAAACGCAAAAAAGGCAAGGAAAGTGCAATCAAAATCTGTGAATTATCAGTTGCAGGATAAATTCTGTACCGTAGGTCTTTTTTGGGACCGTCACTTAGATGTTTATCACAAGAAGAAGGGCAGTGAATTCTCAAAGATATACATTATTGAGATGTGGGAAATCATAGTGGAAGACGATCACTCGCATTAAAAGCAAAACCCCTGCAAGGAACCTAATTCCGGATATTACTGGCCATTTATTACTAGCATCATAGTGGAAGACGATCACCACAAGGATATTACTGGCCTTTATGCATAAAGATGCGGAGAATCTGGTAAAAAGGTGCAAAGAATGTCAACACTTTGCAAAAAGGATTAAAGCCCCTGCAACGGAACCTAATTCCGTGCTCAGCTCCTGGCCATTTGTAAAATGGGGAGTAGATATTGTTGGCCCTTATTGGAAGGAACACGAAAGATAAAATACTTGATTGTAGCAACAAGTTATTTCACTAAATGAGTTGAAGCTAAAGCTCTTGCACACATTAAAGATGCAGATGTTTTCAAGTTTTTGTTCGAGAATATAATTTGCAGATTTGGAATTCCGATAGCCGTAGTCTCAAACAATGGACAACAATTACAAGTGAAAAAATTGGGTTAGAATTGGACATAAGGAATAGAATCAGAGAAAGAGTTTAGGTATGCAACTTGTGTTAATTGAATTGTTCTTTGAGTAACTTGACTTTAATTATGTATTTGATATTTTTATGCAACATACAAATTATGATTAAATATAATTTAAATCTTTACCACCCGTGGATGTAAACAATTTGATTGTCGAACCACGTAAAATTCTTGTATTAATTCATTTTACAATTTCTTGTTCTTATTACTAATATGTTATGATTGTTAATATGTATCATTTTCATTTTAAGAAATCTGATTTTATTATGTTTCTAACTTTGATGGTTGTGATCCAAAGACACCAGATTTTTGGTAATCACAAGGTTTATGAAAATCAACTTCTTTATGCTTGTTCCTGAAGTAGAAACCGTTCTATCTGTTCTTAATAGCTTCCTTCAAAAGAATTTCTGCTTCCTCCGGAATTTTTTTGGTAGAAGATATGATTTCTTGCAATTGAGGTTTATTCGTTTTTAAGTAAGTACGTAATTGAACGAGGAATTTCTTTTGGATGGAATCTCATGGATCTGATGTTGTGAGGAAATTTCAGTTTTTTAACTGATATTACCATTTTGCCCTCAAATAATATCATCTTGTAAGGTTCCATTTTATAAAAATGGGGGGCAAAATAGGAAATAAAATTACAACTTCAACTATAGGGTGTCCTCTTTTTATAATAGAATAGATTTCTAATTTAACGTACTCGTCTAAATCTGATCTATTATATATAAATCTGACATTTTTATAAATTTTATACGATATTTCTTAAATATAGTTCATACTTTTATTGATAATAACTATATGAGCTAAGTCCAGCCAAACATTAAAAAAATAAAAAACATACAAATCCAAACAAACAAGGCGTTCATTTTTTACAATGTCTTGAATGTAATTCAGATTTCAGTGTATATATTTGGGATATTTAGTGTTTGGGTTCTAATTTTGTGACCAAAGTTATATTTAGGTCCTAGAAAATTTTAAATTAGAATTTGGGTCTCAAAACCATAATTGACTATCTTCACAGTTAAAAAATCTGTTTAAATAAGAAAATGACTAACTTATACCTAGGTTTGTGTTTATTTACTAACTATACCATTCTTTATCTCTATTTCATCTTCTTCCATTTCTGAACTATTATTCTTCGAGTAACCTTTTTATTCTCTACTATTAATATCTACTCATGAATCATAAAGGTGGAATTAGACAATATGAATACGTACCTATATTAAATCCTCGTATCGATCCAAACACAAAGCAATATATTCCACTTTGATGGATTCAAGTAAGACAACAAGATAAAAAAATTAAATTTAACAAAGTAATAAAAAAAAGAAAGATTACTCACTTTCATTGATATTAATGCATTTCACATTCCTTGAGCTAATCTCCCAGACCATTTGAAACCATCGTTTATTCCAAATTGGAATATTCCAAATTGGAACCTAATCTCAACATTCTATACAAAACGGAGAAAACGTAACCCAAACCTCTGAATTCATAAATCAAACCACTAACACGGTTCTTTATAGAGGGTCAGTTATATTCGATTTAAACAAGAGAATCCCAATGCTTTTTCCAATTCTTATCATAAGTTCTCCATTAAATATTGTCAATACGAACCAGTTCCCTAAGACCATAATTTCAGTTGAATGTTAGTGATTGAATCAAAATCCAGTCTTGGGTTTTTAAATAGAGAAGTTTCTGAAGAAAGGAATGTTTAGAATTAATATTTGATTAATCTCTTCACACAAGGACATTAATTGATCGGTTAATTTAGCAGTTGTAATAATTTCACAACCAACGTTTGCTGGATCTAGACGAAATAGACGACCTAAACGATGGCACAGTTACCATTACTATTTTTCCATCCAAATCTCTTCGTGGTTCTATAATATTTTTCTATTCTTTTTCGCTGCCATTGATTTGATTTTTCCTACTTTTCCAAGGTTTATTTTTCTTTTTAATCCTAAGTGAGAGACTGAAAGGAAACAGGAAGAAGAGATTAGGAAAACTGAGTTATTTTTAAGTAGCATTTACTCACGTCTAACAGTGACGGTGTTGATAAAATATTAATTAATTAAAAATAAATTTAATTTTCTAACTGTTGACCGTCAACAACGATCTTGGAACCTAAATTCTGATTTAAAATTTTCTAAGACTTAAGTATAACTCTGGTCATAAAATTAGAATCCAAAGCGTAAATATCCACATTTATTTTATCTTTTTCTTTTTTATCAATCGGAATCAATCCCGACTTTTGATGAAATCCAAATCGTTCTTGGATGAGTTATTCGTTAATAAACGCCGTAGAGTTTACTCTCATTTGATATTTAACTCTTTATAAATCTTTTGAATCATTCATAGACTATGTCATTGCTTAGGTGATCAATTCATTGATAAATTAAATAAGTAGTATATCCTGCTGAGTTAATGAAAAAGGATTCTTATTTATCCATAAAGTAATGCAGATTACAGAGAAGAAGTTTGAATGAATTGAGTCAAACCAAATTAACAAACTTAATCGAAATTCATATCGATTTGAAGATAATATGATAACATCACATAGCACAGCTGCACACAGGTGTAGATTAGATAGCAAGGCAATTACAACTCAAATCAACCCCATATTTCTCCTTTGAAGTTGAAGTTACCACACGTAGTTCTTATGAAGAACAATGATGAACTAAACCCTAATCTTGATTTCTCAAGATCAAACGACAAATAATTATTCTCAATTTGAAATGAACCAAGCACTACGGGTTGTTTAGATTTTGTCCCCCCATCAACGAATGCAAGGCACGCCACATTATCACTAACCTATTTAATCGAATTTGCTCCGAATATAGTCCAATTCCTTCCATTTCCAAGAACAAGATCAATAGATGCAACAGGATACCCAACCCTTGTGGAACCAAGATTAGTAGTATTCAGACAATATTTGTATTGGGAAATAAAAGGAGGGCGACACGTGTAAGACGATTAACGAAGGACACAGTGAAACTAAGAAGAATGAGAAGCACACAATCAAAGCCGTATCAAAGGATCGAAAAAGAACAGATGTGAAAGACTGAGTAAATCTCTGCATGATCGACACATAAGATCGGGAAAGTAATATCACACTGATCGAAACAGATAGCATTAAATGCTTATTGAACGGGAAAGTAGGAGTAATGATGAATGAGGAACGGGAAAGTAAGGAGAATAATAAACGTGGAGCGGAAAAGTTGAAGTAATGATGAACGTGGAGCGGGAAAGTAAGAGAATAATTACTTTTGTCACACGCTTGACACATATGATCGGGACAAAGCTGATTCTCAAGGAACGAAGAGTACGTGTTAATCATGCAAGGTAACGGACCAAAAAGTAAAAGGATGACCTGTCAATCGTACAATCATCCCGATCCAGAGATAATAAGAAGAACGAAAGAAGGTATCGGGACAAAAGGGGCCCATTAGATAATCTATAAATAGAAGAGAGTATTCAACAGAGAGGGGGTCAGAAAATTGAAGTGACGAAAAGGCTAAGGAAGAATAATCAGAGTAAAAGGAAAAAGATCATTAGGTATGTATACATTGTGTAAGATAGAATTTATAAATTCCACTATCATGATTCATTTTCTTGATTCAAAAGATTATGGATTTGTGACTGTAATTTGATCAGATTTATGATCTGTAAATGAATGGATTATTAAAATTTTCTCATTAATTGATTTAAAAGAGGATTCTATGTATCAAATTGTAAGTTAAAATCTTTCTGTTTATTGTTTTTCATCAAATCATTGGTTGTTGATGTCAATGGGAATTTGGCATAAATAATTTGGCGCTAGAAACAGGGGCTGGGTTAAAGGATTTATCCTATCTGTTCATGAAAAATGGATTTATCTGTTATATATGAATTTCAAAGGGAAAGAAATTTAGTATAAAGAATTTGGTAGTTTTATGCAACATTCTGGCTTAATTTAACTTTTCCCAGTAAGTGATTTTTTCTGCATAATAACCTTTATATGATATGAAAAATGGAAATTGTATCTCATTGAAAAGAAAAACTTTTAAGTTTGAATGAATCTGTTAAAATGTTTGATTTCCTATTTTATGTGTTTTTAAAAGATTCATGGTAAATAATACAAATTGTTTTACTAAAAGTATAGACATATTTTTAGAAGATCGGAAAACTAGTTTCTATCATTTTCTTTATTAAATAATCCGTTGAGAGATTATTTGGCTAACTTTTAAAAGATCATTATAATTCAAGGGAAGAAAGCAAATAATCAAGAAACAAAGAATCCAGAAGAAATATGTCTCAAGAAGCAGGATCTGGAAACCAAGACAGTAACGACGGACAAAGTTACAGACAAAGGGAAGGAGAGAGTGAGCCAGAACAACAACAAAGTGATGTAGGAGATCATTCACCTATCCATGAATTAACACCAAATACCATATCTCAAAATCAGCTGTCACATCATGAGAATTCAAGAAATGATGTAAATTATCTTCAAAATCTGATGAAAGAAATGAATGAAATAAGAGGAGAACAAAGGGCCAGTCATAATCAAATTGAATTATTAACCAGAGAAAATCAAGCCTTGAAAAATGCAATTCAACGTGAGTAAAGACAGGCTGTAACAGGGTCACGAAGTCAATAAACAATTTCTGGAAGACGTGTACCTAGAAATGAAAGGGAAAATCAAGATCATAGAATGGTATTAGTAGGATCATCATCACGAGCTAGGAGGCAACGGGAAAATCAAGAAATTCAACGTGCACAATGGCAAAAATGTATGGAAGCGATGGAGCAAATGAAAGAAGAGATAAAAGGATTAAAAAATAAAGAAGGAGGAAGAATAGAAGAGGTGTTGAAAGAAGCCAAGCGTACACCGCTAGCTCAGAGGTTGACATGTGTTCCATTGCCAAGAGAATACAGTATCCCTGTATTTGAATGTTATGATGGTACGAAGGACCCGACCTCAAATTTAAAGTATTATAATCGAGTGATGTCACGATGGGACGGACACGAATCAATAATGTGCCGATGCTTCCCTTCAAGTTTAACAGGTTCAACATTGTTATGGTATGATAGATTGCCAGAGAGTTCCATTGAATGTTATTCACAATTAGTGCGGAAATTTCTCGAAGCTTACATGTACAACAATCTCGTTGATTCGGGAGTAGACATATTATATTCCCTCACATCGTGGCCAGAACAAACGATCCGGTCTTATACAGCCCGATGGCATACAGTTTGTCAAGCAATTGGAGATGTCGACTCAAGTACAACAATTAACCATTACAAGTGGGGAATCGCTGACCGGAGATGTCAGCTTTTCATTGAAATTCATCGTAACAATCCCAAGACCGAGGGACAGCTCAGGGAGATAATAGAAACATGTGCAAGACTGCAAGATGTGCAGGAACAAGGTCCAAGAAGTAATTCACGAAATCAAAGAAACATGAAAATGACAAATTCAATCGAAGTATCACCAAAAAAAGAAATTCCCTCATAAATCTGAACCAAGGGAATCAAAGCGCCCACGGCAAGGGGATAATAAAAATTTTGTGCAGCGATTTCAAGAAGGAAATGTTCACAAAACTCAATATCTCATATTCTGAATTATTCGAAATCATAAAAAATAAACCAGATTTTCAATGGCCACCATCAAAAGGCAATCAGCCTGAGTTCACACAACGTTCGAAAGATTATTGTGAGTACCACTGTTATAAAGGGCACACAACAGATAATTGCAGGAATTTTATTATGCTGGTACAAAGAATGATAGATGCAGGAGAGTTGAAAGAATATATTTAAAGGCCCGAACCAATAGCAAGATCCGACAAAGGCAAAGCAGTGCACATTCCATATAACGAACACACCATTAATATGATATCATTTTCAGAAAAAAGAGATACAGATATGAACGCTGCAATTAATAAAAAGTTGTGTAAAAGGATTCGAGATCATGAAATTTTTAAAGTATCGGGAAGGATAACGGAAGCTTGGGAAGACTAGATGGCATCCCCTTTAACTTTCTCAGCACGGGAAGTAAATCAAGAAATTGAGATGCACAATGATCCTTTGGTCCTTACATTGCCAATGTCAGGATGGAACGTTAGAAAAATTCTTATGGATGGGGGTAGTTCCTTGAACGTATTGTTTCATGACACATTTTGCAAAATGGGACTCACAAAAGATCAATTAATCCTATCCCGATATATTATTTATGGGTTCAATGGAATGGCCTCAAGACCAGAAGGAGATATTGATTTGCAAGTATCTGTTGGACCAATTAACATCTCAACAAGATTCAGTGTAGTAGATGCCCCATCTCCGTACAATGCAATAATCGGGAGATGTTGGGTACACCAGCTGAAAGGTGTAATTTCCTCTTATCATCAATATTTGCGGTTTCCAACACCGTAAGGAGAAATGGAGATCAAGGGAGATCAAGATGATGCGAAGTTTTGTATAATGGCGGAGGTAAGAATGCATGAAGAGCGGGAACAACAACAGCGTGAAAGGAAGAAAAACCGTAAGATCGAAGCAAAGGAAGAGGAGATAAATCAATAATTAAAAAGAAACACCAAACAAAAATCAACAAATAAGTTGGGAGAAAGCAGTAAGAGTCAAGAAAATTCAACAAATCAGCAGTTCGAAGGACCCTCATAGCAATTAAAGGGAACTCCAAATTCGATCGGGAATCCAAAACCAATTTTCACTTCTGTAGAAGAAACTAAAATCATAAATATTGGAACTTCAGAATGGCCTAAACAAGTGCGAATTGGAACATTGATGAAAGAAGACATGGAGCAAAGTTTAATCAAGTTACTTCGTGATTTTGTAGATATATTTGCATGGAAGATGGAGGATATGCCCGGGATAGATCCAAGTATTGTACAACATGAATTACAAATACGTCCCGATGTTATACCATTTCGACAACGGATACGAAAGGTTGCACCGGAATATCACGATCCAGTTGAAAAAGAATTAGCAAAGCTTCTAAGTGCAGGATTCATTCGTGAAGTGCGATATCCAACGTGGATTTCTAATATGGTGATCGTTCCAAAAAAGAACGATGGAGTAAGAATCTGTATAGACTTCACCAACTTAAATAAAGCATGTCCAAAAGATAGTTACCACTTCCCAACATTGATCAGTTGGTAGATGCTGTAGAAGGCCATGAGGCATTATCTTTTATGGATGGCCAGTCAGGATACAACCAGATTGCACTTGCTGAAGCAGATCAAGAACACACATCGTTCTTCACTCTCTGGGGTTTGTATTGTTATACCAGGATGCCGTTTGGATTACGAAACGCGGGAGCGACATATCAACGACTGGTTGATGCAATATTCAAACCTTGGATCGGACAAATACTAGAAGTTTATATGGATGATATGTTGGTAAAAAGTAAATTATCTATCGACCATCTACAAGACCTCGCTGAAATTTTTGGTGTATTACGAAAATACAAGATGAAAGTTAATCCGCAGAAGTGTACTTTTGGTGTTACTTCGGGACGTTTTTTGGGTTACTTGGTTACAAAAAATGGAACTGAAGTTGATCCAGCAAAGATTCAAGCAATAACAGATATGCCATCACCCAACAGTATTAAAAGTGTACATAAATTAAATGGATGTTTGGCTGCTTTAAGCAGATTTATTGCCAGATCATCAGAACGGTGCAAACCCTTCTTTGATATACTCAAGAAGAAAAATAAATTTGAGTGGAACAATCGATGTGAACAAGCTTTCCAAGACATAAAAAAATATCTAGCTACATTGCCAGCATTACAGAAACCGGAACCTGAAGAGATATTAACTTTGTATACAACGGCAACGGAAGATGCAATCAGCGCAGTGATGGTACGTACTAATGAGAAAATAGAAAAACCGATATATTATATTAGCAAAACCCTTAATTCGGCAGAAAGAAATTACACTAAAATTGAACAACTCATTTTATCATTGGTCTTCGCCACTCAAAAGTTACGTACTTATTTTCTCACACATTATGTTCGTGTCCCGAGCAAGGCACCATTACAATCAGTATTAAAGAGTACAGGAAAAGTAGGAAGGATCTCCAAATGGAACGCCCAGCTAGAACAATTCAACATCATTTATGAGTTGCAAACCGCACAAAAATCTCAAGTTTTAGCTGACTTCCTTGCGGATTTCCCGATTGAAGAAGAATATGAAATTCAAGGTCCGATAGTCTCAAGTTTTAGCTGACTTCCTTGCGAATTTCCCGGTTGAAGAAGAATATGAAATTCAAGGTACGATAGTTGGAAAAAAAAAAGAAGTTAACTTATTTAAAAACTTTTTCATTAAATTTTTTATCACATTAATAATTTATTTTTTATCCATGATTAAAGGATTACCAGGATGCGAGGAAGAGGACCCACAAGATATTCTGAACTCAACAAACTCTCAAAGGTGGGAAGTGTTGATGGGTCCCGAAACAAAGAAAGAGTAGGAATTGGTATTGTGATTACTGCACCAATGGGAGGACGAATGACACATTCATTCCGTCTTGAGTTTGAAGAACATACAAACAATATAATAGAATATGAAGCTGTGGTTCATGCTCTAAAACTCATCATCGAACTAGGAATCAGCAATGTTCGACTCACAAGTGATTCACAGTTGATAATTCGACAGGTCAAATTAAAATATCAAACACTTGATGAAGATTTAGCACAATATAAAAATCTTGTTCAAAGTTTAGCAAATCAAATCCCAAATATTATTTTTTGGCATCTATCCCGAGACAAAAACCGACATGCTGATGCACTGGCATTCATTTCCTCCATGGCAAACGATCCTAATATCACGGCAATAAAAGTCGGAAGAATATATGAACCATCTATTCAGATAAAAGCACTTCATAACATAGAAGGAAATGTGACAGAAGAAATTAATGATCCCGCAATACAAAATGCCCCATCTATGCCTCAACAAGTAGATAATCAACCAAGTGAACCAGATTGGAGGATTCCGATTCATCAATATCTCCAAGATAATATATTGCCTTCCAATTCTAAAGAAGCAAGAAAAATCCAACTCAAATCAGATAATTATCAGCTTCGGGATGGAATTTTGTATCGTAGATCATTCCTCGGGCCATTATCCCGATGCCTATCACAAAAGGAAGGAATACGGATACTCAAAGAAATAAATTATGGAGATGCGGGAAACCACAGTGGAAGGCGTTCACTCGCATTAAAAGCTAAAACCCAAGGCTACTATTGGATATCCATGCTTTAGGACTCAGAAAACATGGTACGAAGGTGTGAAGAATGCCAACGATTCGTAAAGAAAATCAAAGCACCTGCCACAGAGCTTAATTCTGTACTCAGTCCATGGCCATTCACAAAATGGGGGGTAGATATTGTTGGTCCGTTAGTTGAAGGGACCAAAAGGAGAAAATATTTAATAGTGGATATCGATTATTTCACCAAGTGGGTAGAAGCTAAAGCATTATCTCGGATCAGAGATTCCGATGTCTTCACATTTTTATTTGAAAATATCATCTGTAGATTTGGGATTCCAGCAGCCTTAGTTTATGATAATGGACAGCAATTTCAAGGAAAGAACATTGATATGCTATTTGAAGCATATAACATTCAGAAACACAAATCCACACCATTTTATCCCCAAAGTAATGGACAAGCTGAATCCACAAATAAAACAATTGCAATAAATCTGAAGAAGACATTGGATGGGTATTACAAAAGTTGGTGTGAACAGTTGCATAATACATTATGGGCGTATCGCACCACAAGGAAAGAATCCACTGGAGAATCACCTTTCCTTCTCACATATGGGACAGAAGCAGTTATACAAACAGAAGTCATTCTATCAACAACTAGAACAGAAGCATGGGAGAAAAATCTAAATACGGATTTAATGTTAAAAAAGTTGGATGATTTGGAAGAAAAAAGAGAAGTGGCACTCCAGAAAATGGAGAATTATCAAAGAAGGTTGGCACGGGATTATCACAAAAGGGTCAAGTCACGAAACTTTGTCCAAGGACAATATGTTTTACGACAAATCCCAGAATACCATCGGGACAAAAGTGCTGGAAAGTTCGCACCAACCTGGGACGGTCCATATGTAATACAAGCATCAGCGGGACAAGGATCGTACTATCTCCGAAATATGCAAGGAGACATCTTACAACATCCTTGGAATGCACAATACTTAAAGCTTTATTATCCATAATTAATAGCACATCTATGGTGGCCAACACAGGTATTAAAGTCTTTATTCAATACTTCATTTACCAATAAAATTCTTTGTGAGTTTATACTTAAAATAAGAATCAATTCCAGGGATATCTTATTCTGGAAAACGCTACGATTGGCTACATAATCAAAATTCAAATCCAGGAACATCTTATTCTGGAAACGCTACGATTGGCGACATAATCAAAATTCAAATCCAGGAACATCTTATTCTGGAAAACGCTACGATTGGAGACATAATAAAAATTCAAATCCAGGAACACCTTATTATGGAAAACGCTACGATTGGCGACATAATCAAGATTCAATTACTCCAGGAACATCATATTCTGGAAAGCGCTTACGAATAGCGATACAATCCTAATATCAAAGAGGTAAATGTCCTTATAGAATTTTAATAATTCAGAAATTCTAATAAAGAAGGAATACCTAATTTATGGTTATCATTTTCAGAGTACGTTCGGGACCAACCCTGTATCTTACCCCTGGCCCGGGTTTGTTTCGTATGTGTGGGATCTCAAATTACATGTTTTGAGGTATATATACTTCGATCCATTGTACTCGTGAAACAATATGATTAACCTAAAGATTTCATAAATATCATATCTTATGCAGGGACAATATTCAGAACACATTCAAGCACAGAAGTGGAAAATTACAAAATGATGTTTTCAACTACAGTAAGTCAAACTTCAAAATAACAAAGGATCGGGATATAAGAAAAGAATATCAAAAGATGAAGCTATGAGCATTAGAGCAAAGAACAAGTACAACTAGGCTTCAGAGTTGGAACGTCGGGACGGTTGAGGAGGAACCATCGGGACGGTAGCACGACCATTCAAAACAGAAGGATCGGCTTGAGCACGATCCAAGGCAGAATTAAATGACATTGCAATTTTTTCCTTGGCATCTTGTCTTACCCAGATGATATAAGCATGCCTGTAATCAATTTCTGATTGAAGATCTTTAATTTTTTGCTGATCCTTTTCTACTTTTTCTTTTTCAGCATTTAATTCCTTTAATAGCTCATCAGATCTTGATTGTACTTTTATAATTTCCTGTTCTTGAGCTTCGCGTTTTAAAGTTTCAGCATTCAACTGAGATTGCAAATCCCGAAGCTTTATTACACTCAGAGCTACATTTTTCTCTGAAGTCTTCAACTCTGCAGTAATATTTGCTATCGCGTTATTTGCGATATTGAGTTCCGCTCCTGCTACTATTGCTCGTCCATTGGCTTCGTTGATCTTCTTTTCTAGCACTGAAAACCAGAATGAATATCAGATAAACCATATAATATCTTCAATAAAACAAGCATGTAACTCAAGCATATACCTCTAGCTACAGACTTAAACTCTGCTTCTTTAAGGGTTAAAGTTTTTAGAGCTTCCTGATATTTGGATTCAGCTCTATTACGTCTTCAAGTATTCAACTCAATACTATCGGAAAACTGTGCTAATTTCCCCTTAACCAGTTCCATATCCATATTTACTTCTCTTGCATGATCGTTCAACTGAGTCATCCTACGCTGGAACCTAAACAGGGATTCCAAGTCTCCCACTGATCCCATAAATGAATTGAAAAAATTCAAAAAAAATAAAATAATATGTGTGGTACGAACTATAGATTCGTACCCAATATAAGTATGATCTAACCTATAGAGGTACGAACCCAAAATATGATACGAACTAAGAGGTGAAGAGCGAACCTTGATTCTGATCTTGAAGCTTTTGATTTTGATCCTCAAAATTTTGAAGTTGTTGTTGTTGTTGTTGTTGTTGAAATTTTTGTTGAAGATAGTTGTTTTGCTGCTTGAGATTTTCAATTTCTTGCTGTAAATTTTTATTTCCGTGCTTCGCCTTCGTTGCTTCATTCTTGAGCATCAGCTCCATCATTATGGCCCAAGCCTTATAAAACTTGTACGCTGCAAATGTGCATCGGTACCATATTTAAGCTGAGCAAGAGCTTGCTGCTGAAAAGAATATGATGGACCATCTGCAACAGTCAGAACTTTATTTAAAGAAGAAGGAAGACTGAGTGGGTACGATTGATCGAAATACTCGCTTTCGAACCAAGCGTCTCGAGTATTCTCCAGTGGAGCAGCACCGAATGAAGTCCGCAGCCTATCCATTGAAGAACTATCAGATTTCCATGGATCGTGATATGCGGAAGTATTCAGAAATCCTTTAGAAACAAACCACTGAACGGCTTCGTCTTCTTCACCAGCAAGAATGATTCCCTCATCCTCTTCAGAGAAGGGCCATTGAATAGAAGGTTCAGCATCCGGCATGTCAACATTGGCACTATCAGCAGGAGCGGCAGATTGAACTAATGTCCCGATGGGTGCATTTGATTTATGAATGACTCCAGGAACATTTTCATCCACAAGGAGGCTCGGGACATTAGGGACATCTGTAGCTGAAGTGCTAGGAGCCATGATTTCAACATTTGCTTCTTCAGAAATTTCATTTCTTTGTTCTTCCACAACAACATCAACAACAACATTTTCTTTTTCAGTATTTTCTTCAACGGTAACAGCTTCGTTCACTTCTTCCATATTTTCTTCTTCAATAGCAATATCATCTGCTTCTTCTTGAGGCAATCCAGTAAAAACTGTTATTGTACCACTACTTGGAGCAATTGACTCTATGTCAAAGTTAAAAGGAAGGGGAGAAAAGGAATCATAGATGACGGTGGGAGCAGCGGTGGTAGGAACAGTTTCAGAAATGGATTGGGCTATTGAAGGCTGCTCCGAAGAAAGAATTGGTTCCCCCACGCTAACATGAACAACATTGATGATAACGTGCTGTCCCGAAACTTCTGCTCGGACCGAACCTTCAACGTCCTGTCCCGCAGCAGTGATAAGAGCGGAACTGCTGTTCCCCTCAACAAAGTAATCTATAATTTCCCCTTCCTCTACTTCGGAAGGGTACAACGGTCTTTTAAGTTTTTTCTTTTTCTTTTAAGGGAAAACCAATTTTCGTTTTAACTTCTTCCTCAACTCTTTGCCTACCTTCAACGATCTGAATACCAAGACTTGAGCGAGGAGGAGGAACATCGGTGTGGAGTTCAGAATCGGGTTCAACCTGAAACACAAACATTTGTCCCGTAAGGAAAAATTTAATGGTAGTTCGGGACAATATTGAAATAAAGAATAATACGAACCTTAAAATCAAACTTATAGTCCACAAAATTTAACCGCCTAGGACAATAGCTTGGGAAACGATTACGAAGTTCTTGAATTTCATATTTGGAGATGTTACCGAAAATCCAAGGACCTTCAATTACAATTGGAGTGCGATACCATTTATAGTCATGATCCTGACGAATTCTTTCTTTTGTGGGAAAATCAAGTTTGGTATGGGGAATAAATTTAATTTTGGGATCCTCGACCTCATGTAATAAAGGAAATCCCGAAAGACACTTGCGAACAGGGCTAACGCTCCACTTCACGTAATTCATGTTAGTAATGCAATCTCCATATGTAGTATGAAAATTTTACGGTATAACTGCTACGTTCTGTAAAATCCGGAACGTAGCAAGTAAGATTAGTCCGCCCTTCACTTCGGAGGCTACACTCATCAAAGATACGCCACCAATTTCCATTGTATTGAGTAATGGATCGAGCAAGTCCATGAGGAGAATCACCACGAGTTGCAAGGACTACATATTAAAAATGATTTTCTTCTTCATATAATGGGAGACGAAGTCCGGCCTCTAAAGCACCAGCAGAAATTAGTAAACTATTGGGAGAATATAAAGCTTTGCATCGCTCCTAAAGTTAGTACGTCAGTATTTTTATCATAGAATGAGACTTTAAATCCTTCAAGATCATGTCTTTTCTTAAAAACCTCAATGTTCATCGACCGGTAACTATAAGTCGCATGAGCCCACTTATTTCTGGGGGCAGGATTAGCGGCTGTAGAAGCCTCAGGAGCTGGATTACGAACAGACCGAGAAACATCATATCTAGAAGAGGGAACTCTTGAAGATCTTCCATATTCTTGGTGATCACCAGCAACATTGGGATTTCTGGAAGGAATAACGTTTTATCTGAAAAGAAAATTTCAAAGGATCATTGTGTGAAGAAATCATCATAGATCGTAAAGAAACAATCATAGAAATCAAAAAACAATTATCAGTTCAATCATATCTGTTAAAAGCTAATCATGGTTAAATATTAAAGTAAGATACTGAAGGTAAAAAATCCTCAACATACCTGGAGAAAGAAGATAAACAATTACTTGATCAAAGGTAAAATAAATGTGATTGATGCTAAAAGCTCCTGAACAGTTGGGAGAACGAAAGTATTTGAAAATTTCAAGGAAGATAAAGAGCAGCAACTTTAAGAGGTAAAAACAGAAGTGGAAAAGACTGCATCGTATTTAAAGCGAAGAATAGAAACCGTCACAATTTGAAAAGGCATTAATCAAGGCAAAGATTTGATTTCCTCGAAAAAAGGATAACTGACACAAACGTGATAATAGAAGTTACTGCTTACGAAAAGTTCGCGTAACGTGTGAAAAGAAGTAATGGTAAAATAGAAGGTAATAATTCTTCTTCTACTTTTTTCAAAACCTTAGATCAACCGTTAAAAGTTTTTGAAAAAGGAAGAAGAAGGGGGCAAGTTGTTTGGAAATAAAAGGAGGGCGACACGTGTAAGACGATTAACGAAGGAGACAGTGAAACTAAGAAGAATGAGAAGCACACAATCAAAGCCGTATCAAATGATCGAAAAAGGACATATGTGAAAGACTGAGTAAATCTCTGCATAATCGACACATAAGATCGGGAAAGTAATATCACACTGATCGAAACAGATAGCATTAAATGCTTATTGAACGGGAAAGTAGGAGTAATGATGAATGAGGAACGAGAAAGTAAGAATACTAATAAACGTGGAGCGGGAAAGTAGGAGTAATGATGAACGTAGAGCGGGAAATTAAGAGAATAAAAAGCAGGAAGCTTTGTGGTAAGAGCTCTGTCTATTCCTCTCTTAATGTCTCCTTTAGCTGGGATTTTTTTCAACGTTCACGTTTTTTCTTTTTCTTATTTATAATTACTTTTGTCACACGCTTGACACATATGATCGGGACAAAGTTGATTCTCAAGGAACGAAGAATACGTGTTAATCATGCAAGGTAACGGACCAAAAAGCAAAAGGGATGACCTGTCAATCGTACAATCATCCCGATCCAGAGATAATAAGAAGAACGAAAGAAGGTATCGGGGCAAAAGGGGCCCATTAGATAATCTATAAATAGAAGAGAGTATTCAACAGAGAGGGGGTCGGAAAATTGAAGTGAGGAAAAGGCTAAGGAAGAATAATCAGAGTAAAAGGAAAAAGATCATTAGGTATGTATACATTGTGTAAGATAGAATTTATAAATTCCATTATCATGATTCATTTTCTTGATTCAAAAGATTATGGATTTGTGACTGTAGATTGATCAGATTAATGATCTGTAAATGAAAGGATTATTAAAATTTTCTCATTAATTGATTTAAAAGAGGATTCTATGTATCAAATTGTAAGTTAAAATCTTTATGTTTATTGTTTTTTCATCAAATCATTGATTGTTGATGTCAATGGGAATTTTGGCATAAACAATTTGGCGCTAGAAACAGGGGCTGGGTTAAAGGATTTATCCCACCTGTTCATGAAAAATGGATTTACCTGTTATATATGAATTTCAAAGGGAAAGAAATTTAGTATAAAGAATTTGGTAGTTTTATGCAACATTCTGGCTTAATTTAACTTTTCCCAGCAAGTGATTTTTTCTGCCTAATAACCTTTATATGATATGAAAAATGGAAATTGTATCTCAGTGAAAAGAAAAACTTTTAAGTTTGAATGAATATGTTAAAATGTTTGATTTCCTATTTTATGTGTTTTTAAAAGATTCATGGTAAAGATTTCTGCTTTGTTTTGAGCACGTAGATAAAATTTTTCTTTCTTATTCTGCTGTTAAGTTCGCAACGGGCCAACGAGTTTTTGCTAGCTGGGTTGGTATCAGGTGGTTTTATACTGGATACGATTTGTCCTCACTAGTGGTATAGCAACACTCTTTCTAGAGGTGTACCCGACAAATATCGAGTTAAGGGCAGTCTGTTGAACATGCGACTCCATCTTCCTGTGTGTGTGTTTTTCTGAAGTCTGTTGTTGTTTCTTCTAACCCTTAACTATCTTTAAGCTTCTGTTTGGTTTGTTCATTGTTACAGGAATTTCTCTAACATTCTTAACTCGATAATTTTTTAAATTTGTAACAATGGAAACGAGAAATAATTTTTTTTGGAATTAATTATTCGACGAGCTCAATATAGGGCTTCTTTGATATTGCAGTATCATCATGGTTCAATTGATGATTTTCGTTTACAAGATACGCTCTCTTTCTTGTCTTATTCAGAAGATGAAGGGATTGATAGGTTTTTGGTTCGTGGGCGTAATCATTAAGACAAATGAAACTAAAATGTCTCATACTTCAATGGGTACAGTATCCTTCATCAAAATACTTGGACTTGGTGGGCCTTAATATAACATTTGTACTCTTTAGACTCTGATTGTTCTGGGCCTTAATACAACATTCGGACAAAACAGAGTCGCATTAGAGAATGGATTGTGGTATGTGATCGTGAGAAGAAATGCTGTGAAAGTTGAATGAGATTGAAGTCATATTCAATAGATGGGTTGCCTGCTTTCTATTGATAATTGGAAATTTAGGGTTTTGGTTAGAACTCGAATTGATTTTGGTTATTATCAATCTGGTGGTCGCTGGATAGAGATTGAGAAGAATATTGTTGATGTTGGTCTTGGAGATTATGGATCTAAGGGTGAATCAAGTAAGAGTTGAGACGTTGGTGTTTAGTTGCTGTCGCTGATTGATTGATTGATTGATTATGGAGTCAACAGAGCATTTCTGTTGTTGCAATCGACTAGGTTGATGATGTTATTAAGGTTCAAACACCCATGTTTTTCAAACTGGTTGTAGAATATGTGAGACGGCAACCCAAGAAAAGAAGCTCCATGCTTTAATTCTTAAGTTTATCAAAGACCGGACTACAGGCTTACGTTTGATTGAGGTCGGAATGCAAGCTTCTGCTGTTGTTTCAATTGGGAACGGTGGAGATCATCGCCATCATGGTGGTTTTGCTGATGGCATGAAGATTGTTTTGCTTGGCCTAATCTTGAAATTTCTAATTCAACAGTCAGAAGAGATGAGAAAGCTTGACGGATAAGACGATTAATGGCAGGCGAAGAAGAAAGTATTTGCTAGGGTTAAAGGAAGAATATACAAAAAGACCATTTTGCCCCTTTTCCATACATGTGCTCACATGCTTGTCTAGAGGTTTCCTTTATCTCTACTATTTATACCCAACAAATTATAAGGGATGACTAAATGGACTTAGGCACTCAATTTGGATTGGGCTCGAATTTAAGGTCCTAGAAAGGTGGTCATCCGGGGCTCGTTTGTTTCCTTCGTCTTCGTCGGACAGAAGGTGTTCAATTCGTGTTTGATTATGAATCTGGTTTATCTGCTTCTGGTGGTTTTCGGAGGCAGTTTTCTTGGTCGTTAATATGCGGAATTTTCGGAGGAAGTTTTCTTGGTCATTAAATTGTGGAATTTTCGAAGGTAGTTTTCTTGGTCGTTTTAAAGGAAGCAACAGAAACTGAATAGCAACAATAATCAAAATATACAGGTATGATTTATTAATATATGAATCGTATGCATGATGTCTTGAAATTATTAAAAACGGTTAATGCACTCAAATTAACAACCGTATGTCACATTTGATGAAACGCAATTGTACACTAAAATTTATGCACTAAATTTAATGCATAAAATCAAGACAATTATTATACGCATAATAAAAACGTAGTTATGAAATGATTTTACATAAAGCATGCGTAGGGTGTTGTTTATTTGATTATAAATAAATCGTATTCATATAATAATTAGGCAATATTTTACAGAAATCGTAAGGATTTTATTTATAGAGATAAAATAAAATAATGCTAATTGTTATGAAAAACAACAAAAACAAGTTTTTTGGTACAGTGTCTGAAGTCAATCTGGTAACCAATGTGAGAGAATAGTGGGTAGACTCTTGTGCTACCAAGCATGTCCGCAGAAACAAAGATATGTTCACCTCCTATCAGAAGGTAGGGGTAGGAGAAAATCTATATAGGGGTAACTCGTCCGCAACACAGGTTGCGGAAAAAGGAAAAGATGGGATGAAGCTCATTTTGGCAAAACTCTCACAATGAATGAAATTCTTCATGTTCCGGACATCTGTAAAATTCTTGTATCTTGTAGTATATTAGATGTTAAGGGTTTTATGAATCTGGAAAAATAGTGTAACTCAGTGTAAAGAGCTATAAGACAGAGGATTTTACAAATTAGATGTAACCTCAATTTAAATAAATAAAATTGATTCCTTTTATGTTTGTGTGTCATTGAATGTCTGACATGGCAGACATGGTCATGTTATTCAATGAACAATTTGGCGAGCATAGGCTGCATTTCCAAATTTAATTTGGAAAGTAAACATAAAGGTTAAATATGCATAAAATCTAAATATGCTAAAATGTCTTATAAGAAAAATGTTCAGGAAAAATTCTAAACCCTTAGAATTAATTCACTCAGACCTATTTGACTTGAACTCAGTTCAAACTAAAGGTGAAAATATAATCCATTAAGGAGATGATGAAGCCATGAATTAGTTCAGGACTACCTGCGAATTATGGGGGGAGACCTTTCTCTCAGTTGGCTATGTCCTGAACAAAGTACTTTTTAAAGGATCAGATAAATCTCCAAATGAATTATAGAAATGTAGACAACCCTATTCTGCATACTCCAAAAATGTGGGGGGTTTTGGCTAAGGTTTCTATCCCTCCACATAAGAGGACAAAGATAGGACCCAAAACTGTTAAATGTGTCTTCATAGGATATCCTGAACACATTACAGATTATAGGTTTAGGGTTGTAAGTTCTGATATTTCAGAAATTGGTATGACTACCATTATGGAATATAGGAATGTTGTGTTCTTTGAAAAAATTGTTTCCTTTGAAATTTGAATCTCGCTTGATGTGTGTTGATCCCCTGGATGTCCCTTCTAATTGTCAGACAATCCTTCTAGAGGAAGATGAAGTTGAGCCTACAAGAGACAAAAGATTTAGAATAGAGATATTTTTTAGAGGATGAAAAAATTTGATCATGTAATGTTCTCTAGTGGATTTAAAATAAATGAATCTGACAAGTGTGTTTACACTAAAACTGTCTATGAGTAGGTTAAGTAGGTATACTTGTAATCCGAGACAGGAGCATTGGGATGCACTTTTTAGAGTGTTAAGGTATCGTAATACACTTTAAACCTTTGTTTGAGTTATGAGAGATACCCTGCTGTTCTTGTAGGATACTGTGATGCAAACTGGTTAGCAGACTCAGAGGAGTCTAAATCTACGAGTGGATACGTCTTCACTCTAAACTATGGATCAGTGTCTTGGAAGAGTTCCAAACAGACCTGTATCGCTCGGTCCACTATGGAATCCGAGTTTATTGCGTTATATAAAGCAGGAGAGGAAGCCTCTTGGCTAAGATGCTTTTAGAAGACATTCCTCTCTGGCATAGGCCTGTGCCAGCTATATCTATACATTGCGATTGTCAAGCTGCAATAGCTAATGCTAAAAATAGTAATTATAATGGAAAATCCATTCATATTCGGAGAAGACACAACTCTCTAAAATAACTAATCTCGAATGGCGTTATTTCTGTTGACTGTGTGAGGTCTAAGGAGAATATCGCGGACACTTTGACGAAAGGCTTGTCCAAGGAGATAGTTAGTAATGCATCGAGGGGGACGGGACTTAAGCTCATCAATTAAAACTTGCCATGAAGGATACTCAACCTTGCTGACTGGAGATCCCAAGATCAAGGTTCTGAATGAGACAACTAATTTGTGGCGGGTAAAAATTAAACACTATCAGAGAATTATTTTCTCTGTCCCTTCCCTATGGTGTAGACGTGATAGTGTGACTGCATGTGAGGATGACTTATAGTAAAGTCTTAATGAGTTCTATAGTTTCAATTTAAGATTGAAATGGGGTGTAGAAGTTAACACTCTTGATAGAACTCACCTATCTGAATGAGGAAGTGGGTCGCTTCCTATGAGAACTGACCTGATTCTCTAGAGCATTCTGAGAAACGGGATATGTCCAGGGCCAAAACGGACACAACGGCGTGAACTTAACATCGATTTTAAGAGATATGTCGCATAAGGAGTTATTGATGAATTACACCAAACGATGGCAGCTCAAGACATCGCGTTCACTGTCCATCAAGTAGTTCCGGTGCTTCTCACTAAGCAAAGGTTCAATTCCTTATGGACACCTATTGCTTAAGAGGTATTTTTCGTTTTTCAGGTTTTTATGATTTCTTCGTGTTTCTTCATTCATGTGGGGGATTGTTAGAATTAAAAAATGATTTTTTAATATTTTGTCTTGATGGGAATTGATCCTGGGATCAAAGGGTCGCTAGCCATTATGTGGGTGAAAATAACAAATCCACCTTTTCACTTATTAGTGAATGAGAAACCCTTGGTTAGTCCCACATTGGACAAACCAAGGATGAAGTCTATCCATATTACCACAAAGGTTGCACCTAAGGGAAAGAAATTGTGTATTGGATATGGACTAAGGGAATGGGCTAGTGGGCAAACTCACACATATGCGGTGCTTTGCACCGAAGCACGCGAGCCGCTGGCTTGCGTATGATTGCGTGTGCTTTTGCATGAGATGGCATGTGCCCGTCGAGTACACGGCGTAAGCTCGACGTGTGCGCAGCATGTGCCAGCGTGTGCCTATCAATACTTAATGGTCTTTTATTTTAAATTCCTATAATAAATATTTTACCGTTTTATTATTTATGGGAATTTATTCATATTAAAAACTGTTTCATTATTTATGAGAATTTATTTGAATTAAATAAAAAAGATCTTTTTATAAATACAATTTAATTCTCCTCTCTCAAATTTTCCTATAAAAGCAGAAAAAGGATTTCATTTTTCCTTACCCCAGACGCAGCTACTATCTTGTCGTCTTTTCCCCTCTTCCTGCTTTGTTTTGAGCACGTATATAAAATTTTTCTTTCTTATTCTGCTGTTAAGTTCGCAACGGGCCAACGAGTTTTTGCTAGCTGGGTTGGTGTCAGGTGGTTTTATACTGGATTCGATTTGTCCTCACTAGTGGTATAGCAACACTCTTTCTAGAGGTGTACCCGACAAATATCGAGTTAAGGGCAGTCTGTTGAACATGCGACTCCATCTTCCTATGTGTGTGTTTTTCTGAAGTCTGTTGTTGTTTCTTCTAACCCTTAACTATCTTTAAGCTTCTGTTTTGTTTGTTCATTGTTACAGGAATTTCTCCAACAGTAGCTTTAACAAAAGCTTTGAGAAATGGTTGATAAATGGGAGAACTTAGTGTAATGTAAGGAACTATGGTACTAAGTTTCACTCCTCCATTACCTTCAACACCCAAGCTAACGACCTTGTTATTGTTAACGTTTATACCCTTTAGATTAATGTTAATAATCCGCGCTTCTCGGCTTTTTTACTAAAGGGGTGTATGCTAAAAAGCTCTGTATATCAGCTGGAGTTGGTGGAACCATACGAAATGGTCCATCACCAAAAAACATCACTCCCGGAGCTGAATCCGTACTAGGGAGACAAACCGAAAACTGTTTTTTGATTTTCAACTTTGCTGACATAAACTGAGAAGAAACTGATACTAAAGATCGAGAAAGACCTGCCATTCCAGAAACACCAACAGGAAGGGAGTTCAGAAGGCCTTGTGGTGCGCAAGAAACATATTGCTTATTGAATTTGGCAATAGATGTAGACGGGGTTGAACCATTAGTCCAGGAAATACTCAAATCCTTTTGGGTTAATTGAGCTAAGGAACATTTGTTAGTGACAGGGTTCACTGGGGTGACAACACAGGTAAAATGAGCTCTATTTTCACTCTTCAAGGAAGGACATAACGGGGAGAAATAAGATTTCGCACTTGAACATGCAGGAGAAGCACAAGGAACAGTTGGGTATTTCTTAGGGCAATGATACCATAAAAATGGACCACCAAGATCTATGACATACTTTTCATGGATGTTTAGAGTGATTGAGTAGAGAGAAGTTTTGAGATCTTTAGTGATTGGTGCTACCAAGGCATGGTATGGTTGAGCTGAACCTGATACACAATTTGAAGATAAAAATATGAATACGATTGATGATAATATTGTAAAAAGAATGAGATGAGTATTTTGCTTACGAGACATTTCTCTTTGTGGGATTTTGATATTTGAGTTGAGAATGTTGTGAATGAATTACTAAGAGAAGTGGGGGATCACTTATAAAGGGAAATGTTTCGACTTTTTTAGTCGGTTGGTTTGATTTTCCTTTGGTAGATCAGGATTGCGAATTGGCCTTATAATATTTGTATGTTCAGAAATTTCTAGGAATCAGTATAGCTGCATTAATTATGGCAACTGCACAATAGATTTGCTTGGCTCTACGAGTGTGCCGCATTATTAGCGTCATCAGCTTGATGAATATTTTGGCCTGGTTGTACCGCAGATACGGTGGTGAACTAGGGTCTAGTTAACATGGCTTTCAACAAATGGATCATTAGTTACAGATATGATTAAAGCGATAAATGTAATGTGATTTTGGTCGGCCTATATCCACACACGGATCCATGTGATTTTGGTCAGCCTATATCCACACACGGATCCCGAAAGATCAAATTATAGTAGTGTTGGTCATTTTACATTTATGTTGATACTCTTTTTTTAATAGGAAAAAAATAGTATTTTGTCTGATCGGAAGTAATTACATCAATGAAAAAATTAGGATAGTTGTCCATCCATTCTTTTGAGACATTAAAACGACGATAATATTTAGCTGCGATATCAATTTTAACTGATAAATGACTGATAAATATAATTATGACTAACATATTCAATTCCAATGAAAGTAAAACTGTCTACTAGTATTAAACAATCATTTAAAAATATACTATTAAACCAATTTATTAGGTTATTTTTATTCAAAGATAATTAATAACACTCTTAGCATCATTATGAATGCATAAATTATTCAATTTTTTTTACTTTCGCCCATGTGACAGCCTAAAGAATTCATAGGTTTTCTGCTTCTTCAGGGTCCCTTGCTAAACTTCTTATGGTTCTACATCCCTTGAATGCATCTGTTACATTAGTCAAATATAAACCCAAACCTGCCACTTGATTAGTATCTTTATCAAAAGAAGTATCACAAAAGATTCTTTAACAATCATAAGGAAATCCACTCATGGTAGAATTCAAGTTGTTATCTATTTCAATTAAATGTGTCAGAGGAAAAGAAAAAGCATGAACATCACTATAATATTGGAATGATTCATTAGCTATCTTATTAGCCCAACGAACAGTAGCAACATGATTCATATTTTTTTTTTGAAAGACCTTGTTACATCTATTTTTTCAATGTACCAGGCAGTAGTAAGAACAATGCAGATATCTAAATTACAAAAATAATTGTAATAATATTGTCTTATTCAATATTATATATCTCAATTAACTAGTAGAAGATAGTAGAAATGATAGAAAATTAACTAGATACCTGACTTATTTAGAAACCAAAATGAATTTTGGATAACGATTTACCACCAATTACAACATCAATTGTGATAAGCTCAGATGGTCATCCCACAACAGTGCTAATTGGATATGCAATTACACCTAGAGACAGGAGGAAATCATCTAGACCTCCATCTCTAAATATATACTACACCCGTAGTACAACTATCACACAAAATGTTCCAAGACCTGTTACGGCCAATAAACACTCTAGCTGGGAAAGTCAATCAGATGACTCCACCACCACCTGAAATAGTAGCTCCAATGCTTGCAACTTTGCAACAACCTCCGTATCTTAATATACGTCCACTACCTGAAGCAGCTTTACCCAACTATCCACAAGATCAATTGAGGTGGCAACTCAATAGCAAACCAATACCTGTCAACACCAAGAAATAAAGTTTCTGAGCCAAGCCCAATTGTTACACCAAACTCAGTTCATAAAATATGTGGATTCTAAGATGGAGAAAATATTTAATTAAAGAACATGAGGACATGCTTAAGCTATTGATTAAAAAACCAAAAGTTGACCCTACTACTACGTTTGAAGATGATCCACTATCAAGAGAAGTACGAGAATGTCGTCTTCCTGTAAAGTTTCATTTACCCACCTTCTGAGAATACAAAGGAGAGATAAATCCCAATGACATATCTTCTATGATAACACTATATCTGGAAAACACATTGATCATGACAAGATTGTTTCCTAGCAGTTTGAAGGATGATGCATTAGCATGGTTCAGATGTTTGCTATCAAACACAGTCCATAAATTCCAGGACATTAAAGAGCTTTTCATCCAAAACTATTAATGTAACATAAAGCAAGGTGATGCACTTGGGGGTATCTTCAAAGTGATACAACAAGATGATGAAAGCTTCACATATTTCTTGAGAAGATTCAAAGCTGCAGCAGCACTTGTAAAGTCAAGGGAAAAGGTGTTATGTGTCTTTTTCAGTAAAACTTTGCTAAAATGAGCAATCAAGAATTGTTTCACTGGCTTAGTATGTTGATATGCCTTGAATCAGTCGTTGACCGGAACTACGGGGAGTCCGAGGGAGTTTTCATGGGCTATGGTGCAGGTGTGAAAGGGTACAGGATCTGGTCTGACAATAAGATTATACTGAGCAGAAGTGTAGTCTTTGATGAAAATTCTATGCTGAAATCCAGAGAGAAGATCATTGATGCACCAGCAAATGAGGTTGTTGTTGAGGATGTGGAGGTGCAATTCAGTCCAGAGGAGAATCAGGCACCTAAGTTGGTTGACGACCAACTACCACCATCAGTTACCGAAGAGCAAGATGCAGATGAGTCTGAGAATGCACCACCAGAGGAAGTTGAACACCGGAGCATTGCTACAGACCGACCTAGAAGGGTTGGAATAAAACCTCCAGCGAGGTACAGGTTTGACGATTTGGTGGGTTATGCATTGCAGGTGGCCGAGGAGGTGGAGGATCACGAGCCGTCCACCTACAAGGCTGCAGTATCTGGAAACGAATCAGCATAGTGGCTTGCCGCAATGGTAGAAGAAATGGAGTCCCTTATCAAAGATGGGACTTGGGAGCTTATAAAACTGCCTGCTGATAGAAAGGTAATTACTTGCAAGTGGGTTTTCAGAAAGAAGGAAGGAATGTCAGCTGCAGAGGGTGTCAAGTATAAAGCACGAGTGGTTGCAAGAGGTTTCAATCAGAGATAGGGAGTGGACTACAACGAGATTTTCTCACCAGTGGTCAGGTACACTTCCATCAGAGTGCTACTAGCCATAGTTGCACATCAGGATCTGGAACTTGAGCAACTAGATGTGAAGACGGCTTTCCTGCATGGAGAATTGGAAGAAGAAATATACATGAGCCAGCCAGATGGATTCCAAGTTCCAGGTAAAGAGAATTACGTCTGCAAGCTAAAAAAGTCCTTATATGGGCTAAAACAGTCCCCCAGGCAGTGGTATAAGCGATTTGATAGTTATATGGTGCATCTTGGCTATCACAGGAGTCCGTATGATTGTTGTGTGTACTACAATGATTTGCAGAATGGTTCACGCATTTATCTAGTTCTGTATGTTGATGATATGCTGATTGCTGCTCAGAATAAGTCAGATATTCAGAAGCTGAAGGGGTCTCTCAGTGCGGAGTTTGGGATGAAAGATCTGGGTGCTGCTCGGAAAATTCTGGGAGTAGAAATATATAGGGATATGAAGAAAAGAAAGCTTTTCCTATCACAGGAAGGGTACATCAAGAAGATTTTGAGCAGGTTTGGAATGTCTTCATCCAAGCCTATATATACTCCAATGGCATCAAACAGCAAGTTGGGAATATACACGGTTCAGACTTATGAGGAGAAAGAGTACATATCTCGAGTTCCATATGCTAGCGCAGTTGGAAGTCTGATGTATGCTATGGTCTGCACTCGACCAGACTTAGCATTTGTTATTAGTGTGGTCAATCGGTTTATGGTTCAGCCTGGGAAGGAACATTGGCAAGCTGCTAAGAGGATTTTCAGGTATCTTAGAGGTACTTGAGATGTCGGTCTCTGTTATGGGAACGATACCCGATGTTTAGTGGCTGGTTTCTCAGATTCTGATTATGCTGGAGATGTGGACAGTAGGAGATCTATGACTGGTTATGTGTTCACTCTTGGAGGTTCTGTTGTAAGCTGGAAGGCAACTCTACAACCTACAGTTACTTTGTCTACTACAGAGGCAGAGTATATGGCCTTGACAGAAGCTGCTAAGGAGGGAATTCGGTTAAAGGGGCTGTTTAATGATCTAGGCCTACATCAGGATCAGGATATAGTGTATTGTGACAGCTTGAGTGCAATATGCTTAACCAAGGATCAAGTCCATCATGAGAAGACGAAGCACATTGATGTCAGGTATCACTTTCTGAGAAATGAGAAGAGAATTGAAGTGAAGAAGGTAGGGACAGCTGATAACCCTGCTGACATGTTCACCACGCCAGTTCCTGAGAGCAAGCTCCAACATTGCTTGGACTTGCTCAATATCACAAGTCAGTAGTCTGAGCCCTTGTCTAGGGGCATCTGAGGCAGAGAAAGGTTCTGGCACTGTCATGGTGCATCTGTTTCTGTTGCTGGGAGGATTCAAGTCAAGGTGGAGATTTGTTGATATGCCTTGAATCAGTCGTTGACCGGAACTACGGGGAGTCCGAGGGGCAGAGCCCCTCGGCGGTGGTCTCGCTGACCGGTCAGCGCGTCAGGGGTCCATTGGGCGACGCCCCCCGCCTAAACGGTATACGTAATGTATTATCATTAGGTTTGCTTTTCCGTTATTTAGTCGAATTAGGGTTTATTTCTTTGCCCTATATATATACACACGTTGTGTGTATTCAATATTCTGCTCTATAATAAAACTCTGCTTTCTCTGTTGTGGATGTAGCTAACATAACAGTTAGTGAACCACGTAAATCTCTGTGTCTCGATCTCTATTATTATTCTCGTTCGATCTCTCGTTGCAACATAGTACTTTCCTTTTTGGAACACGTATACAACAAAGTAAGAAAATGGGTTGGGAGAGAACATGATAGCTTACTCTCACCTATCCTTTCATATCACAAAGTGTACGCAACTTGCCCATTTTTTAGGTGATAAGAGAACCCACTCTCCAAAATTACCAGGTCAGCCATTAAATATGAGAAATTTCAAAAAAGAGATAAATAACATATGGAAAGAATAAAGCAAATACTTCGCAAAGTTAAACGCAACTCCGGAAATAATGTTGCAACACATGAAAAATAAGTCATACTCCTAAAAAGATGAAAAACCGAAGGAAAAATCAAAGCTTATTGTGCTTATCATAAAACTACTGGACACATAACTAACGACTGCAAAAACTTGATCAGGTTCATTGATAGCCTGATCAAGGAAGGTCATCTGAAAGAATTCATTGTACAAGGTCCAGGTCAGAATCCTAGTAAACAGGTAAAAAGGATACTCAATAACTTATAAAGCTGGACACCTTCTAACCTAGCATCTAACGGATAACAAGAGCCAAGTAGTCTTCATCTAAACACACCACTATAATTGACGGTACTGCCGATTAATTGATTAGCTCTAACTAACTCTAATTACTAATTACCAATTAATACTAACAATTAACACAAACAGATAACTTGATAAAGGACACCCTCCTCTATAGCTGGTACATGACATTACCGACCCCTTCAAAACATATTTTTCTTCAAGGATAATAATTAAATAAGTCAACTTGAGTGTTGGTGAGTCACTGCTTGCTACATTTTTAAATGCAGTGAAGGACGAATATAAGGATTGTGTCCAATCGAAAAATTCCCTCTACACTATTGAAGGCATATTCCTTGTAGTTCCATCTGATACGCAGTAGGAGAAAATTAGTTGTAATGCTAATTAATTGCCAAGTGAGGCCCTTGAACACTTCCACTTCAAGGACATCAATCCACTGCTAACTTATCTGCAAAGTAGTATGGCCACACATGGTAGTAGTTCCTCCCGTAATACTAACCATTGAACTAAAACCCCTTGTGCCTTTCTTCCAACAATAAACAAGCTCATTAGCTTCACAACTTACAGCTTGGTAAGCATTGCTAGAGGTACCACTTATAACAATACCCTTGATTTTCTTAGCACCATGAACCATTAGCAGATTGTATTCGATTACCACAAGAATTTAAATAGTCAAACTCACATTTTCAACACTCCATAAACCTGTAAAGAACAATTTGTATTCCCATCTTAAAAATATCACCAACATCATCATATTGGGAATGCGACTCACAATGGGCTTGAACTGAGTAACCACTATCCTTCCCCAGAACTCTAAAAGGATATAACATCCCATTGTTTGATACAACAAATCCAACCATCAATAACAATAAGGGGAGTATTGTCGAGTATAAGTTAAGTAATAGTTATCTATTCCCACCTCTCTTGCATAGTATTTCATCGCCATGCAATCCCATCGCAGTTGGTACAACAATGTTAAACTGAGACTCCCACAACACAAGACACACGTTGGATATTGGTACATAAGTGCGTTAGAAATATTCTCTTACGCCTGCAAGGACCCCACATAAAAGGTCCTTCAACCCCATGTAACTGATTATTACGATGCAAAATCATTATACAATACAAATTCCAACTTGTATAATTTCTTTCCTCCTGCTCATGTGCCTTCTCAGTAACCAACCTTTGAATATGAAATATAACTTGAACTACACCGTCTCTCTTAAACATGTACACAAACATTTTAGTTGTATCCACTGCACCACTTTTTGCTGATGTGGTCGTAGATGGTGATAAAAATGAATTTCAAATTCTCGAACTTGTAAAGATTGATCTTAGATTGAAAAACTGATTTTAAACTAAAAAATATACACAAAAGATGAAAGTAATATTTACAAATATTGAGGTTATGGATTTCACCATTAACCACTTTTAATTGATTCTAAAAATAATAATTCTAAACAATTCTAGCTCAAATAAGTGACTAATTTTTGCCAAAGGTAGATTTTTAAAATATCAATTGTAAATCACAAGCATGGCTCATCAAAAGCTCTAGGTCCCAGCATAAACCATCAAATAGAATCACAATCAATTAAAAAAAAACATAATTTCAATTAAAAATAGATGCAAAAGTCAGAAAAGAATTATTAAAAGTTACCAATTAATCATGGAAAAATGGCTTCTTCCTTGCCTCGGTGATGGGGTTTAGCTCATCTTGCTCAAAACACCCTTAAAAGATTGGTACATAGCTAAAAAAATATTTGAAAGATAAAAAAAAAATAGCACAGATGGTTCGCAACGGTGTAAATGTGTTGCATACCACTGTTTTCACTGTTAGCAAAGAGAAGTGTTTTCAGATGAAGATAAACGTAGCATGTGCTAAGATATCTGTTGCAGATGGGTTGAAGAAACCGTTGCAGTTGAAGATAAATGTTGAAAAAACGAAGATATCCGCTGCAGATGGGTTGAAGAAACCGTTGCAGCTGAAGATAAATGTTGCAAAGACGAAGATATCCGTTGCAGATGGATTGAAGAAACCGTCGCCTATTCTCTGTTCTTGAGCAGCAGCAACAAAATTTTTCTGGATTTTTTTTCTTGTGTTTCTGGCCTCTGCCAGCCCACCTCAATAATCCTACTCGACTCCTTTATATACTACAACATCAAAATATCCTCCAAATCTTCTAATAACTCCACCAAATCTTCACCAATAATTCTCGGTGATTTTTTTCTTTTTCCAACTTCTCGATCCTGATTTCCTTCTTTAAATAGAACTTGGTGCTGCTATCATTGCCTTGTTTGTCTTAACCAGTATTGAATATTTATAGGAACAAAATTAGTTGGAAACTAGAAAGAAATCCATGTTTCACGTGATAATAGTTTTTTCCCTGCAAGTGACGAGAATGAAATATTAGTAAGATTTTGTTGCTTTTCCGAGTCTCCCAACCGTGTATAAACTCTTAATAATAAGGCAAGAGTATCATCTTGTCTTAAACTCTCAAAATATCCTCAAAAATCTTTATTCCAATTCACGCAGAGAGTGAATAACTTTCCCGCCAATTTGATTTTTGAATTCAAAGAGAAGGGGTGCCTTTAACCATATCTTGGGTGCCTTTATCAATTAAAATGGGGGTGTCTTTAGTAATTTTATGGGTTCCTTTATCACTTTTGAGTCAATTTTTCCACGGTTGTTATTCTTCCAAAAATACAATAAATAATAATATTAGTACAAAGATCGAGAGATAACAATATACGAATTGGGAACACTTCAGACACATAAATCTGTCTATCACTTGCAACCATATAAACTCACCCACGATCATTCATTTATGTTAATAATCAAGATTCTGAAATACAATTGCAGTTGCAGCATCTAACATCTTAGAATGAGAATTCCACATCATGGTTTCACAATTTTTACCTCGATCAAACACTATTCGACCACAACCAGAATTGGGAGAAACAACATATTTAGAATTAATTTTGGTCGTTTACCTTGTTGGGTATGCAAGCTTCAAGTTGATCAAAAAAAATACCACAAGCATCCAAGTGCAGCAACACATGATAAGGAAAAGCTCGAAATTGCACTTTACAGACTCCATGTTAGATTGTAGCTGCAGTATTGAGTGAAAAAAAAAATCTAAGGTTACCCATTAAAATCTTCACAAGGATCCTCAATACATCAATTCTATATCTCGCGGTAAGACGAATCTGATAGAATGTGGGCATCGAACTCAAAACCAATTGGCAATGAGTTGAGTGGCCCTTTCAACTTGTATTGAAGATCTAGGCTAGAGGTTTGGTCTATGTGGGACTATTATCCTCAACATACCCCCTCCATGTGTAGGGTGCGAGTTTGTGGCTCTAAGATGTGGACCCTTTGTACGGGTAGCTCCCGTCACGGTAAGGCGGTGTTTGGAGACCCTACTTCATGTACGAGTACCTCCCTCCATTGTAGGGCACTAGTTTGGGGCCTTTACATCATGGACAAAGTATGGGTAGCCGTTGGGATTACTATCATATGGGCTAGATCTGATACCATGATAGAATATGGGCATTCAACTCAAAATCAATTGGAAATGAGTGGTGTGGCCCTTTCAACTTATATTGGGAATCTAGGATGTGGGACTATTAATCTTCATTGATCGAAGATGATGGATTTTAATATAAGCAGGATATTCACTTGGAAACCACAAAAGTAGGAAATCTACGATTCTACTAAAATTGCATCAATACTATCTTGCAGTTTATCGAACCCTGTTTGTGCCATCTCGGCTTCATGCTTCTATAGAATTTGAATTACCAATGAATTCTAGTCACAGTACCCCATGGAGGCATTTTATCAAATATTTGATATTCCTAGTCAATTACAACCACTCATGTTATACTATTCATAATAAGGAGTAAAACAACAAGGTGACCAAACTTGGTATACAAAAAACCCACTTATAAGTTGGAATCCATGAAAACTCCATATTCAACAAAAATGATACAAAACCCCAAAAAAATTAATGATGGTTTGATTGCAGAATTTATAATTCCGAAGAATTTATAACCCCATGGGATTATAATTCCCGAAATTCATGCAAATCCTTCGTGTATTTGGTAACTCAATTAAAAATTCCTAGGATTCATAGAATTCCCTTATTTTGAAGTTCATGTACTGTTTAATACCTTCAGAATCTTAAAATTATATATATATGGAATTTTAAAATTAAAAAAAGTGGGTCCATAAATCCCTTGATAAGTTTCCTAGCTAATCTTAGGGGGGAGGGGTCGGACTCCATATGGAGAATTTGCTGGAAAAGTGATTCCCGTACTGTTTGGTATTACCTTCAGAATCTTAAAATTGTATATATATGAAATGTTTAGAATTAAAAAAAAGTGGGTCTGTAAATCCCTTGATAAGTTTTTCAGCAAATCTTAGAGGGGAGGGGTCGGACTCCATTTTGGAGGATTTGCTGGAAAAGTGATTCCCGTATCAAAAGTGATTCCAGGGGATTTGGGCAACCAAACATAATGAGAAAAACGTAATTCCACCAAATCTCATGGACCCATAAATACTTTAAAATTTTACATCTAAACCCACCATAAAAGAATTAAATTAAATTATATTTATTTTTTAATAATCCCATAACTACCCTTCCATATAAAATATATCTTTCATCTCTTTTCTTTTTTTCTTTTTTCTTCCATGGCCTCCTCCTTCTCCCCCCCACCACCACTACCATCAACAACACCCCCCATTCCCCCCCCCCCCCCCACACACACACACACACATACACACACACTACCAATCCCACTACCACGTTCAAATCCATCACCAATAATACCTCCGCATATCCCTCTTTCACCACCACTAATACATCCTTCATTTTTCTCCCACTTCCATATTCAGATCCTCCACCAGCACCAAACCAGCGACACCACCATCACCTCTTTCTCTTTCTCCCATACCCCCACCATGTCCAAATCCGCCACCATCAACATACCTGCCTCCTTCTCTTCCCTCTCCACCACTACTACCACCGACACATTCTTCTCTTACTCTCAAACCAACACATTCTTCTCTTACCCTCAAACCATCACCAAACCCTCTACCATGATCATCTACCAACATCACCTCCTCCTCCTGTTAATTTTTTATTACTGAATCACCAGAAAATGTTATGTTGGTGAAATGACAGATTTATGCTGAAACCAAATTTGGTTTCAACAAATTTTGATAAAATTTAACAACGTTGAAACCAATGTTTTTTTTTGGGTGAAAAACGTAAGTTTTGTTGAAACCAAATTTGGTTTCATCAAAATTTGTTAAAACCAAATTTGGTTCATCTGATTTTTGCCTATTTTTTACCTGAAACCAAGTTTTAATGGTAAAACAAGAAGTTTATGTTGAAACCAAATTTGGTTTCAACATATTTTTGCCTAGTTTATTTAGTTTGACCTGGAAGTTGGCGCGTTTGGTTTCATCGTTGAATTTGTGTTGGTGAAATGATAATTTTATGTTGAAATCAAATTTGGTTTCAATATATTTTTACCTAGTTTTCGTCGTTAAAACCAACATTGTTAGTGATATAGTAAGTTTTTGGTGGTGGTGTTGCTGGTTAGTGGTGGTGGGATAGTGCTGGTGTTATTTCTAGTGGTGGTTGTGATATTGTTGATGATGATGGTAGTGATGGTCGGTGGTGGTGTTTGTTGGTTAGTGGTGGTGGAATAGTGCTGGTGTTGGTGTTGGTGTTGATGTGGTTATGGTGTTGGTTGTTGTTGGTGTTGGTTGGTGGTGGCAATGGTGGTTGTGGTGTTGATGTTGATGGTGGTTCTAGTTGGTGGTAGTGGAGTGATGCTGGTATTGGTGGCACCGGTGGTGGTGGTAGCGTTGGTTGGTGGTGGTGTTGGTGGATGGTGGTGGTTAGTGGTGTTACTAGTTGGTGGTGGTGAGTTGGTGTTCATAGTATTAGTGGTGAGAAGAGAGTACAATTTGGAATGGAGTTGTATATTGTTTTAATTTGGGCTGAATTAAAAAAAAGAAGGATATTTTAAATATTTTGTATCAAATGGTTTTTTATTTATGTTTTTTTTTTTGGGTATTGGTAGTACTAAGTTAGGGTTTATGGGGCTATAACTCACAGACTATACAATATTTTCTTGTGACAATTTCACAAACAACTTACCACCATCACCATTTTCATCAGATCAAACAAACAGAACCACATTCGCAGACTCAATCACCACTTCTAAATGGTCCCCAAGTTCCACATTTAGCTCATACATGTATTTGCTATCGTAAGCGTCCATGGAGATCAACCCATTATGAAAAATCAAAGAAGAATTAAGGAAGAGTTTCAAAATGTTTCTGACATACGAAGAACATATTCCTGGGTTAGGGGGGCACTCTTTGTGAATGGAAGGTTTTTATTTTGTCTCGGTATGTTTAGCAGGATAGATAAAATAATAAAGGTTTTATTAACTTATATTCCAGGATACATATTAAGGATGATTGTTATATTATGTAGTTACATTGGGTTGTAATTTTCTCTTAATATTTGGAATTCCTTAAAAGTACAATTTAATTATTTTTAAAAATAAATATTTTATGTTTACCCTTAGAAAAATTATCTTATTTTATCGTAGGAACAACAACATGAAATTGATATCCGAAATAAAAATTATCTTATTTTGTTTTGTCTAAATCGTATATAAGCAGAGTTGTTGGAATCTGCTAATGAAAACAGCTATGTTCATGAAGATGTATGCTGTTGTAGTTGTTTATGCCAGAAATCTTTTCGACTAAAACAACCAATCAAATTCTCACATATCAATTAAAGGTTCAAATCGAGTAACAGCCAAACATCTTTATATTGATTTTATAAAATCATTTCTGTACGATACATAAAATCATTTCTGTACGATACATATGATCACCCAAATTTAACATTTTCGGTCTATAATCTTTACATTCCTCAATTAAGTACGAAAATCCTTACTTAATATAATTACTTCTCCTAGATTCATACCTAGGAATTTCTTCTCATTCTCCCTAAGGTTTGTTTTCTATTTTTCCGACCTTCTCTTTGTAGTCTGGCTGCTTCTATTTATAGATTTATTTTACTGGGTCCCTCTTTGTGCAACGTGTCATTTTCTCCAATCTGGTCATCGTTCCTTGATCGATTCTTCTTTGGGTCGACGCTCTCGTGTCATTTTATCCAGTCTTGTCGTCATTCTTGGATTGCCTCTTCTTTGATTTAATCCATTTTATTTCGATGTACCCATCGTTCTTGTATTTCCTCTTTTATCCGGTGCGATCATATAGTTGACAGATCACTCTTAATTG